>OX459052.1:17465345-18004042 GCA_949775005.1 Orthosia gothica
CCTCGAGTACTGAGATCACAACATTTTGTCTATTATATATAAGTGTCGGACTAAGATCTGTTACAGCAAGGTACTCAGGGTTTACTTCGCCGGTCGCAGGGTTATCTCTAGCAGCGATGCAGTCTTTGTAGTATTTATCGCCAATGATTACAATGTAATCGATATCACTTTTGGCCCACATGTTTGGATCTAATACACTGAATGCTGCACAAGCAACAGCCGCTATCCCAGTGCACTGCTTACCCCGAGATAAATTAAAACGTAAATCACCTTGATTAAATGATCCGCGTAATATTGCCTTGTTGTCATTTAACGTGACATAATGTCTTGAGGAAGTTTCGGAAGCAACATTATTCTCTTCAGGAATAGAATTTTCAGCTACATGGACTATAAAAGGAATGTTTGAGGTAGTTTCAAAATGAACCTGAACATCTCTGTAAAGATGGTTATTGGAAATTAACCAAGTTAATGCTCGATTCAACTTTTGCATATCCACGACGAATTCTTTAGAACATGAAAGGTTCTCGAGACTTTCCACAACTAAAACTAAACCAGCTTGATGTGGTGTCAGTGGTAACTGTTCAGCTATTTCCACAACATCCTTAGCAAATAAAATAACCTGTCCTTTACACCAATTTTGACTAAAACGGTTATTAAGTTAAACAATCTTTAAAAACGGTACGATGCGACTTAAAAACCTTTCTTCAACGCTCGTTAAATTGGCTAATTCAGGCGGTACTTCAGTGGGCATCATTTTATTCCAAAATGCAGTTGGTGGAATTTTTCTTTTCCTAATATTATTGTTACAGCGAGAGCACGTAGTTATTGTACCTAAAGCAATCAGTTCTTCAGGCAATAGTGTACTGTACATATCTGCTCGTAAATTGGAACGCTGTTGTGGATAAAGGCTTCTTTTACAAACAGCACATGGTACATCAGCAAAAATATTAATAGCCGCTTCAAAAGATTGTTCATTTGTGATGTCCCTATAAACATGACTGGCTTGTCGCATTCTAGAAAGTCGAACTGAATGAGCTTCAGGTGTTTCGTTTGATAAGCGATCGTGAATCAATTGGAATCGGTGGGCATGTTGCTCCTCCGTCTCATTGGACAGACGATCGTGTATCAATCCAAGCCGGTGAGCATGTTGCTCTTCCGTCTCATTGAATAGACGATCGTGGATCACGCCGAAGCGGTGGGCACGTTCCTCTCTCAACTCATTGGAAAGACGATCGGTGATCAAGCCGAGACGGTGAGTACGTTTTTCGATATTTTCCCTGTTCAAAACTTTTTGCATGTAAGCCCGCATTTTCGAAAGCCTATTTTTGCGCTCTTCAAAAGTCTCTTTTGAAATGGCCCTGGATGTAGATTTCCTACTTTGAGATAGACGTTTCTCCCTTCCTTCGATGGTCTCATTTAAACGGCGCTGTCTCATATGAGTAGCGCGTTTTGTAGGTCTACCCATATTCAGAAAAAAAACAGTTATCGAACTTCAGATTCACTAAAAATCTAGAAATAAACAAAAATTTTAACAAAAAAAAAACCGACTTCAAAAAAAAAACTAAAACAAAAAATGCACTAAAAAGTAAAAAAAATAATTGCGTATTCTTGTGTTTACAACTTACAATCAACTTATTTATTCTACTCAATGTACGATATATGCGTTTATCACGCAAGAAGGTAGGTACCTACTTAAACTTCACATCTAACTCAACACATACGAACGACTAACAAACAATTATTATCAAAATATTAATTTAGAGTTCACCTAAGCAAAAATTAAAAAATATATGTGTAGACTGCTTAAAAGACAATGAAATTATTAGGATAATCTTATAATGTTCAATTATTATAGTTATTTTTGGAGTCGGTGTCAACCAAGGAAATACGACAATATACCTAGCAATAATAAGAAATCTATTTTATAAATGAACTTTTATACGACAATATACTATGACAATATCTAGCAACATTGATACGACAAAATACCAATACCTTATTAATCCTATGTACAAATGAACTTTAATACAACAATATGCTGTGACAATATCTAGCAAACTTGATACGAAAATGTAGCCAATAATAAACACAAGGAATTACCGTAAGAAGGACGGTGTAGCTATAGAATAAAAAAAGAATCGGAATCGATTTATAATCAAGTAACTCGTAACGCTTCCTTCTCTTGACTAAACTAAGTGATCGGTCCGGCGGCGGGCGGCGGCGTCTTGACTTACGTACGCGTCCGGCTCGCTCACTCGACTGTACCTCTCCCTCCCACCCTGCATGACTACCGGGCGCCGCGCCGCCCGCGCCTGGTTGTGATGATTATAATTACATATAGTAAGACGTTTAAGTAGTTATAAACCTACCTTGGTTGACACCGACTCCAAAAATAACTATAATAATTGAACATTATAAGATTATCCTAATAATTTCATTGTCTTTTAAGCAGTCTACACATATATTTTTTAATTTTTGCTTAGGTGAACTCTAAATTAATATTTTGATAATAATTGTTTGTTAGTCGTTCGTATGTGTTGAGTTAGATGTGAAGTTTAAGTAGGTACCTACCTTCTTGCGTGATAAACGCATATATCGTACATTGAGTAGAATAAATAAGTTGATTGTAAGTTGTAAACACAAGAATACGCAATTATTTTTTTTACTTTTTAGTGCATTTTTTGTTTTAGTTTTTTTTTTGAAGTCGGTTTTTTTTATAATCTATTTTCAAGTCCATCAAGAAGTTTTGTTTTGTTACTTCCAGTCAACTGCATCAGAGGTAACACTTTGACTATTACCTGAGTACGCTGGCACTAAGGTATGTCATTAGAATCAGAGCCTGAAACGCCAGCGTATACTTGGCTGTTTTGCCTACTGTATTTACTGTCTCTTAGAACATGGCTTGTCTGTTTTGTTCTCTCTTCTTTGTCCCTCTGCCCAGATTAGCTAGTGTCGGGACTTCTTCCATCGGCACCAGAGAGCTATGCACACACTACAGTGTGCGTATACAGCAGCAGTGAATACTTTTTTTCTGTATGAGCAAAGTATTGCTATACGCCCCAAAACAAGTGAAGATAGATAAAGAGTGAATAGGTTACTTCTAGGCAAGCGTGCTTCATCGTCGACCACATCTTCACCAACTATCAGGCGATATAATGGTCAAACCCGATCACTTAGGTATACACACATAGGTACATATATATCAAAATTGAATACAAACTTGCAGGCTCTAGAAAAATCGGCTTCTTTGTAAACCTCAGGAAAAGATTGTATCACAATTTATTTCTTTGTATTCGTAAGTTTGTTTTTTTACAAACATTTCCCACAAAATAATAATATATGCTCTCTCACGGTTTTGTTTTACAAATCGATTAGATTTGTTGTCTGAGTTAGAATGCGTCATAAATCATTAAAATCTACATCACTAACACGTGATACCAGTTTTTCAAGATACTCTAAATTAAATTTTCCGCGTTTATTGATCTGGAAAGTTTTGGAGTGGCAACCGCGTACCGGAAGACGCAGCGATGGAAAGCCTCCATTTAGCTAGAAGGACCGACAACCTGGTTAACCCAAAGTAAATGAACCAGGGTTTTTAACACCCACCATTGTAAAAACGCATACCCATCTGCCTCAGTAGATGAAATCTAGGAAATAGTGACTCGTATGCTTAATTTGAATTAGTGTTAGACATGACGCAGGTGATAGATGAGTTCAAAGTGTGTTCGGCGGGATTATTACGTAAGGAACAACAAGTAGCATTAATTGTACAATTATTGCGCGATCAATTTAGTGACCTGGCTACTGAGGCCTTTAAGTCAAGTATTTTTTTTTTGACGGTCACTTTTAACAGAAGCTATTTTATCTGTCCGATGATTTATAAAATGTATCGTTTGATGAATTAACCAGCTTATGAAAGAGCAACACTTCGTGAAGGCTGTTTTTTTACAATAGTCAATTTGATTACTATTTAGCTCCAATATTCCGATAAATTAATATTCGCAGATGTAAAGTATTTGTGTAAAGTAAATATGGCAGTGAAAATTTGATATTTGCATTTTATTTACTTAAATGTCAATGTGTAAAATCAATTAAAATTTCTTCGAATTGTCGACTGTTTTAAGAAATCGAATCGATAACGCATTAGAACATCACTTTGTTTATTACATTATCTCGTATTTGAGCTATGAAACATAAAAAAGATTTTTCAAATTTAATTTAGACATTGGCAGAATAGTCGACATCGGTGTTTGCCATATAAAAAAATATATTATAGAATATACTTATTGCGGAATTATCACATTCTCATGTGTTTGTAAGTATTTAGTAGTAAACATATAAGCTTCGCTGGGGTAGCCAACACAGGATTTTTTTATATTGTATATAAAAAAATCCTCACTTTACCGTGATCACTTCTGTTTCAATGATTCAACAAATAGACATTAGAGACTCAAAACAACACCAATTTGTCATTTACATTTACAATATTCACTAGGAATTTGTTATTTCAATATTCATTATTCTAATTTGCGGATAATTAAAGTAGCCGCAAAATAACATACGAAAAAAGCCGCCAAAAACTCAAAAACTTTTGTACCTACTCAGCCATCAGCGAGCGATTAGCAATCGACCAACAACAAGGGAACAAGTAATCGCAATTTGACAGCCACATTTGCTAGCCGATCGCTGTCGCTCTGCTGTCAAAAACCATACGTAATACGAAATTATCGCGATCAACTTGCGATAAATGCAAATTTCAGTTAACAGATTTTTATTGTTAGCAGTGCTGTCGTAAAATTATTATGGTGTGGCTATAGCTCATATATAATGCGGATTCGCGATTGAAGAGCAATTATTTCGCAAAAATAAGCCTTCCAACTTTTTGACGTAAAGCGATATTCGCGCGATGATTGTACAATCTCTGCGCAAATATTGTTAATTGCTGTTTCATACGTAATAAGCCTGCGGGTGTATTTTACCCGGTTTCATATTTTACGTGTTAATTTTTCCAAATTTTTTATGTTTTTTTTTTTTATTATAAATGATAAATTAAGATTTATTTGATTCCTGATGGATAACGAAAGGACAAGACGCTTCTTGGGTGAACATTCTCCGGACGAAAGCTATCATGGGGTCGGATGTTGATGAACAGGATTGTATTAGTCAGCGCAGCAATGAAAGCGATATAGATAAGGAAATGAGCGAGATTGTGTGAATGAAAGAATTACCAAACATAGATGCTTCATGTATAAAAAGTTCATTTTATATGGAAAACTCAGAGATTTTTTTTACTATGTACCTGACTGTGGCTTTCATTCTTTTATATATTTCAATTTGTTTTTATTCCAACCTAACTGCCATGTCATGTCAAAAATATATTTTCAGTGGATTTTTTGTTGACGGAAAGTTAATTAATAATATATTAATAACGTTTTTTTTAAATATTATTTATAAGATAACAATATCCCATTAGGTAATTCATGGTGATGTTCAAAAAACGACTTCTAAAACGAAATATATTGAAATCCATAACCGGGTAAAATTCACGCAAGGTTCATTGATGATGTGATTGAAAAGAGTTCATCAGGTGGATGCAAGAAGCACAGGACCGATCAATGTGGAGAGGAGTGAGGATGTGGCTCCACTTGGGGAAGGCCTATGTCCAGCACTAGACTTCTTTCGGCTGACATGATGTTGATGATGAAAACGCACGGGGCGTCTTGTTAGTATTTAATAAAATCAGATAGAAGACATGCTGCGTAGGTCTGAAATAAACCCGAAATTATGGCGAGATGATACAAACAAAGACGTCCACTGCTGGACATAGGCCTGCCCCAAGCGTTGCCACATTGTCTGGTCCCGTGTGTGTCACAACCAGCGGATCCCTGCAACATTCACCAAGTCGTCGGTCCTAGTGAAAAGCCTTCCAACGCATTGTCTTCCGATTCGCGGTCGTAACTTCAGAACTTTTGTTTTCTTTTTTTTCCAGCAGTGGTCGTGATTCGTCTATATGATGATGATATAAACAATACAAAAAGTTAACGCGTAATAAGCTATTCACCTCATAAAATACATTACTTTAATACCAGCATTTCCTGTAATAATTTTAAATTGATTCATCGCCGGTGACCGTATATTAATGCTTCTTGGTGAACGGAGATCGTTTCATTTATTAAATCTGACGTCATCTCCAAAATAACAAATGGTTATTAATTAATTATAATAATGGCTGACCGACGGCTTGTCATCGGTTGGTTAAATGGGGAATGTAATTTGTTTTAATTGATTGGCAGATTTTTATTATAGAAGGAAAGATGAAAAAAAAAGGATTTAAGCTTTACGGTTAGCGACATAGCCTGAAAAATTGCCTAACTAAAGTGGTAGTGGGCAGGGAACATTGCTCGCAGAACGGATGGCCGATGGGGCAGAAAGGTTCTGGAGTGGCGACTGTGAACTGGAAGACGTTGCGTTGGAAGGCCTCCCACCAGGTAGACCGATGACCAGGTGGAGGTTGCGGGGATCCGCTGGATACGAGATGTACGGAACCGATCAATGTGGCAACGCTTGGGGGAGGCTTATGTCCAGCATTGGGTGTCTTTTGGCTGATATGATGATGATGATGATGATAATGATTTAAGCTATAAATAATCTTGTATTTTTACCTATGTGTGCAATCCAGCAACAAGTAATCCGTTTTTCTAGCACTTCCTGACGTCCGCTTAAACTGAACATGGCGTAGTTATGATGAGACTAGACTAAATTATATGGTACTATGGAGCTGATCTCATGATGGAGCCGGAAGGTGGTCATAGCAACTCCTCAATCAGACAAAATAACACCATCATGTTTGGGCTCATTGGGTCTGTATTGACAAGCGATATTACATTTCGTACTTTTTAGTTAATTTAAAGCTTGTTTTAAAATAGTAGTTTATGAAACTGTTGCATAATACCTAGTTATGTGCAGTTTCATAAACTAATTTACCTACACTCACATATTGGGCTTGAACCTACTAAATAAAAGCAAAAAGTCAAAATAGTGAAAAGAATTCAGTACAGCAAAACGTATGAATGGCGCCAAAACTTAGCACATCACAGCATTAAATTAACCGCGCATGCGCTAAAGCGGGCACATGCCACAGACAAGTAATGAGTGTAGATAAAGTTGTGTATGAAACTGC
The DNA here is from genome assembly GCA_949775005.1 of Orthosia gothica. NCBI lineage: Eukaryota > Metazoa > Arthropoda > Insecta > Lepidoptera > Noctuidae > Orthosia > Orthosia gothica. The sequence continues at coordinate 17,472,526 of OX459052.1, forward strand.
ACATAACTAGGAATTAAATTATTCGTGTGAAACTATTAACTCACACTTATGGTTTTAATACTCCTTATTATGCAAAAGTTTCATAAACTACAATTTTTTCTATTACGGTACAGGGAAAATCCAAGAAGTTAATATCACCAAGGAGTTTATTTTTTTTTAAGTAATACTTTTGCGGGCGTTGCCACAGACAACTAAAATTCCAATTTTTTTCCTTGTCTGTGGCAACGCCCTCATTGACTTCGCCTCAAGTGATAAACCCAGACTCGTCTTTTAATAACCTCTACAATATGACCGTTGCATAAACAGTAGTTTTAATTATTTATTCTATCAAAAGTTTAAGTACCTATAAATGAAGCAAGTTCAAGTCAGTTTGAAGGACCGTTACTCAGCTAAGTCACCATGACAATGAAAAAAAAAACCTAAATGCATTTGAATAAATGACAAGCTATAAGTGTCAAATTGGTGATTCAAGATGGAATGAGGACTACCGAGTTGGAATTTGCCGCTAGGGGTGCTGGTGTACAGTGAGGTCTTCAAAATGTCAAATTTCATTGTTTTTTGTCTTTTAAAGCGAGTTTATTTACTACTTTATTTTTTATTTTTATGAATATTTTCCAACTAAGGCGGATTAAAAAAGGTACGGGTTTTACCAACCACTGCTTTAAAAGAATTTTATGTTTCGGCAAATTTTATCCTCCATTTAAAAAAAAATATGAAAAGGATGCGTGAAACTGCAGCATTCTCAATTCACTGCACTTCTACGGCATTAAAACATATTTTAATTCAATCTTTGCTTCCGTGCGCGTAATAACAACGTTTAATAGCTATATTTAAGGACCTTACTCGCCAGTGGCGCCAACTGTTGAGCAAAAAAATGGAAGACCTCATTGAGTTGAAAGACGAGACTCAAAATGACGGTTGACAGGAGGGAATTTAAGACGCAAAAGTTTTGTGCCTACCCTAAGATAGTATGATACAAGTACAGGATGCTGATGGTGATACCAAGTAGATATCCATCTCATCACTATCACTACATATTATAAATCAAAGTCCCCTACCGCGTTTGTACGCGATAAACTCAAAAACCACTGAACGGATTTTCATGCGGTTTTCATCAATAGAAAGAGTGAGAAACGAGGCAGGTTTTTGTGTATAATTTGTCACGGGCGATGCAGGGGCGAGTCGCTAGTATAACATGTAACTTTGGAACAGACTTTTCATAAAATCTCTGGAATTTAACTGGAATTTATCCTGCAAATGTCATGTACAACAAAAACACGCTGTAATATTTATAGAACCTACAACATTGTTGTTTTTAGCGCGTCAGAGATTCAATGAACGGATCCCAGATTAAAATATACCATCTATCGTGGGGTACAATTTTTTTAAGGAAATCCTATTAAAAAATACAAGTTATGTAATAATCTCGTGTTTTTACCCTTGGGGCTAAAAAGGAATTACTGAATGCCACATGCTTCGATCATAAATACTCCTTTTGCTATGCCTCGTCAACGTACAGACATTTTGTCATACACGCGCTCTCACTGAAAGTAGGCACTACCACAGAAATCACAAAAATAACGTATAATATACCTAACATTATCCCCGAAAGGTTTATCAGAGGTGTTTTTGTAATAGACAGTACAACACGGAAGTTATTATGGTTAAGTCACATAAACAAGTAAAATTTAAAAAGCCCTGGCACATTTTTATTTCTTGCTACATAATTTATCTAGTAGTAGACACGCTTCGATCGAAAATCTATTGAACACGAAATTATGACACGATATCTTGCAAAAACACCCCGATTCGAACAGTAAAACGCTCAAAACTTTAGAACGACTGAACCGATTTTCATCAAAAGTAGCCACGATTGACGCATACAATGATAAAACAAAAAGAAAAAATATACGTATAAATCAACATTATCACCAAATTTCAAGTTCATTGTGTCAATGGGCAGTTAAAAAATACTACGGAATAAATTTTTGTGGCAGACAACAGATACTGACAGACAGACGGACAAACAGACGGACAGGTGAGTGACAGCAATAGGGCTCCATTTGGACCCTTCGGGTACGGAACCCTAACAAATATGGCCTTTCGATCCCTCTTCTCTATCATTATTTATATTCATCGCTATTTTAGTCTAGTCACTTAGTGTATCTCCGGAAATTATGAAAATATGAAGCCTATATTGTGCCTCATAGGATTTGGTCACGCAACCCTAAGCACAACAACCTTTAGGGACTGAATATTGCTTATATTTACTTTAGCAATACTATTAATCATTTTACATAGTTATGTTCATAGGTGAGATTGTTATAAAATGTGTCCGGACTCGTGGTAATTAACCTTTAAGGTCACAAAAAACACTGAACTTTATCGATAATAATAAAAAACACCCCACCTAAGGGTATAAAAAAACCCGACTGCTGCATATTCGCGAGCTGTCTGACCTTCTGATCCTCCGACTGCACAGCATGATTTGTTATTGTTTACAGCTTTTTAGTTCGCTTCTTAAGTGAGAGTTTTTGAGTTTGAAATTAACTTTTTTTTATTTACATCTTTTTAGTTAACACTTTTTTTTTCGAATTACTTTTAAACATAGAAGTGGTATATATTTTTGTAATCACCAATTAAAACCCTTCATTTTGATACCCCACTCGATGGGTTAGGAAGAAGAAAAAATTAGAACTCGCACAATATGGCGCCCAAAATCCGCCATGTTTGTTTTTTTTCAACTTCTCCTATATAAGAACACTTGGGCGGTCAAGAAGTATCTAACGATGTCTTATATAAATCCATCTAGCGGTTTGAAAGATATGAGGTAATAAAGAATATAACATACATACAAACATACAAGTAACGCGCGAAAAACATAACCCTTTCCTTGCAGTCGGGTAAAGATAAGTCCGGACAGATTGTGTAAATACGATTTACTAGGTGTTTTTTTCCAGATATTAACACATTAAATTAACACTGCATACAACTAAAAACTCGCAAAAGATTAAAGAGATACTAGTTCTACTTCTCTTTTAATTATACGATCGTTTCTAAGAAAAATCTGCACTAGCATAAAACTTTATTGTTTTCCGGGTTGAAAGGTACAGTTGTCTTAAAATAAAATGCACTTGTAATATTTCAACTTTATCTTCAAGGCTTACAATGCATCGGTGAACCCATTCGTGCAAGGGTAAAGCATGAAGCATGTTTCCTTACGATTTACTCTTGTTTCCCCGTTTTTAGAATGGCGTAATGGTTACGAAAAATCCGGCCAAGTGCGAGTGGGACTCGCGCACGAAGGGTTCCGTAACATTATCGTAAAAAACAGGCACAAAAATCACGTTTGATGTATAGGAGAATATTTATTTTATTCTGTTTTTAATATTTGTTGTTATAGCGGCAACAGAAATACATCATCTGTGAAAATTGCCACTGTATAGCTATCACGCTTCATGAGATAAAGCCTTATGACAGATAGACAGACAGACGGACGGATGGACAGTGGAGTCTTAGTAATAGGGTTCCGTTTTCACCCTTTGGATACGGAACCCTAAAACACGGGCAAGTGCGAGTTGGATTCGAGCGCAAAGGACTTTGAACAAAACCTAATTTTTTATGTTTTTTTTCAAAACTAAAGACTTCTTATTCTGTTTTTTTTTTTCAAAATTAAGGTCAATAGTTTCAGCGATAAGGGGTGGATAAGGGATAAGGGGAATAGGGGGGCGATGCTCTAAAAACAAGCCAATAGGGTCTAGACAAAGTGACACTCAAGAAGCAATTTCTAGTACTTGTCTTAAAGTTCAAAATGCATTGGAATAACAGAACTACCGAACTAACACATAATCGTGCTCGTTGGTAGAATGACTAATTGTCTCGAGACCAAGGTTATATACGCAAGTAAACAAAACTTAAAAATATTCCTGGTACAAAAATAATGATGATTATTTTATATATTTTGTACTAATAAAGATTAAAAAAATGTGTCATTATTTTGTTTATTACCTTATTTTTAAACCTTCGTTAATGTTGCCGACAGGAGTTGATTGCTGTCATGATAATCAAATAAAGAAAAAATACGTAAAAGAATTCAAGTTAATCTGTACATAAATATCACGTCAACAGCTTAAGTAATAGGATCAATCTGCCTAGCCTTTTCCCAACTATATTGGGGTCAGCTTCCAGACTTACCGGATTCAGCTGAGTACCAGTGTTTTACATGGAGCGACTGCCTATCTGACCTCCACAACCCAGTAACTGGGTATCACGGTACCCCTTGGCAAGACTGGTGTCAGATCTCAAGATTCTGGCTATCCGTAACGACTGTCAAAGATCTTCAAATTGACAGCCGGGACCAACGGCTTAACGTGCTTGCCGAGGCACGGAGGAAACTCGGTATGTTGAAATGGTCACCCATCCACAGACCGACCTAGTCAAGCGTTGCTTAACCTTGATGATCGACCAGTGCGGCTGTTATTATTTAGCCACGAGCTTAAGTAATTGGATGTTGTGATTTATTTTTGTCAATTGACAGTAAACATGAGATTTTGCTTTAAATTATGAATGTTGAACACAGATTATTATAGGTACTAAATCTATAAATAGCTTGAAACAAAGTCGCTTGTTCTTCGTGTGTCTGAATATGATACGCTTTCACTATCATTTAGGCCCACAGCTCACTTATAACTCGTATCATAAAATACGAGTGAGATGGGATTGTGACCCTAAGGGTCAATCAAAGGACACTTAGACAGAGTCTAAAACTTTACATAGCTTACTGCCCCCTATCTCTACCCGTAATGCACACATATCAAGGTAAATACGGAAGACGCGTGAATTTGCGCATATTTTACAGAATTCGACGCATCGTTTCGACTCAACTCGACGACGCATCGCTTCACTTGATATTTATCCAAAACAGAAATAGAAATCATATTTAAAATCAACGTTAGTCGAAATAGCCTAAAATCCGACTGCATAAATCTGCAGGGTTTTTGATTAAACTTAAGTGATTGCTGCAGTGGGTCCTGGAAATATTTAGCCGTAGGTAATAATCTTAACTTCATAAATTGAAATTCATGTTTGATACTTAACCCCAAATATAAACGTTTTTCAAGTGAATACAAAGTCATTTGAAAGAAACTCGTGTATAAAATAGGAAAAAATAAGGTTGCCAGCAGTCAGTTAGGCGCAAGATGTGGGTTACTAGTTTACCTGCAAAACCAAGCAACTCATAAAGGGTGGCTAACTGATAGCTAGTTGATGTTGCGTACGTGCCCAAGATAAAGGAGAAGTTCTTAGTATAGGGCAGAGAAAAACAAAAAAAAATACGAATATCTAGTTGCGGCTAGGTGCGGTCAGGCAACACTGTAGTAATCTATTCTACAGTCAAGAAACATTCATAAACATCAAGTTTTATCAAAAACAAAATACCTGCAGATTTATGAAGTGGGATCTCAGTTTAAAATCTCGTTTAAAGATGACAGTCAAAATGATGTTTGAAACTCATTTAGCGTTTGCACTGCACTTAGCGGATCGTAGTAAGTAAGTAATACACAAGTACAATTTCAAAATTTTAAAAACCCCCGACACATTTATCTAGCGTAAGCACCCCGATTCAAACAGTAAAATGCCGATAACTTTTGAACGGCTGAACTGATTTTATTCAAACACTAGCTGACCCGGCAAACTTTGTTTTGCCATAAAAACACTGAACATTTATCTACCCTACCTACCCTACCTTACACTACCTACCCTACCCTACCCTACCCGACCCTACACTACCCTACCCTACACTACACTACCCTACACTACACTACCCTACCCTACACTACCCTACCCTACACTACCCTACCCTACACTACCCTACCCTACACTACCCTACCCTACACTACCCTACCCTACACTACCCTACCCTACACTACCTTAAGCTACATTACCCTACCCTACACTACCCTACCCTACACTACCCTACCCTACACTACCCTACCCTACACTACCCTACCCTACACTACCCTACCCTACACTACCCTACCCTACACTACCCTACCCTACCCTACCCTACACTACCCTGCCCTACACTACCCTACCCTACACTACCCTACCCTACACTACCCTGCCCGACACTACCCTACCCTACACTACCCTACCCTACACTACCCTACCCTACACTACCCTACCCTACACTACCCTACCCTACACTACCCTACCCTACACTACCCTACCCTACACTACACTACCCTACCCTACACTACCCTACCCTACACTACCCTACCCTACACTACCCTACCCTACACTACCCTACCCTACCCTACCCTACCCTCTACCCTACACAAAGCAAAAATAGCATATACAATAGCAATAAATTACAAATTGACTACGTTTTAGTAAAAGGTTTTAGTTTAGAAAACTTTTGTATGGGAAAAAGAAAAGGGCTGTTTTTATTTTTTCCCGGCAATTATTAGAATTTTTCTCCCCGTAAAAACCATCTTTGAACTTCAACGAACATTTAAAAAAAAGAATTGGCCAAATTGGTCCAGGCGTTGTAGAGTTATGCGCTTACCAACACATTTTGCGATTCATTTTTATATTATAGATAGCTAAGAACATTCTGGACAAAATTACCTTTGAAACAAAAATAAAACTAAATTAAAATGCGGCTAACGTTGCTTCTTTGATGCCTATATATCTCGACGGTGTGCGCATAGAATTTACCGAAACCGCAAAGGATCTGGGTGTAATCATTGACTCCAATATTTCGTGGCATGCACAGGTCAACGAAGTCAGTCGGAAGGTGCATTTTTCATTCCATTCGCTAAAGTGCCTTCAGAGTCTATTGCCCTTAACACCTTAACTGCCAGGAAATGAGACACAATTGAAAATGTATTGTTTGTCGGTCACTTGGCAGTTAAGGTGTTAAAGACGAAAATTTCTTTGGCACAAACACTTATTCAGCCGATTATAGATTATGCCGACGCCTGCTACCTGGATGCCACAGAGGAGCTATTAAACAAGCTTGAGCGCCTGCAAAACTTATGCATTCGCTTTGTTTATGGTCTACGTAAGTATGATCATGTTTCTCACCTTCGCAAGGAACTCAAGTGGCTCCCTATCCGTCTTCGCAGGAACACTCGGATTTTATGTCTCCTCTTCAACATCTTACAAAACCCGTCGTATCCTTCCTACCTGCGTGAGCGATTTTCTTATGCTCGCCCTAGAGATGTATTATGTAGGTCACATCTTAGTTCCCTCCTTAAATCCCATCCTGATAAAACTAGCTATTATTCATATTCCTTCTCTATCCATGCTGTAAGATTGTGGAACTCACTTCCGCCTAGCATTAGAGATCTAGATACTATCTTGCTTTTTAAAAAACGATTAAAAGAGCATTATCTTTCCTCTCAAATCTGATCTTTATAAGCATATGTATATATATTCAGTATCTATCTATTTTAGAGTTATGTATTTATTTAAGTATATATCACTTATACTATATGTGTATGTTTTTATATCTTAGGTTAGTCGTTCACTATTCTACTCTTCTTGCTCTCACACACTATTTGTCTACATTTCTTCTTCATATCTCCTTTTCGCGGGTCTGCTGGTAGAAATTTCTAAAGAAATAAGCAGTACCCTTGTACTCCTCTGTCATGATGTGTTTTCTATATGTATTTTCTGTGTGTACATTAATAATAAAATAAATAAATAAAATCGGTTCATCCGTTTAGGCGCTATGATGCCACAGACCGACACACAGATACACAGATACACAGCAACACACGTGAAACTTATAAAACCCCTCTTTTTCCGGCGGAGGTTAAAAATGGATTTCGGGGGGTTGCTATAAGCACGACGAATCCACGTCATTCTATTTAAGAGTTAATATATTAATTTTCCTCTTTCCTCCGGTTCTCTTTTAAGTATGGAGATACCTTTACCAGAAGATCTTCAAAATTAAGAATTATTTTCTCTATATCAAATTGAATAGCCAGCTTAGCTATTATTATTCTAATTCACTAATTAGTACCACAAAAGCCATATAAAACCACAGTGTAACCACTACAAATCCCCATAGAATTTTTCCTAGAATATGACAAGATTGATAAACTTCCTCTCCCGGGATTATACCGGTGTCACTTGTTGTGACATACGGAGATCTTAGATTTGATCCGAATTTATTGGATGTAGCTGGAAGATTTGACTTTGATTTTGACTGATTTATTGAAGATGATAAGAGTCGTGACTGGTCTTTAGGGACCTATTTTGTGTATTTGTGACTTGTAGCTCGTGGAGAGGGAGAGAAGCTCGAGGCTAAATAATAACAGCCGCACGGGTCGATCTTCAAGGCTAAGCAACGCTTGACGAGGTCGGTCCGTGGATGGGTGACCATTTCAACATACCGAGTTTCCTCCGTGCCTCGGAAAGCACGTTAAGCCGATGGTTCCGGCTGTCATTTGAAGACATTGGACTGTCGTTACGGGTAGTCAGAAGCTTGAGATCTGACACCAGTCTTGCCAAGGGGTACCGTGTTACACAGTTACTGGGTTGTGGATGTCAGATAGGCAGTCGCTCCATGTAAAACACTGTTACTCAGCTTAATCCGGTAAGACTGGAAGCCGACCCCAACATAGTTGGGAAAAGGCCCTAAGATATTATAATTGGTATTTTTAAATAAATAAATCAATAAAATTTTGAAATTTAACAAAACGTGTATAAACAAACATACCTCGACACTGTGAATAAATAATTTGTTAAACAGTTACTAAATATAAAGCTTTTTTCCTAAGTGCACCCTCGTGGCCTATTTATAGGATAACTCAATAAGAGGTCGATAAGAGTGCACTATTAAAATTTTGTGCAATTTTTAATTTTTTCGCTGAATTTTGACAGCTGTTGCCATCTTTGTTGCGATTAATAAAAATGGCGAATAAACTAGAAACAATTCCTAAGCTCAAGGCCATGATCCAACGCGTTATCAGTGAGATACAAACATCTTTGTTAAAATGTCATCACAGTTTCATGAAGAGTAATGGATTGTCATCAGGGCCATAGCCTTTTGTTGGATTTTATTCCATACATAATCGGAAATCAGTAATCATTTATTTTGCAATGAATGTGGGTACAAAATATGATGCATGACCTTAGGGCATGCAAAACTAAAACATATTTATATCCACTCTGTTATACAACCAAATAAACAATAAAAAAAATAGTACAGTTATGTGGATCTAAACCTTCCTACATAATCTAAAAAACAAAAACAACAATCTTTATTCTATACTTTACAAATAAATTAAATCGGAAAAATACAAAAATAATTGAAACAATATAATAAATTATTATAATATTATAAACTCTTATCATTCAAAAAATCTTGTATAGAATAATAACATTTATCTATTAGTGAGGATGTTATCCTCTTTTTAAATATACTTAATGATACTTCTTTGTAGGAATTAGGTTTTTATCATAGATAACGGGTCCCATTGATAGTAAGCTTAATAACGCTGTTTTGTACCTACCTGTAAACATTAGATTTTTATATTGCGATCTAACAGGTCCCGGACGTGTTCTAATATAATCCATTGGGGTAAAATGACTTGAACACAGGTGCACAGCTGTCGGGATTTTATGACTAGTCATTGATCTTATGCAACGTATTGGGCTTTGAACATGTCTTCTTTATTATGCAATATAAATAACATATAAATAATAAAAGAAAAAAAAAAGTAAACAATAAGAAAAGAAATTGAATAAAGGAGTTAATAATAATATTATTATTTTATAATAGCATAATTACAGCTCAGTGCCCCGGCGCCTAAAAAGCCGGAAAAGTTTTCTAGGATGCGTGGGTCTATGTGATGGCAACTCCTCTTCAGCGAGATGCAACCTTTGGCGAGAAAAACTCAAGCCTCCTGAAAATTTTATCGGGCCGTCGGAGAGTCTTCCGCCTGGGCACACTCTGCCGTGGTCGACCTGGAAAACCCTAAATAGACTCCGCACTCAGGTTGGCCGCAGCAAAGACAACCTCCACAGGTGGGGGTTCTCTGAAGTCACTGGTCTTCAGTGCTTGTGCAGCAAATCTCCGCAGACCATGGCCCACCTTTAGGAGTGCGCAGCATGCCCTGTCACCTGTACTTGCGAAGACCTTATGACTGCGTCACCGAATGGTGTTGCCGTGGCTGAATTCTGGGCCAATCACAATATTTAAATTTTTATATTTGCCATCGACACGCTAAGAAGGAGAATATCAAAACTTAGTAAAAAAATACGTCTTTTTATGTTTAAAAGCAATAGTGCACTCTTATTGAGACTTCCTATGTATAAATGCATCCGTGGTTTTTTCCTGAATAAAAAGTAGCTTATGGAACTCTGATATAGTGTAGCTATCTATCAGTATCGAATATACTTTGAACCACCTTCTATTATTTATTTTATTTTGTTTCTTATTTATATTATTATATTCTATTTTATTTTTAAGCATTTTCCGTTTTCGTAAGTGGCGTCAACAGTGGGCCATATCAGAATATCAGCACAGCGTTATTTCCTTTTTGGATATCACTGCACATGCTGAGATAGGAGCCGTTTTGGTCTCGCACAGGGTATTTTGTTTTTTTTTTTATTATTGTTTAATTTATTGCTTATTTCTCGTGCCTCCTTTGCGGGTAACAAACAAATGTTTTTTTCATTCTTTATATAGAATTTTCAGTATGATATCAGTACTTTCGGATTTACAAAAATATAAAAATACAATCAAATTTTTTACTCTTTTTAAGCAGTTAGGATTTTTATTACTAAACTCTTACGCACCAATTGTCCTTCCTGCGCATCATATCATGTCAACCGATTTCCACTCAATCTTCCAGATTTACCCTTCTATATTTATCCTTGTATCTCATACCTATTATAATTCATTAATAAGTTGCAGAAAAGCCATACAAAACTACTACAAGTCTCCACGGATTTCTTCCTAGAACACGACAATGTTAATAAGTTTCTCCTTACGCGATTTATATTTGTGTCATTTGCTCAGACAGACGGGCTCTTAGTTGTCACATAAACATATTTGTGAAGTACTAGCGACCCGTCCCAGCTTCGCACGGGTAGTGGAACATACGTGGGACACTCAGAAAGTTTTGCGAAACTAAAAAAATTGTTCTATACGTACATATATTTTTATTAAATCTTTTCAAAGTACTTTCCACCAGCCTCTATTGTAGCGTTACGTTTAGCTCCGGAGAGCTATACGTAAGCCACGTTAATAAAAATAAATAAATATAAACTAAAATTAATAAAAAAAGATATAGAAATATAAAAATTAAGGGCCGGCTTCGTACGACGTGGGCAGCTTAACAGGCAGTAGGTCGGGCAGGAAGACGTGGCACGGTGTGATGGGACGGCTGGTGGGATGCCGTGGCGCGCTTGTATTCAGAGCGCACCAGGGCGTGTTGCGAGCGCACCAGCGCATGCTGCGAGCGCACCAGCGCATGCTGTGAGCGCACCAGCGCAATCTGCGAGCGCACCATCACGTGCTGCAAGCGCACCAACGCCGCGCCGCGCCGCTGAGGTCCTGTCAGCCGCAGTACATCTGAGGTCCTGTCTGCCGCAGAACGTACGTGCACCTCGTGCCAGAGTGGCACATCTTGATATATATACGTATAGCAGTAAAAGAATACTTAGTCCAGAAGTTATTTATTGATTTTAACCACATTCACAAACTGAACACATTGAGGTAATAATATAAAGACTGATTATTAGAGATTTTAGATAATTTGCCGATTAGAAAATACACTTAGTAATCCTCAGTAGGAAAACAGTATTTCGGCGTTCAGACCAGACCTGAGACTGAAAAGAACTGAAGCCCGTTTTTCATTCGATCTCCATTTCTTCTAAATTTCAAATTCAAATCGCCAAAAAGACCAGAGAAATAAAAACGGCTTTACAAAGGCGGGTCAGTCTGCTCTGACCTTACAATAATGTACAACTAGCTTAAGGAAAGGTCTAGGTATTATAGTCCATGGTACCTATGGTATGTCTATGGCTTTAAGAAAATAAAATAGACAGACATATCATGTCAGATGAAAATTTCAGAGTATAAAAAATTCCATAATTTTGCAAATAAGCAATACAAATTAAGTTAAAGAAATAAAGAAACAATCAGAAATAACTAAAAATATGCTTTACAGGTAATAATACAAAGAATATATATAAAAATGAGTTACACAAATTGATGCGATATCAAAAGATGTGAAGATGGATTGTGGAGTGTTATGAAACGTAAGTAGATCTTGAATAAATACCACATTTCCCCGATGACCCCAGAAAAATTTTCAACTAGAAGAAAATTTTGAGGTTTAAATATAATCCTTGCTCTATCACACAACATCTTTCATACTTTCGTCAAACACTCTCATTCAATCACACGTTAGGGGATATAGTTCACATTCAATGACGTATACTCCACAAGGAAATATTTATTAAGATATAACGAAGGCTTATTTATTTTTAATAGGTGTCGTAACCCGCACCTGTTTGAAAACCCTTTAAGAAACTATTTAATTAAACAAGAGGAACTCAAAGAGGAGGAGGACTCAAGTCTATAAGAGGAGGAGGACTCAAGTCTATAAGAGGAGGAGGACTCAAGTCTATAAGAGGAGGAGGACTCAAGTCTATAAGAGGAGGAGGACTCAAGTCTATAAGAGGAGGAGGACTCAAGTCTATAAGAGGAGGAGGACTCAAGTCTATAAGAGGGAACTAGGTTGAGAGGGAACTAGGTTGAGAGGGAACTAGGTTTGAGAGGGAACTAGGTTGAGAGGGAACTAGGTTTGAGAGGGAAGTATACAAGAGGGAAGGATACAGGAGGGAAGGATACAAGAGGGAAGGATACAAGAGGGAAAAAAATAAAATAAAGAAGACTCCACGCATTTGGCTTATTTTTAAAGAGTTACGGGACCGCTCTTTGCATATAAGGCTTTCCGAGTTATGCAAACCGCTCTAAAATAAGACCTCATTCTTTAAGAATAAGATTCAAGGGAATTAAGAAGTTTAAGAAGATTCCACGCATTTGGCTTATTTTTAAAGAGTTACGGGACCGCTCTTTGCACATAAGGCTTTCTGAGTTGTGCAGACCGCTCTAGAGGAAAAATAAAATAAAGAGAAAACATAAAGAAGGATAAAAATATTGCCTAATAGGTTCAGTTGATTGGGGGAGTAAAAGTGCTAGCAAAAGATGATGACATGAAGGCCTGAATGAGAAACCAAAAGTTAGCTTATGTATATACTTGTGTAAGTATGTTTTTAGAATTTTGAGAGAGGATATGAAAAAAATCGAGCCCACGTTAAAGAAAAGTGTAGTAAGAAAGTAGGTAAAGTGTGGGTGTGGGTTAGAAAAATTTTGGGCGCAAAACAATGAAGTTGCGCCCAATATTTTAAAAGTTGGGCGCCAAACTGTAGCGTTACGTTTAGCTCCGGAGAGCTATACGTAAGCCACGTTAATAAAAATAAATAAATATAAACTAAAATTAATAAAAAAAGATATAGAAATATAAAAATTAAGGGCCGGCTTCGTACGACGTGGGCAGCTTAACAGGCAGTAGGTCGGGCAGGAAGACGTGGCACGGTGTGATGGGACGGCTGGTGGGATGCCGTGGCGCGCTTGTATTCAGAGCGCACCAGGGCGTGTTGCGAGCGCACCAGCGCATGCTGCGAGCGCACCAGCGCATGCTGTGAGCGCACCAGCGCAATCTGCGAGCGCACCATCACGTGCTGCAAGCGCACCAACGCCGCGCCGCGCCGCTGAGGTCCTGTCAGCCGCAGTACATCTGAGGTCCTGTCTGCCGCAGAACGTACGTGCACCTCGTGCCAGAGTGGCACATCTTGATATATATACGTATAGCAGTAAAAGAATACTTAGTCCAGAAGTTATTTATTGATTTTAACCACATTCACAAACTGAACACATTGAGGTAATAATATAAAGACTGATTATTAGAGATTTTAGATAATTTGCCGATTAGAAAATACACTTAGTAATCCTCAGTAGGAAAACAGTATTTCGGCGTTCAGACCAGACCTGAGACTGAAAAGAACTGAAGCCCGTTTTTCATTCGATCTCCATTTCTTCTAAATTTCAAATTCAAATCGCCAAAAAGACCAGAGAAATAAAAACGGCTTTACAAAGGCGGGTCAGTCTGCTCTGACCTTACAATAATGTACAACTAGCTTAAGGAAAGGTCTAGGTATTATAGTCCATGGTACCTATGGTATGTCTATGGCTTTAAGAAAATAAAATAGACAGACATATCATGTCAGATGAAAATGTCAGAGTATAAAAAATTCCATAATTTTGCAAATAAGCAATACAAATTAAGTTAAAGAAATAAAGAAACAATCAGAAATAACTAAAAATATGCTTTACAGGTAATAATACAAAGAATATATATAAAAATGAGTTACACAAATTGATGCGATATCAAAAGATGTGAAGATGGATTGTGGAGTGTTATGAAACGTAAGTAGATCTTGAATAAATACCACACTATACAAAGATTCATGCGCCTAAACCAGTTTTCAAAACACTTTTTCCAGTCCGCCGCAGACACCTCGTTTACAGCCTGCTCGAACGCAGCCAGCGCATCTTCCGGCGACGAAAATTGTATCCCTTTGAGCTGATTTTTTATTTTTGGGAATAAAAAGAAGTCACACGGTGCTAGATCAGGGCTGTAAGGAGGGTGACCCAGGAGTTTGACTGGCGTGCTGTCCAGGAAGTCCCTCGTTTTGAGTGCGGTGTGCGCAGGTGCATTGTCGTGGTGGAGCAGTAGCCCGCGGAGCCCTGTGTTTGGTCGCTTGTTGCTTATAACAGAGAAAACTTCTGGCAAACATTTGGTAGTATACCATTTGGCATTAATGCTTCTTTGATCCCGTAAGGGAATTGATACCAAGTGGCCAGTCAAATTAAAAAAGCTAGCGATCAAAATCTTACCCCCGCTTCTAGATCGCTTCACTTTGGTAGGCGTTGGCTCATTTTGAAACACCCAAACAGTCGACTGGCGCTTGGTTTCTGGGTCGTATTGATAAATCCAGGACTCATCACCTGTAACGATGTCGTAAACACGCCGAGACGAGCCTGCTTCAAATTTGTTAAGCATATCACGGCACCATTCCACCCGGGCCTGCTTCTGAGCATCGGTGAGGTTGTGCGGCACCCAGCGTGATACTATCCTCCTCACGCGAAGATGGCTGTGTAGAATCTCGTGAACGCTTCCCGATCCAATCTTCAATATGTGTTGAATCTCCTGATATGTAATTCGCCTATTGTCTTGGATTAAATTTTTCACTGCTAGCACGTTTTCTTCGGTAACAGCCGTCAAAGGGCGACCGCTTCTTTCGTCATCCCCCAAAGTTGGTCGACCGCGCTTGAATTCGTTATACCAACGATACACGGTTGCCTTGGAAGGGCCTTCATCCATGAATGCCATTTGAAGTCTATCGTACGATTCATCCGGTTTCAGGCGACACTTGAAATCGTATAAAATCATAGCTCTAAAATGTTCCCGGCGCAGATCCATATTTCAGTGAGACACAATACTTTGAATTAACTCGCAAAAAATGTGGAGGGAAATTTTGAAATTGGAACTTACTTATTTTTACTTATAAATAATCATATTTTCGAAAAACATTATAACTGGCCAGTCTCCCATATATAAAAACTTTTTTTCGCAATACTTTCTGAGGGGCCTGGTAATTATGCGTACATGTTTTTTTCACAAAATAAGAACCTATCTATACAAAACAAAAATGCGAACTCGCAATTTTACTTTAAAATTATACGCTACGTAAAACAAAACCAATGCAATTGTAAACCACGAACATCATCCAAAAAGACAACACATACATAAGCCTCCAGTCATCACACAATTGCAAAAACTGTAAAATTATACACATTCGCTACAAAAGTCCGTTTAGGCATACGAGCACTTTTTAGGGTTCCGTAGCCAAATGGCAAAAAACAGAACCCTTATAGATTCGTTACGTCTGTCTGTCTGTCCGTCCGTATGTCTGTCAAATCAAATCAAAACAAATCAAAATATTTATTTGCTAGAAATACATTGTTCAGAAGGGAAGATCTTAAAGCCTAAAAGTAATTGTATTCTGCCTGCAAACAAGCGTGCAAATTATTTATAGTATAAATCGTAAGACATTAAGTGAACATTCAAAAAAAAAAAAAAAAAACCAAGATGCATTTCAATAAATTAATGAAATTGAGTCCATAAATCAATAATAAAATTTCATCAACTCACTCAAAAGATATAGTTAAAAATGTGATAATAAAAAATAAAATTACAAAAATAAAAAATGCCAGTAAAGTAAAATGTCCAAAATCAAAATGCCAATAAAATAAAATGTCTAAAATCAAAATGTCGATAAAGTAAAAAATAAAAAATTTCAAAATTAAAAAGAAAATAATAATAATAACCAATTAATAATTCATACACTGCAAACAACTTCATTCCTAACATCCAATTTTTATGTTCTAAAAATACCCTAACGCTATAGAAACAACATTTTTGTAGCCACTCTGTCAATTTTGTCTTAAATACATTACCATGTAACAATTTAAATTCACATGGTAAGTGATTATAGATCAATATACACATATTAAATACATTTTTCTTATAGATATCTTTATGACAAGGTGGATGATACAAAAGGTTTCGAAACTTTGCCCTTTTCTGTCTTGTTATAACCTCAGTATGCTGCTTAAAATAATACAAGTGAGCCTTTGTAAAAGTGCAGATATCTCTAATATATAAACAGGGTAGTGGAAGTATTTTGCATTTTTGAAAGAGCGGTTCACAACTATCCAAGAACCATGCCTTGTTAATAACTCGGACGCAACGTATCTGGAGCTTGAAAACTCTGTCGGTATCAGTTGAGTTACCCCACATGATTAGTCCATACCTTAGGACAGATGATACGTAACCATGGTAAGCCGAAAGAGCAGCTTCTACAGACACATTTTGTCTCAGCTTTTTCAAAGCAAACACAAATCTATTAAGTTTTTGACAAATATGTTCAACATGGATTTTCCAATTTAGATTTTTATCTACGTTTAGTCCTAAGAAATTAAATGCCTCTACCTGTTGTACTTTTTCGCCTTCATACATAATATCTAATGGTAATTGTTTTGTGTTATAGGAGTTAATTTCTATTAATTTTGTCTTGTCAATATTTATATTCAAGCCATTTTCTTTCATCTAGCTTATTATTTCTAAAAGGGTCTTTTCGGTAACAGATTTGTAGTCCTTTTTTTCCTGACATTTTATAATTACTGTAGTGTCATCCGCGAAAAGGATACATTTCTGCAAAGTGGCCTCCAGAAGATAATTTATGTAAAGCATGAATAATAACGGACCGAGAATGCTACCCTGAGGCACACCACACATATTTATTATTGTTTTCGATTTAAATTTCTCTTTGGAGTAAATTTTATCATTTTTCTTAATTACTTTGGCTATCTCTGTACACTGCTTCCTGTTACTTAGATAGCTAGAAATCCATTCATAAGCTTGCCCCCTTATACCATAGAATTCTAATTTCTTTAGCAGCTTAGAATGATTTACAAAATCAAAGGCTTTACTCATATCTAAAAATAAAGATATCGCTGGATTGCCATTGTTTATGCTTTCAGTTGCCAGTTTAATAAAGTTAAAGATTGCAAGAGCAGTTGAACTACCTTTACGGAAGCCAAACTGCTCCTTGCATAAAATGTTATGAGTACCGAGAAAATTATTTAACCTAACAAGCATTGCCTTCTCAAAAATTTTCGAAATAATCGGTACTATTGTGATAGGCCGGTAGTTATTAGGGTCTGTCTTATTTCCCTTTTTAAACAATGGTTTTACGATTGACATTTTAAGCTGGTCAGGAAACACACCTTCCAAAAAAGATAAGTTAATTATATGCGCTAGAGGATGACATATCCAACTAGCACAAGCTTTCAAAACTTGTGTGGCGATGCCGTCATATCCACAAGTTTTGCTGTTGTTTAGGGACATTATGATTTTATGCACTTCCATCGCATCTACAGGATTTAAGAATATAGTATATAGATTTTTGTTTTTTTTGTTAAAGTAAGAGGTTTTATGATTATTAGAATTATTAGAATTATTAGAATTATTAGAATTATTAGAATTATTAGAATTATTAGAATTATTAGAATTATTAGAATTATTAGAATTATTAGAATTATTAGAATTATTAGAATTATTAGAATTATTAGAATTATTAGAATTATTAGAATTATTAGAATTATTAGAATTATTAGAATTATTAGAATTATTAGAATTATTAGAATTATTAGAATTATTAGAATTATTAGAATTATTAGAATTATTAGAATTATTAGAATTATCAGAATTATTAGAATTATTAATAGATGTCAAATTTATAAAGTAGTCATTAAATATATTACAGATGTCCGATGGATTTTTATATGTCACATTATTAAAATTTATTTCGTCAATGTAATTTTTATACAAATTATTATTAGTTATTGTTGAGGAGATTGCATTCCAAGTGGCTTTACATTTATTTCTATGCTTTTGCATGCGTCTTGTATTCATAAGTCTCTGCGCTCTCTGTCCACAACGTTTAAACATATGATTATAAAGTTTGTAGTTTTGCTCATTATATTTTTTATTGATTTTACTAGATTTAAATTTTAAATAAAGCTGACGTTTCGTTTTGCTAGACTTTTTAATCCATTTCGTTATCCAGTTTTGTTTTACTGGTTTATTTTTTTTACTTTAACCTTAATCACCGGAAAGCACAAATCATAAAATAATGTAAAGGATTCATAAAACAAATTAAAGGCTTCTGTTAGATTGTCTGATTTAAATGTTTCCGAAAACGAAAGAGAAGATATGCAGTCGCAAAATTTATTGATGTTATCTGAACAGTAGTCACGTTTTAACTCAAACCAACAAGTTATTGTTTTGATTTTATTCGCATTTATAGTAACCGTTTGTGCTGTTTCGTGATCTGACAAGCCGAGGTGATAAATTTCAGACTGAACGCACTTTATGTTACTGGCGATTTGGTCAATGCAAGAGTTAGCTCGAGTTGGTGATCTTATATGTGCTTCAAAATTGTAATGTTCAAGTATGCTTAAAAGGTCTTTAGTTGAAGAGTTATGCTTTAAAATATCAATATTCCAATCTCCACAGATTATAATTTTTTTTCTCTTGAAGTTTTCCGTCAAGTAATTCAACAAATTGTCTAATTTATGAAGAAATATACCTACTTGCGTCTTTCTCTGATCGGGTATTCTATATATAGTGACAACTATCAGGCTCAGACCAACAATCTCAACGCCACAGCATTCAAAGTAAAACTGCGTAGCTACACTTGAAGGAATACCTAAAGTTTTTGTGTCAAATTTATTATTTGTTAAAATACAAGTACCCCCTCTACATTTATCTCGACAAAATGCTGCAGCCAATTTAAAATGATTAATTTTGATATTAGCCTCCGTCCCCTGCTTAACAAAAGTCTCACTAAAACATAGTATATCTACCTCCTTGTTTATTTCCACTAATTCAGATAGAGTTATTTCTAATGTGACAAGTTTGTTGCAGACGCCGGCTATATTTTGATGTAGAATTCTCAATTTACTATGTTGACAATCTTGTTTTGGTTTGTCATAATTAACGGCAGTTATATGAATGGGGGACTTAGTAACGAAAAAATGTCTTGTTATTATTACTAGTGCCATGAAGTGAGTTTCGTTCACTTACATTCAGTCTTGTAGAACTACTTTCATGTTGCATAAAATCAATTTCCATATTAAGTTTATAGGTAATTAAATCTAATTCTGAGAGCCTCTTACGATAATTTACATCCAACTTATTAATTTCAACAAACTTACAATTTTCAAAGCTTTTTGTAAACAATTTTAGTTCATTATTAAGTTTCTTAACATTAAGATACTTATTTTCTGAAACACTTAAGATCAAAATTGAACAATTACTCAAACTGCACAAAGCACTACACAGATTAGTTAGCAACAGGTAGGGATTTTTATCATGTTTACCAACTGAGATTATAACAATATCATTTTCAGATAAGGTACATATTAGATTATCCATATTTCGTAGGATCTCGCATGACGAAGCATATGGTTGAACTGTACCCTCGATTTTGTAACTGTTAATCCATTTACCAGTCTTAGCGTGAATTAAACGTGCTGATAGACCTCTTACTTTTTCGTCTCCGATGATGTAGATATTTCTTTTCGTATTGCGTCTTAATTGGGTAGTATATTTTAAATTTCCATTACGTTGTTCGTTACTGTCTGTCTGTCTGTCCGTCCGTATGTCACAGCCACTTTTTTCCGAAACTATAAGAACTATGCTGTTGAAACTTGGTAAGTAGATGTATTCTGTGAACTGCATTAAGATTTTCACTCTAAAATAAAATAATAAATTTTGGGGGTCCCCAAACTTGAAACTGAAACTATTTTTTTATTTCCATCAAACCCATACGTGTGGGGTATCTATGAATAGGTCTTCAAAAATTATATTGAGGTTTCTGATATAGTTTTTTTCTAAACTGAATAGTTTGCGCGAGAGACACTTCCAAAGTGGTAAAATGTGTCCCCCCCACATTACCATGTAAACTACCACCGAAAATTGGTTTGAACGAGATCTAGTAAGTAGTTTTTTTTTAATACGTCATAAATCGTAAACCGCAATTTACCAAGAACGGAAACCTTCGTGCGCGAGTCCGACTCGGTTTTTTATAACTGGCTCCTCACACTTCAATCAGAGTGATTGGCTACTGCTTAACCAGGCTGTCTTGTGGAGACTAAACTAGAGCATTCAGCCAGGCACAGGGATACGCGCGCGCTACCCCTCGGCTTATATAGCCACAGTGCGAGAATTTATTTTCGAAAATTAATTTATTAGGATTATCATAATCAAATATATTTATTCAACTAGGTCAATAAATAATATGCATGAAATGCATAAGGTAACTAACGTATTTAAGACGGTACCCTGACCAAAAAATCGGCATGAGATATGAGCATTCCTATTGTTCTAGCGGCACTGGTGGCGCATGAATTACAGTGAATACGCTCAGATTTTAGAATAAAATCTTTATAAAATAAAATTTTGGTCTTTTGAAAAAAATAATCTACAAAAATGTTCGTTATTAAATTGTCTATCCATTAATGTTAGTACATAAAATAATTAATGAACACTTTACGAGGAGATGCATAATATCAATAATAATTTCTCATTTTTATGTTTTTTTGGAAGGAGATTAGTGAAATATATACAACATTAAAAAAAAAACTTAATCTACCATTTTAGAATCAATATTATGTAGAAATTTAATGTATTTTTATTAATTGATATTTATTTTTAAAAAACGAGTAGATAGCTCCTAAAAACAGCACAAAAACGGCTTACGCGGCGTTTTGCTCGGGAAGCCTTAAGTTGTATCCGTCGAAATACCTTCCAATTACCGCATTGTACGTGACCATTGTTTTAAAGTTAGAATGGGTATAGTAAGCTATCCTTAAAAGAAAGATATATGCCATTGTGTCCTTTTCCATAGACCTATAAAAGAAAAATAGCCCAAAATAAATTGTTTTGTTATATATCAAAGGATTAGGTAGCGTTTTCGATCAAAGCTCCCGGGCGGCTTGGTTTCTTTGCGAGTTTTTCAACAATTATCGTCATATTTCGACCAATTTACACAACCCTTAACAAATTATACTACTTAAACCTTCCTCTTGAATCACTGTATCACTATTGGTGAAAACCGCATGAAAATCTGTTTAGTAGTTCTTGAGTTTATCGCAAATATACACACAGGCGAGGGACTTTGTTTTGTAACAATTTAGTGATGTAGTGAGAGTGATGAGTGATTTAATATAATAAGAGTGACCTCAAGGCACTTACTCCGCTTTAGTGTCGGTTACTTTCAAAAGCCTACCCCTTAGTAACGGCTACGTTAAAAGGTTTAAAAAAATATAATATATATTATTGATTCATGTACACTAGTTGTGAAATATGGTGTTTTCGTGTAACTAAAACCTTTGCTTTAAAAAAAATTATAACAAAACGACATTTTTACGCTACTTTTGCCTACTCCTACAAAACGACTGGGAAGTTTAAATTAAAAATATTTATACACAGAAAAATTGATGATTAGAATTACTTCTCAACCTACAAAGGTTTGTAGTTAAATCAAAAAAATATTTTGCAAACAACACTGTCCAAAAGAAGGGCCCAACATTGATATTCTGGTTCCGAGCGAGCGCTAGGCTAGTCTCGCGTTAACATAGGGGAATATTTACGCCTCAAGGCAAAACGAAATTCTGTCGGCGATAACGGTTGTCAAAAAGCCAAAATTGTATGGCTTTGACAAGCGATACCAAACATTTTGCCATTTCAACATTCACCATCACCGATGAAATATCACTATATTTAAAACCCATTTAATACTATTCTTTTAAAATATCACCGTTAAAGCTTAGGTGATGTGTGCTGTCATTATCACAGGGATAGGCAGCTCACTTCAAGTTCATATTTGCCAAGTTCTCATAATGACTTTTAACAAAATAACCATAAGAGAGAGGTGTTCTACGGACACCCGGTTGAAACGGAGTTCGATTAATAATTAAATGTAATAATAAAAAACTTAATTCAAAAAATCAAAAAACCCGACTGCTTCAAAAGCGAACTAAAAAGTCGTAAACAAGGAAAAAATCATGCTGTGCAGGCGGAGGATACATATTCGCGGGCTGGCGGACCAAAATCTGGTGTATCCTCCGCCTGCACAGCATGATTTTTTCCTTGTTTACGACTTTTTAGTTCGCTTTTGAAGCAGTCGGGTTTTTTGATTTTTTGAATTAAGTTTTTTTATTTATAACTTTTTAGTTAGTTTTTTTTCGAATTACCTACATTGAAACATATAAGTGTAATATATTTTTGAAATCACCTCTTAAAACCCTTTATTTTGATACCCCACACGATGGGTTTGGAAGAAAAAAATAATTTGGGCCACCACAATATGGCACCCAAAATCCGCCATTTTTCTATTGTCCAATTTTAACGTAGCCTATGACACTCACAGGGTTAAGACGAATCGATTGACGTATGAATCATCAAAATCGGCCAACGCGTTTGGTCTCTGGAACGCCACATAGGAACAAACATACATACATACATACATACATAGACTGATAAACACATTACCCTCCTTCGGCAGTCGGGTAAAAATATGACGAAATTGAAATAACAACAACATAGGTGATGCTCAGTGTAAGCACACAATAGCGGCTGCTAGTGTAGGTACTATATGTGTCTAGTCAGCGCGCGCTCGTTCGTCTTCGGTGAAAGCTTTATATGAGTAAAAACTCACAGACCCTTAATAAATAAATATAGTTTTAACTTTATAGACACTTTAACAAAGGACCTATTTCAGATCTGTCAACTCAATTAATACTGACAAAAACCTTCTCAACACAATCTCCAAGAGAAAATACAAATAAAAAGATCAAATAGTACTCTCAAAAAACACAAAAGGTTGAAAAACTTTTCATTGGATTTGTTGACCGACTTATTTTTGCCCCAAAACGGAAGTCAATTTCCCCTATGAATATGTAAAGAGAGGGTCCTATGGACTTGCGACCTTTAGGATGTAATTATAGAATTCGGACCCTGGACTTCAGACCCTTCCGGCCGGGCCTATAAAAGTGCTGAATAAATAAAATACGAAGGGGCAAATAGAAATTTTTGGATTTTTTTCTTTTGGTTACATTTTAAGGGTTGGCCCTACGGAATTTGTAATGTTTCGTAGGGTTGTGCGTCGGTGAAATCGTTTTCGTGATTTTGAGTAATTATTTTAATAGGATACATACTAAAATATGAAAAGTAGGGATAATAAGGAAATATTCCTGTAAATCGTACGGATATTTTCTTTTTCAGTACCCGAACTCAAAGTAAATACGGTCTAAGGTAATATTCAGTAATTTGGACCCAAAGGGGGTCCAAATGTCTGAATATTATGAGTTTATTTCATAGAAAATTGCCTTATCAGTCTCACCAAGAGTTATCATGCTATCCAATAAGGCCCTTTCCTCATTTAAATTGTGTCGATAGTCGATATCGCGCACGTATCTAATAGAAGTTTAAGTGTGTATTGGACGAATTGCATCGTAGTCCTGCCATGTGAAAACACTTGCTATTTGACTTATAGTTTGACCGCGACCACTTAGGCATGTGTGCAGCGAGATAATGCAGGCCGCTCGGCTTTCAGTCTGCCGTCAACGCTCACGGTGACAGCTAGACATGACATGAGATAAATATCAAGAGATGGGTTAGGTAAGGAAAACATAGGAGCACAGTGTATATCCTTCTTTTTCAGTTTATTGAAAATCTTTTAAATCGGTCCAACATTGAAGGAGGAAATGATGTATGACTTTTTACTTAGGAAATTCAGTCGGACCGCATTGCCTCTTAGAGACCCTGCTTGAAACATTTTGCAAAACGTTGAAGATTTATGGCATTGAGTAGTTATCATGCGGTCCCTTTCGCTTGAGTCAAAAGTCAAAAATATATGGGATAGATCACACAGCATTGTATGTCAATCCCTTTCGTACATATATATTCATATTCGTTTTTTTATGCCACTTTGTTGAATGCTTAATGATAAGTGGGCATCATCCCATACCTTTGGGATGGTGTTCATTTGAAATATCCGAAACATTGCAGGTTCGTTTTCAGCTTAGGAACCAAGCGAAAATGTCCAATGTGGCTATAATCACACTGGCCATCATATTCTCCAAATTTGAACAAATAAATTGTACTTGGCGGGATGGATAATTAATTATGCAGGATAAAGTCCCTGGCATGTAACTTGGCAAGGGTTTGGCGTAGTAGGAGTAAATTCGCGCATAGTTCGTGGACTGACCAACCACTATTTAGAGCGAAGGGAACGTGGACGCGACGCGATTGGTCAGTCGATCCTTGTGTCAACTGACTAACCAATCGCGCGTTAGGAACGGTGCTAAACGTTCCTCGAATCCTGCTTGGTAACCGAAGAGACCTAAGAAACGACTCCTGCCAAGTTACGTGCCGACAATTATAACAATATTTGAAGGTGGCAGTACTTCCCTGGACAAGCTACTTTATAAAGAACTCTATTAACACCTTTAAAAACAAATCATACCGACCTGTTACACTACCACTGCAGGGCAGATGCGTCTTCTCATACAGAGAAGACCCGCCACGCTTGCTCAAGACAAGTTGGTGAGTTCAAATTTATCGTATTAATATTATAGATGCGAAAGTTAGGATGGATGTACGTTTGTTACTCTATCACACCAGTACGGGTGAACAGATCTGGATGAAATTGAGAATGGAACAGAGATAGATTATAGTCTGAAATAGCACATAAGGTACATTTTCTGCCGGTATAATATTCCCTTGGTATAAAAAAACACTTTTTACGCAGGCGAAGCCACTGGCAGAAGCTAGTATTTACCTATAATTCCTGATTTCCTTACGATGTTTTCCTTCACCGTTGCCAGTGATAAACTTAGACAGTCTTATTACAAAAAACTGAATAAACCTTGGTTTAAACCTGGCCTATCAAGTCCAGGCTTATCTGCAAAACCATGGTCTAAATTTGTCCGTATTACAAAACTTTAAAAACTCTGGTCTTCTTAGTACCGTCATTTGAACCATTGTCAATATATCAACCACAGATTAATACAAATATCATTCGTTCACCATAATATCATTCAATTGTAACGTTCCGTATCCCAGAAAAGAAAACGGTTTTGATAATACGATAAGGATTAAATGATGTTTAGAAGTGTTAAAAATATTGACTCTTTGTTAATTTGCATGTATATAAACATTAGTTATTTATCGATTGTAGTTTTGTTTAGGTTTAAGCACATTACTTAAATTCGTAATAATTACTAATAATACATCTACGTATGTGTAACGAAACGTAACATTCTCGCGAATTAAATGAAACCTTAACATTAAACAAAACCATCGCAAGTTGAACAAAGTTCATTAGGCTTTGGATTTTTTAATTTAACTAAGTCTCTAAAGAACAATTGCCTCTTTGTTCATAATATATTGTGATGGCCCAACAAAAAAAAAACATCTGAGAATTGGAGTACCGAGGAAAAAGTAATATCCTCAATATCAATTAAATCCACCATGATAGTATCCATTTTCAGGTAAAAATAACACCACACAATGAATGAAAAAAAGATGCTTTAACCTAAAAGAAAATCTTTGACAGATACGACTTAGACCATTGTTAAACTAAGGGCCGCCGAGGTTTAGCGTTAGACCATGATATGGTCTATGGTATATCGCTAAACCATTATTTGTAATATCATTTTTGTTTAAAACGAATTTTATAGAGAATTAAATCCGGGTTTTTAGTTAAACCGCTTTTTGTAATAAGACAGAGAGTACAAAATAATTTCTAAACCTTGCAGTTCAAACAGGTTTGAACTAGAAAATTCACATTGGTATATGCCACACAAAGATCCCAAGCACGAGAGGCGCTGGACCAGCACGACACAAAAACATATAACATTTGCATATATTTTAGTTGTACTATACACAGATTATTTAGATATAATTTTATAGGTACAGAAATGATCGTCTAAACTTAAACTCCACTAAAGTAATATAGCCATTTCAGCACCCACGGGTAACTTTATATCACTTCAACTCCTATCCTAACCAACAATTATAATACCAAATCAGTAGCTATTATTCCAGCCTTGAAAATAACCTTTAAATTCCCGAAAGAGCAATATAATTTTACGGCAGACAGTAAACAGATATCTTTATCAAATTCGAAGCTAAAACAGAGCACGGAATATTCGCATCGGCAGCAAAGAGATGCCATTATCCATAATATTCGTTACCTACGAATGTGCGCTGAGCACAAACGGCTGTCATAGCCTTAGCGATTTAAGCTTTTATATGGTATTAAAGAAGATTATGTTCTAAACATTTTGTTGTTCAATATTGAAAGAAAAGAAAAATAAATTGTGACCCTCACAGGAGACACGAGATACTTTAAACACAAATTAATTAAACAAATCAAAAACCCGACTGCTTAAGAATCGAACTATAAAAACGTATACAAGAAGAAAACCATGCTGTGCAGTCGGTGGATATATATTCGCGAGTTAGTTGTCCAAAACCAGATGTATGTGTTATTTATAACTTTTTAGTTAACATTTTTTTTGTCGAATTAGATACATTTAAACATATATGTGTTATAAATTTTCGAAATCACCTCTTAAAACCATTTATTTTGATACCCCACAAGATAGGTTTGGAAGAAAAAAAAATTGCGGCATTTTTCTATTTTCCAATTTAGTAGTAGCCAGTGCCACTCGCAAGGTTAAGACGAATCGATTGACGTAAGATTCATCAAAATGGGCTACGCGTTTGGTAACTAGAACGCCACATAGAAACAAACATACATAGACTGATAAACACATTACCCTCCTTCGGCAGTCAGTAAAAAAAAAAAACAATAATAAAAATAAAATAAATAATAACATTAAACGAAACCATCGCAAGTTGAACAAAGTTCATTAGGCTTTGGATTTTTTAAGTTAACTAAGTCTCTAATAGAACAATTGCCTCTTTGTTAATAATATATTGTGATGGCCCAACAAAAAAAAAACACTGGAGTACCGAGGAAAAAGAAATATCCTGAATATCAATTAAATCCACCATGATAGTATCCATTTTCAGTTAAAAATAACACAAGAAAATGAATGGAAAAAAAGATGCTTTAACCTAAAAGAAAATCTTTGAAAGATACGACTTAGACCATTGTTAAACTAAGGCCCGCCGAGGTTTAGCGTTAGACCATGATATGGTCTATGGTATATCGCTAAACCATTATTTGTAATATCATTTTTGTTTAAATCGAATTTTATAGAGAATTAAACCCGGGTTTTTATTTAAACCGCTTTTTGTAATAAGACAGAGAGTACAAAATAATTTCTAAACCTTGCAGTTCAAACAGGTTTGAACTAGAAAATTCACATTGGTATATGCCACACAAAGATCCCAAGCACGAGAGGCGCTGGACCAGCACGACACAAAAACATATAACATTTGCATATATTTTAGTTGTACTATACACAGATTATTCAGATATAAATTTATAGGTACAGAAATGATCGTCTAAACTTAAACTCCACTAAAGTAATATAGCCATTTCAGCACCCACGGGTAACTTTATATTACTTCAACTCCTATCCTAACCGACAATTATAATACCAAATCAGTAGCTATTATTCCAGCCTTGAAAATAACCTTTAAATTCCCGAAAGAGCAATATAATTTTACGGCAGACAGTAAACAGATATCTTTATCAAATTCGAAGCTAAAACAGAGCACGGAATAGTCGCATCGGCAGCAAAGACATGCCATTATCCATAATATTCGTTACCTACGAATGTGCGCTGAGCACAAACGGCTGTCATAGCCTTAGCCATTGAAGCTTGTATATGGTATTAAAGAAGATTATGTTCTAAACATTTTGTTGTTCAATATTAAAAGAAAAGAAAAAAAAAATTTGTGACCCTCACAGGAGACACGAGATAAGCTAAACACAAATTAATTAAACAAATCAAAAACCCGACTGCTTAAGAATCGAACTATAAAAACGTAAACAAGAAGAAAACCACGCTGTGCAGTCGGTGGATATATATTCGCGAGTTAGTTGTCCAAAACCAGATGTATGTGTTATTTATAACTTTTAAGTATTTTTTTTTTTGTCAAATTAGTTACATTTAAACATATAAGTGTTTTAAATTTTTGAAATCACCTCTTAAAACCCTTTATTTTGATATCCCACACGATAGGTTTGGAAGATAAAAAAATATTTTGCCCCCACAATGTGGCGCTCAAAAGTCCCCATTTTTCTATTTTCCAATTTTAGTGTAGCCAGTGCCACTTGCAAGGTTAAGATGAATCGATTGACGGAATAGACTCATCAAAATTGGGCAAAGCGTTTGGTAACTAGAACGCCACATAGAAATAAACATACAAACATACATAGGCTGATAAACACATTACCCTCCTTCGGCAGTCAGTTAAAAAAAAAAACATTATTAAAAATAAAATAAATAATAACCCCGATACCAAAAAGGCTCCTATCTCAGCATGTGCAGCGATATTTGAAATTATTTCTGTGAATAGCTAAATAATAACAGCCGCACGAGTCGATCTTCAAGGTTGAGCAATGCTAGCTGTGGTCTGTCCCTGGTTTGGATACCATCCATTACATATTGACATTCACGGATATAATTTTCAGATTTTTGTCATTCATCCGTGCCTCTCAAGCACGAAAATTCGTTTTTCCCAGATATCATTTGCAGATTTTTGACACTCCTCCGTGCCTCTGAAAGCACGCTAATTCGTTATTCCCGGATATAATTTGCAGATTTTTGACACTCCTCCGTGCCTTTGAAAGCACGTTAATTCGTTAATCCCGGATATCATTTGCAGATTTTTGACACTCCTCCGTGCCTCTGACAGCATGTTAAGTCGTTATTTCCGGATATCATTTGCAGATTTTTGACACTCCTCCGTGCCTCTGAAAGCACGTTAAACTGTTATTCCCGGATATAATTTGCAGATTTTTGACACTCCTCCGTGCCTCTGAACGCACGTAAAGTCGTTATTCCGGAGTATAATTTGCAGGTTTATGACACTCGTTACGGTTAGTCAGAAGCGCGGCAGTCTGCCACTAGTCTCATCAAGAGGTATCGTGTTACTGGTTTGTGAAACAAGTTTAGTGCTGACGTTATCTTTCTGTCCTTGTCACGCAAAATATCAATTATACTGAAAGGCACCGAAGTCACTTCCGTGTGACGTCAGTTACAGGTGCTGTCTACGTTTATCATAGATTTTAAAACGGGCTAGGCTTTAAGAATGCTTTAAAAAATCCAGTAAAAATCTGTATTGTCCACCTGCCGTCAATTACTACGAGTAAACGGTTACACTCATTGGCATGCTTTAGTTTGTTTAGAAAGTTTTGACAGTGTCGTCACAACCAGTGGCCGCTAAGTCATCTCAGTGCTCTGTGGAAGCTAATTTTACATCGAACGAATTAAATTGAAATAGTAAACTTTTGTATAGTAGGTCTTTTAGAAAGTAGACTAGGTAGTGCCACAGACATAAATCTAACTAGATAACGTAAGTTCCCAAGTAATATGAAAACCAAGCGTGCCAATGAAAGAAAATTTTTCCATAGTCTCGGCTAACTTATTTTGTCAAGTTTTTACAGCTCAATCTATACTTCTATGTTTGTACTGAATAGGCTCCGAAACTACTAGACCGATTTAAAAAAAAAATCACCTATTATTCCCGAGTAACATAGGCTATAAATGATTTTAAAATAAATTTGAAATCCTTAAGAAAATTGCAATAATGTAACCCACAGTAGCAAAATTTTGCCTATAAATTTCATTATTTGGCGTGCGCTGAGAAAACTATTGATGATACATAAAAATTATGTACAACATGATAAAAGTACTCATTATTAATAAAGGCTGCAAGAGAATATATCTCACTGTCATAGTTAAGTCACAGTAGCAGCTTTTGTGTTCTAAAATTTAATTAGATCGCTGGTAGAAACAAAAGTTGGTTACATTCGTATTGTAGTAGTAGTCTCTCTTATTGAAATAAATAGTTTAACAAATTGTTAGGTAGCCAATTGACGCGAGTGAAGCCGCGGGGGTAAGCTAGTACGTATAAAGCATTTTTGTAGATTTCGGTTGATGTCCGGTACCGAAACAGCTCAAAGAAAGAGCATTGCTCTCACTTTCATTCCCTTTCTTGATATGCGAAGTACATTATATTCGCTTCATC
Source organism: Orthosia gothica (assembly GCA_949775005.1). Lineage (NCBI taxonomy): Eukaryota > Metazoa > Arthropoda > Insecta > Lepidoptera > Noctuidae > Orthosia > Orthosia gothica. The sequence goes on from OX459052.1 coordinate 17,503,479, forward strand.
TAGTTAGATTTATATCTGTGGTAGGTACTCTGTTTATTTTAATTTTGTGATTAGTCTAGGACTTTTTCTACGAAAAAAGTAATTAAGAATCTGACCTATTTAATAACGTAGGTTGCTTGTTTAAGTAATAAGTAAAACACGTACCGTTTTCTAGAATCAGGTAAACGATCCTTCCATTTAGTATACAATTTTAAGAACATATTATAGGTAGACCCAATATTTGTATAAGACAAAATAATCTATAATCTTGAACCCGACCCCAACATAGTTATGAAGAGGATTTTTTTTATTCGTGGCTTATTGCGCTGGCGTTTGAGAAGCGTTTTGGGTACAATGAAAGTATTGTACGTACAGCTAATGAGTGGAATTACCTACCTGGATTCTTTGTTTCCTTATCTAAGGGCCTTAATTTTCAGTGTATATGTTACTTTTAGGGAAACGTGCTTCACTGTCAGCCACGTCATCGCTTACCATCAGATTGGAGGTAGAGGTCATAGGCTTGCTATCTATACGAATATTATAAAGAGGTTAAGTTTGTGCGTTTGTGAGGTTGTAGTGGGTAATCTCTGGATCTACTGAACCGATTTAGATAAAATTTGGCATGGAGAGAGAAAATTTTACGCGGGCGTAGCCTTGGGCAGAAGCTAATTAACAATAAAAAACGTTTTATTTGTAGGTTTTTGATACGATACGGAACCGCATCGAAAAGAAGCAAATTTTACCTCTTGAGTTGTGAGAGACGACAAAAGAAAAACAGGAGATACTGCTTTTCAGGATAAAAACGTTTTCTGACAACTTATCTTATTTTGAATGAAGCCTTTTCCAACGAGATCTCTCTGAATAAATCTTGAAATATGACATTGGAAGGCTAAATTTTTATAATATTAACCCTGAACGAATGACAAGATAATATATAGTTATGTAAACGAAACAAAAGGAGTAGGTTTAAAAGTCCTAGTCTACCTACTCCTATGGGGAAAAAAAAACATGTGAATCTGTGAAAACCAGAACATTATATACAAATTCAAGGAAATCTATAAAATCTCGAGCTTATGTAGGAAATGTGTCAAATGATAATTTTTACATAAGTTAATACACATTTCCTAGAAAATGCAGACATATCCTATTATACTGAAAGATCGCCACCCTGAGCCTCAATGTGCAGTTTTCTGTCTCTATCAGCATGGCCTTCATAACTGCTGGCAAAGACAGATAGCCTTATCCTGGCGACCAAGACTTGCTGCTTTAGGTCCACGTAGAGCACTCCTTGAGCGTGTGATGTGCAGAATCAAATTTGCCTAATCAATGGTGGCAATTTGCCTTGGCATCTCGCCCAATCCTATACAGGTTCTCTGAAGCAACCGTGCCCGGTCAGTATCTGAGTGAGCCTGTAGAAGATGCGATCCCCTCCTTTCAGCCAGGTTTCGAAGTGTGGCAGAAAGGCTTCAACAACGAGATTCGGATGCCATAATTATCTAACTATAGCGGCGCGTGCGCTCCGTACGCTGTGATTACGTAAGCTATTGAAACCTAATACACGCGCTCTTGTTTACACCGTAACGGGCCGATATTCAATTTTTGACGGGTTTCCTTTTGCCGTTTAGGAATTTTATAGAATTCCTAGGAAATGTGTGCAATACAATTTATTGCACACTTTTCCAACTGATTTTCGGAATTCTATAGATTTCCCTAAGAATTAAATAAAATTCTTGATTTCATACATTTCCTATAAAATATGTATGTATCCCAGAATACATTCTTTAATTTATTATAAATGTTGTAAGATATCCCGAAAAAAGGATACATTTTATCCCGGGAGAACGTTTCCTTGAGTTCATTTTCGACTTCCCGTGGGCAAAACCGCTGGCAGTAACTAGTTACATCATAAAAATTAAAAGTATTTTTTTTTAAACAACCAATAAATCGAAAAAATCTCGATGTGTAATATTGCTTGACAATACGTATCCAAAGAGCCCAAATACGATGATACTATCTGGTCTGGTTGAAGAGTTGCTACTGCCATCTTTCGGTTCCTTGCTGAGACCAGCTCCATAGTACCATAATTATTATTACAATAAAGAGCTTGAAAAATCGATTCCAACTTGCCGGACAGACATACAAAAGCAAGGTAATATATGGCTTGTAAAAACAGGGGCTTTGATAAACCCATTTATAACGCTCTCAGTAAACATAATGTGCTCCAAAATATTCGCATCAATGAAATTTAAACAGTATTAAGGCTAGCACACACTATAAATCATGTGCCATATTTAGTTCGAAGCCAATAATTTCCCTAGGGCTGGCTTCCAATACCAGCTGGTATAATCCTTTGTGTGTTACGGGCTTTATCTGTATATGAACGTAAGTTCGACAGTGGGGAAGGTGGATTCTAGATTACGATCTGTGGGTATGCGGGCTCCGATTTTCGTCATTGCATGTTTATCATTGTCTTTCCTTATTATTTACCACTCTTTGTCATAAATATGTAAACCCGTGGATTTACCGTTCCTTAAAATCCAATAAATGTATCAACTGTAACTTTTTGGTAATGTGACATGTACTACTTAAAAAATAGCTTATGGTCGATAATTATTGGCAACAGGAACGAAGTCGTGAGAAACACAAGTAACAGGTATACAGGCTGTAACCACACTAGGCGACCACTGAAAATCAGCGCCGTGCTGTGGGTCCCCACGGCACAGCATTATGCTGAGTGGAAGCCTTCTTGCCACAGTCACGACATGCATCTGCCTGACATATTCCTCACCCTATTTCTTTTATATCATAAAAAATGTAGGTTATATATGTAATTATTGTTTGATTTATTTCTCGTCTTTACTAACATAATTTAAGTATATTAATAATATTTTTAAGGGTTTAGCATAAGTATGTTCTTATATTGTATGTATGTCGTGTTGTGACAAATAAACACTTTTTCTTTCTTCTTTCTTTCTTTAACCTTAACCGAAAGAAAGACCGAGAGAGTCAACCGTCGAATCCGAGTCGGCTGGGCAGCGTTCGAGAATTTACAATCGTCCAATTTACCACAGTGTCTCAAGACGAAAGTCTATGACCAGTGTGTATTGCCAGTGATAACTTATGGAACCGAAACGGGGCTTCATCAGAAGGCTTAAAGTCACCCATAGGGCAATGGAGAGGGTTGTGCTCGGAGTTTCCTTGCGTCATTGAATCAGAACTGAAGACACCCGCAAGAGAACCAAGGTTGCCGAAATAGCTCGAAGAATTGCCACTCTTAAGTGGCTGTGGGCATGGCACATTACTCGCAGAACGGATGGTCGTTGGGGCCGAAAAGTTCTAGAGTGGCGACAGCGTACTGGAATACGCAACGTTGGAAGGCCTCTCTCTAGGTGGAGTGACGACCTAGTCAAGAGTGTGGGAGTTCAGTGAATGCGAGAGGCTCAGGACAGATCAGTGTGGCGACGTTTGTAGGAGGCCTGTATCCAGCAGTGGACGTCTTTCGGCTGAAATGATGATGATGATGAGGCTGTAACATATAACTTCCTTCAAGAAAGTATACATTTTCACCTTACCGTTTCACCCCGTATAAAGTATGTTAAACATTAACTTGCACAAAAGTATCCAGGTGCCTTGCATGCTATTGTAATGTTCAGCAATCCGAAGTTGTTATGGCACTTTGGCATGTAGGTAAACTACTTGGAGACTTTAGAGCAAGTTTTATTTCTCCAGAATTTTAGTCATGACTTTTGCATCACAATATTTCGAAGTAAGTTCATATTAGGAAAAAAATATTTTTCTAGATTTGATTACAAAACAATTTCATAAAACATTGCTCTGACAAATATTTCAGGCGTCGTCTCGATTTTTCCAAATAACATAGACAAGCAATATCCATGACAGCTAATTATTTTGTTAGATTGTCAGCTGTCGAGAATCACAAGTACGTCCGACTTTTTAGGGTTCCGTATTTAGCATTGTTGTGTACGTACCTACGTTTGTGTAACAATGAACCCTTGTCATTTCGTCATGTCAGTCTGTCTGTCACTGGAACATGTTGTGGACGACTGGACGAACGCCTGGCCTGTGTATTTTGGGACGGATTTAGGCTGTGTGCATACCTAAGTCAAGTATTTTGATGGAACATCTCTTTAAAAATCAATGATGGCCAAAAAGTACCAAATGAAGCTGTTTTTTGCAAAAGATCTAGTTAAAATTCATTGTATCAAATGCAAGTTCGATCGTGTTCTCATCTTTGGGATGGATCTGCCAAATACCAGCTTGATGCACTAGAGTCGATCGAAAAGCAGGCCAAGAGGTTCATCGGCAATTGACTAGTCAAGACAAAGCTCCAGAGTCTTGAACATCGGCGTCGAGTTGCCAGCTTGTCGGTTTTTTATCGGTTACATTTCGGCGAGTGTGCCATGGAATTGCATGATCCAATTCCACCTAGCCCGTTTCATCATCGGACTTCTAGACGTACGGCAATGCGCCATCTGTACATGGTGGATATCCCAACCATACGCACAAAGCGATTTGGGAACACTTTTATTATGCGTACAGCTATGGAGTACAATTCCATGGCGGAGTCTGTGTTTCCCGACAGCTACAATCTAGGGGTCTTTGATTCAAGAGTAAATAGGTTTCTCTAAGGCAAGCGTGATTCACCGTCGAATTCATCGCTTACCATCAGGTGAGACAGTGGTCAAGCGCGAACCTGCAGGCTATAAAAAAGTACTTTAAAAAATATTTCGACTATGTAATTTACCTGCTTACAGAATATATCTTTTGCTCGCATTGAATCGATGCAGGTACATTGAAATAAAGTCACGAAAAATCCCTTTCTTCAATCCTCTAACATCATTAAAATGATGAAGCAGCAATCCCGATGTAAAAGACATAGCAAAAACATTTCTAAGAAAAACATGTCACCATGATTTTTTTGTCAGGCGCTGGACATCTCGTTACAGAGACAAGATACATATAATAGGGACTGTGACAGACTATTATTTTGCAGAATGTCAGTTGTCATCATTTTTGACGTGGGTGAAGTTGGTTGTTATACGAATAAGTCCGTTGCGAAGCTTTCTTGTTCTTGTTTTATGAATAGAGAATGAATATTGCGTTTTTGGAGTGAATTTTCTAGAGTCCCTGGAGTGAAATATACACTAGTTCGTGGCATTATTCTTGTATCAATCTTTCAGTGGAGTCTTGTATTCATTTAGAAGCTGTTGTAACTGTTGTAAGTGACTTTACTCTGGAAGAATTTATTTAACGTGGAATATTTTATTTTTCATGAGTGGAGATCATTTTTTTTTTGTCTCGAGTTACGTTTATATTGTAACTTGGTGAATTGGACTTGACTACGTAAATTCTGTTGGGCCTTCAAAAACTTAATTTAAAAAATTATTAAAATTTAAACAAAAAAATAAATAAAAGAAAGTCGTGTTAGTTACACTATTTATAACTGAATAACGTTTGAACCTGTTTGGCTGAAAATTGGTGGGGAGGTAGCTTAGAACCAGGAAACTTATAAAATAAAGTCGTGTTAGTTACACTATATATATATATTTAGATTAAAAAGGATTTAGTATGTCAAAAATAATAAAAGAAATATAATTTAAATTAAAACTTTCAACCAGTAAAAACTTAAAAAAATATAATAATTTAAATGGTTATTATGAAATTAAATACGAAGATGGTGAAATGCGAATGATGTTATAATAAAGATGTTTCGAAATCAAGCGGTGTAAGCTATTGTTTGTTGATTTACCGATTGGTTAACAACATTGATCGCGATGCTATAAATAGTGATTGCACCATGTATCTTCGTTTTTATCCCTTTACCCCATGTTCCTGAGGGTTTGTGCAACACGTTTTCTTCTTCCAAACTTTCCTACCGACCGTCTAGCTATCCTAACTCCCTTCTTTTTCATACCATTCCTCACGCAATTCATCCACTTTTTAGGGTTCTGTACCCGAAGGATCCAAACGGAGCCCTAATGCTGTCACTTACGTGTCCGTCTGTCTGTCGTCTATCACACAAATAAGTTCCGTTTTTTTTTACTTTTTCTCTGATAATGTTTATTATTAAGTACATCTTAAAAAAAAAAAAAAAAAAAAACTGAATATTCTTTGGTACCGAACACTAAATGAGCGAAGTACGACACGCACTTGGCCGGTTTTTCTTGGCCTCTCTACCACTAGGTACTTGATAGTATCATGGCAGTCGTAAAAAGACTTTTGTTGCTCAATCGTTCTTTCTCATAGTCAACCAGATACCCTTTCTCAACAATTTCTGAACCAAAAATACAATCCCTATATTATGCCCTACGTTCAATAATCTAATTTGGGACCTACCCTATTAACGCCCCCCAAAACCCTCGATGATCTCAATAAAATTAATCCTCCTGCAATTAGGACAGCAATAATTAATGCTTTAAGGCAGTAAATCGAGTTCCCGACTCACATAATTAGATATACTGTCCGTACATCGCAAATTAACTTCGTTACAGGCCATTTGAATACAATAATGGCGTCTTGTACGATATTATGTTCTAATAAGAGGAGTAGGTCAGCTTTATTATCTGGGAAAGTTGACTATATTAGGACTTTTAATATTATTCACTGTCTAATGAGATAGTCAACAATACTAATGAGTCTAGTGATTGCAAGTTTCACTGCAGAGCGTAAGGACCTGAAGTCTTTTCAGGCTTGGTAAAACTGCCATATTTTTTATCATGCTTTTTTGTATGTGCTCGGATGATTGCAAAAAGCTCATTCTCTATTACATGGGAATAATATTGAACTATAATTTTAACATCTTCAATTCTATTAATCTCTTTCCATCAGTCAAGATTGTGTTCATGAGCAGGTCCATTCCATTATAAAACCGTGCCGTTAACGGACCTTCTCGAACTTTTTGGTATTACGTTGATATCCACCCTCAATTCCAGTCCATTCATTGAAACGAAAGGTTAGTTGGCTTCAAAAAAGTTGGGGATTCATGCAAAGGTGAGACGGTACTTCACGCCTGAACAGCTGCTCAACTTGTATAAAGCGCAAGTTTGGTCATGCATGGAGTACTGCTCTCACCTCTGGGACGGATCTGCCAACCAGATTGAAGCACTTGAGTCAATTGACAGACGGGCCAAGAAGATTATTGGTAGCGATGCACTGGTCGCATCAAAGCTCTAGAGCACATCGATGCGAATTTGCGCAGCCTGTCTGATTTTTATTGGCACGTCAATGCGCCATCGGTACATGGTGGACATACCACCCATATGCACAAAGCGTTTTGTAAATACTTCCATTGTGCGCACAGCACCGCTAAGGAGTGTAATTCCGTGCCGGAGTCTTTGTTTCCTGATAGATAAACCTTGGGGTCTTTAAGTCAAGAGTAAATAGGTTACTTCTAGGCAAGCGTGCGTCACCGTAGACCGCATCCTCGCTTACCATCTGGCGAGATAGTAGTCAAACGTATTATAGTTAAATAAAAAAACATAAAAACGTAACTGTCGTAATTTGAGCCGACTATCATCTCTACCTACTCAAGGAATGTCTTAAGTTCTCTTTACCAAATGTACCACAACGAGACCTAAATTTGAATCTTGACGGCAAAAGTCTTGAAGTTATAGCTGAAACTGTATTCTTAGGGATTACCATCGATTCAAAACTGCAGTGGGGCGCGCACATTAGAACTCTTTCGGGTAGGTTAAGTTCAGCTGCATATGCAGTAAGGAAAATAAGGCAGTTAACCGATGTAGCCACAGCTAGGTTAGTATATTATGCTTATTTCAACAGTATTATGTCTTATGGCATTCTGCTGTGGGGATCAGCAGCAGATGTTGACTCAATTTTCATCTTACAAAAGAGGGCAATCCGCGCGATCTATAAAATGGGTCCTCGCGAGTCCCTTAGAGAAAAATTTTAAGAAATCGATATACTGACTCTACCTTCACTCTATATTTTGGAATGTTTTTTGTATGTCCGCAAAAATCGAGGGCTTTTCAAAACTAGAAGCGACTTACATAATTTAAATACACGCAGTAAGCACGAAATTGTAATACCCAAATTCAGATTAACAAAAACTAGCAAGTCTTTTTATATAAACAGTATACGCTTTTATAACAAGTTGCCAAAGTCAGTTATAGAACTGACCGGTGGAAAGTTCAAAAACTACATCAAACGTGTCCTTGTTAAAAAAAAGCATATTATAAAATCAAGGACTACGTTGAAGATAAAAAATTTGGCTTTAGCTCCTTCTGCGCATGCGGCTTCCCTGGTAAATCATAAACGGCACAAATATGTGGTTGTCTCTAACTATTCTCAATCTCATTAATTCTTTGTTTTTTTTCCTTCTTTTGATTATTCTTTTTACAATTGTTTTCAATCATCTTCATAGCCCTTTGCTAAGAATAGTTACAGCACTGATAACAATATTTGTGCCACATGTTAGATTTAGTCTTTTTTTATTTTACTTTTGTATAGATTCCTCTACCGATTATTTTGTAAATGGGTGAACATTGTAGGCCTTCTAGATGCTTGTTAACTTTTTAACTCGTTTTATTTTCTTTTGTTTAAATAATATGTAATCTTTTTTTTTTGTTTTCTTACGACTTATTGTCGGGCCTACGTTGTCCCCACATATCTAAGTACTAATGCTGTAACAAGGAAATATTGTAAAACCAAACCATTTTTTTAAAAGAGTAACCATGGAGTTTCTTGCCGGTTCTTCTCCATAGGAAACGACCAACCCGAACCGTGCACATTGTCGACGTTATATAAGTGCCCATGTAGGCCTATATGAAATAAAAAAAAATGTTTTTTTTTTGATTTTGAATACAGGCTTGACAATTATTTTTTTTCATTTATTATTTAATCTGTAGAGGCTGGTGTGAAGTGGCTCAGGAAAAGAATATTTGGAAGAATTTGGGCGAGGACAGTGCAGGCAAAAAACACATCGTTTAACCTCTGTCGTTTGTTAGTTTCGTGTTTCCTTCATAATCTCTGCAACACCTTTCTGAGATAAAACCATCAATTTATCCTTTACCGTATCATAAATACCCATATCGCTACCATTAAAACCGTCTACACCTAATGACATAAAAACGGCACCACCACCAACCTATAACAACAGTATGTCTTAAAAAAGTGGCATAAATTTATTCATGAGTCGCTGATCGCGTTCCAGATAGGTCCCTTGTGGTTTTATTACCGTGTTTACTGCGGTTACGCGCCGACAACGCTGCTGTGGGCACTAAAATTGTGGCCCGCAGTGTAATTGTAGATTTTGTGTGGCACTTGGACGTTTGAGGACGCTTTTCGGTTAATTTAAGTATTGGTATTGGTTGAAGAGTCTTTATTTGGTTTGTCTTTTTGTTAGGTAATAGTGGTATTGCGGTGACCAATTAATTGGCTAATTGTGGTGATGTTCTCATTTAACCGTTTATAAGGTTCCCCTTGTCAACGGCACGAACTATTTTGTGCGCGGGGTTTAAATGCATGCTATCTCATCCGACAACACTTGCGAAAGATATAGATGCAGTGGTGAGCAGTAAAAAGCTAGTTCGTGTATGAATTAGCACTTTTGCAAGTTTGTAGCGAAATGGATGATGATTTAGAAGGAAAACGATCGCGCGAAATTTTATAAACAGGCCAGGTATATTTTCAAAATAAAATTATTCGCATTTTCGAACTACTAATCTATCCCTGCATGGTGGCTGTTTTGGAATTTTCCTTCTTCTTATGGTATTTATTTCCGCTCAAAGATGCGTTAAAATTAGTCTTTAAATATGTAACTTTTAACGCTTATAAATTTCAAACATTTTTTTTAATCTTTTTTGTTTCCACACAGGACTAGATAAAGATGAGACAAATTGATATCATTTTTTATTTAGAACGTACATTGTCAAACATTGGAGTAAATGCCAGACTACGATTGTATGGAAGAATGATCGACTAGTATAACCTTAACGACCCTGAAAAACTAAAGACACTAAAAGTATACAAGGATGACAATTTACAATCGGTGGCCAAATTAAGGACAATACCAATATTTATGTTTTTTTTTTGTTTTGACTAATCTATTTATTTCCATAGAGCTCAAGGTTTGATAACAATGGCCGCACGGGTCGGTCCGAGATCTGTCCGTGGATGGGTGACCATCTTAACGTACCGTGATTCCTCCATGCCTCAGAAATCACGTTAAGCCGTTGGTCCCGGCTATCATTAATTTGTATATATTTGACAATCTTTACAGATAGTAAGAAACCAGGTAATCTGATTCCAGTCTTGCCAAAGGGGTAAGATAGGATTCCTAGGATAGATGGATCCTTTTTCCGCACTTAGACTCACATTTGGTTCGTTGTGCGTGCTGGCCAGCAGACATTCATCTCTGTGAGAGGGAATGGGTCGTAATCCACCACGCGGGCCCAGTGCACGTTGGTGAATATTATATGTCTTTGAATTTTTGGTTCTAAGACATGCCGGTTTCCTCACGTTTTCCTTCACCGTATTGAGAGCAGGTGGTGATGAAATAATTTACACAAAGTTAAGCGCCTTCCTGGGTTCGAACCCACGACCCAATTTGTAAGTCATTTGTAAGTTACCACTTGGCCACCACTGCTTTCTCGCCAAAGGGGTGTCGTATTACCCACTTACTGGGTTGTGGAGGTCAGATATGATATACTATATAAGGCACAGGTATTCAACTGCATCCGTATGGATTGGACCGCCTCAAAAATAGTTGGGAAAATACAAAATAGATTAATTGATGATTTTTCTTTTCAACCATTTATTAACGACCCTTTAAATACAGAAGATACTAAAAGTTTCCAAGGATTCGTAAAGCAGTTTTACTACAATTTTATTTCAGCGACTGTACAATTGTGTGAGAAATGATATAAAAGTAATGGAAATCAGCGTGACGGTTGACATAATGAAATGGGAAACGTGTTGTGTCAACCCCAAGTAATTGTATGAGGAAAGGAATATGATGATGATTTACTGACTGATGAATTATGTAATCGATTCCTTTCCGTGAAACCAAAGCAACATGTTGTGTAATAGCGGACCGTTCCCGTGGGAATACAGAGATAAAAAGTAGCCTACGTCACCCGGGAATAGTGTAGCTTCAGAAAGGTGAAAGAATTTTTGAAATCGGTCTAATAGTTTTTAAGTTTGTTCGTTACATACAAAAATACAAAACTTTCCTCTTTATTATTATTATAGATATACATTGTGTCTTTATATTTTATAAAGCAATATAATTGTTATTTATTGATTGTTTCAATTTAAGTTCATTAAGTCCATCCACAGGTGGTTTGTCAGTTATTGCTCTCCGCGATAAGACAGCCTTTGTACCCATAGATTGTAGAAGTTAATGTAAAAGATATGTGTCATATTTATTTTTAGTACAATAAAGTTATTATATTCTATTCTATATAATGCAAAGAGGCTATATAAAACTCTGTAAGTTTCTAAGCCACGTTTTGGCTCGAAACTCCAGAAAAGTCTATTCAAAGTGTTCTAAAAACGATTGCAAAATAAATCGAAATAACGCGAAAATAAACGAGGCTCATCTAAACAGCCTGTTTAACCCACAACACAATGATTATGTCATATACTCCACAAAATCGTTCCACAAATAAATTGCACGATTTTATGTTTTTTCAAGCAATAAAATCGATAAAGGTCTGCCATCAATGTACCAACGTTATGACCCAAAATATCATTTGTATACGAATTGCCTTTTCAAAAGTTTGCAAATATGTACCTAAATGTTGGTAAATAATGTATGAAGTTGACAACAAAGTGCGAAAGTCTACACAAACTAAAGTTGCGTAAATATTTGTAAATGATGCATGATTATGTGAACGCATCGTGGATTAAAATTTTGTTAGGTTTAACTTTAGTATTTGTTACAGAATACATAGGCAATCTATTACTATTTGTTTATCAATAATGGACGATTTACAGCTAAATCAAACATAACAAAAAATTGTCAACACTTCTAAAAATGGATTGGAAAGAAGGAGTGTGAACAACACAACACAAAAAAACAACAAAACAGTATACCATTCAAGCTTAAACTAAATTAACATTCCATATTCAATACAATTATTTTGAATACGTTTTTAATAGCTTACATTTTTACAATCATCATCATATTTGGTTTGACAATATTATTCCATACTTCTCTGGTAGTCATCACCATCGTGGTCATATTATCATCTTCACACAGTCCATCTGTCATTTCTTTCATCTAGTGCCAGCTTTCATAAAATGGTAGCATAAATTTATAAATAGTAATCAAATATAAAAGTTTGTAAAACTACCTTTGACTCAAAGAGAAACGCAAAGACAAAGGCATAAGAAAATAGGACATTCCAATTACTAAAAAATACTAAAACTTTCAGCTGTATAGAAATCATACCATACATTCAATTCAAACACAAAGACGAGCAACCGGAACACGCAAAAATTCCGTGAAAACATACAAATGTTTTTCATAAAGCAGTTTTGAAATAATCTAGGATTCGCTCTTGAACAATTCAGGTTCAAACAAAACATACTGGCCGTTCACAAAAATCTCTTTCGGCAAAGCATTTTGATTGAAAAGTCCACAAAGTTCAGAGTTTCGATTCAAATTGATTCTCGAATAAAAAATCTGTTATTTCGTGTTGAGACGCAACAAAGGCATGCAAACTCATTGAAACCTTGTTGCTGGAAGCTATAGTATTGGTATCGAAACGATATCGTTGGAATGATTACGTTTTTGCTTCGATAAAGGAGACAGTATTGCTCAAATGAAAAGTCGTTTAATAGATGGTACACTTTCTTGGCTTCATCAATGATGGATTTTGTCTTTTTATTTTCTCAATTTTTTTCTCGTCCATTTTTAAAATGAATTTGTCGTAATCACTATGCTACGCAATCTTTTAGAATGTGTAGCTGATGATAATGATCTCGCAAATTTTAGCCATGGCGATTGTATTTTTAAGGTTATATTTATAACTCAGATTTGCTTCTTTCTTGTGTACCCTTATTTGACTAGTATTTTCTTCTTTAGCTGATGATTTGAGTGTGGCCTTTGAGGTCGTTACGATTTAATTTCTTTAAGATTCTCTTATTTCTTCAAATTCGTTTACTTTCCGATGCATTTTATATTGCAATATTTATTTATTTTATTTTTACTATCGATAGGCTCGCGTTTGACCACTATCTCGCCTGATTGTAAGCGATGAGTAATAATTATTTAATATTCAGTTATTCTCATTCTATTACTTTGATTCCCTACTTTTCCGTGCCCACTTTTGTTTCTTCTCTCTCTTCCGTTATCCCATTTTCATTTTCAATATCTAAAACAAGCAAAGATTCAAAATTAATTTGTTCTACATAACCATCATCGCACAAAATTGCCTCTCCGCTTAATTTCACCCCATTATTACCGGCATCGTAAACAAAACAAAATGCTTTTAAAAATATATAAGTTAACTGTACGTAACCTATTAGGAGCCTGGCTCTTTGATCAGCGAACGGGATGGATATTTGATCCTATATTTAGTAGCTTCTCTTTGAACAGGGATATTTAATTAATAATTTTTAATGTCGCCTTTTAGTGAAAAAGGTTTGGAGGGAAAAATTTACATATTTTTTATTTAACCAGACCTTGGAGAAATAGCTATATATTGATGGAATATAAGCTAGTTATGGAATGAAAAATACTTAACCAATCTCAATAAACTGTTGTGACAAATTCTTTCAATCTATCATTCTGGCTTGGCTTTGCCATCATGCTCAAGGTCACACGCGTTGAACGTCTGCTGTTGACACCAAAGTGGCCTACTAACCGTAAAAATAATTCTTCAACGTTGACTGCTACAATTCTGCTTATGCAATAAATTTGTGTGTGTGGTCAAAGTTCACGATTGCAATATAGATAAATAAGACATTATATAAATAATTATGACCTAGTAATTTAGTTCTGTTTATAGTGTTTAATTAGATAGGATTATTTTTCAACATTATTTAATCTTGCTTCTATTTTAAGACTTTCTTAGGTTTAAATTCTGTTGTTCTAACATAAGCATATTTTTAGAGCTCCTACAGCCTGTGATTCAGGATTAGCTAGTACAGGCATCTTCCATTATTATATCTACATTAGTTATCTAAGATTCACACAGTGTTTTTACTTTTTCAAATTTCTTAATAAAGATTATAAATTTCTAAAAAAAGAAAGATTATTATTTGCCTACCATGTTGGGGTCGGCTTCTAGCCTAGGTGGATGCAGCTGAGTACCAGTTGAGTACCAGTATTTTGCATGGAGCGACAGCTTATGCAACCTCCATAACCCAGTCACTGAATGACACACAGTACCCTTTACCAAAACTGGTGTCAGATTATCAGGCTTCTAACTATCCGTAATGACTTTCAAATATCTATAAAAGACCACCGGTCTTTTTTTGACGAGGTTGCCAAGTGCGAGTCGGACTCGCGCACGAAGGGTTCCGTACTTGGTAAATTGCGGTAAACGATGTATGACGTATTAAAACTACTTACTAGATCTCGTTCAAACCAATTTTCGGTGGAAGTTTACATGGTAATATACATCATATTTTTTTTTTAGTTTTATCATTCTCTTATTTTAGAAGTTACAGGGGGGGGGGACACATTTTACCACTTTGGAAGTGTCTCTCGCGCAAACTATTCAGTTTAGAAAAAAGACCTATCCATAGATACCCCACACGTATAGGTATGATGAAAAAAAATATTTTTAGTTTCAGTTTCAAGTATTCCAAGTACACCCAAAATTTCTTGTTTTTTTTTTCTATTTTTGTATGAAAATCTTAATGCGGTTCACAGAATACATCTACTTACCAAGTTTCAATAGCATAGTTCTTATAGTTTCGGAAAAAAGTGGCTGTGACATACGGACGAACATACAGACAGACAGACATGACGAATTTATAATCTGGTTCCGTTTTTTGCCATTTGGCTACGGAACCCTAAAAACAGGCACAGTTAAATAAATTAACGTGAAAAAAATACAACCTACATTGTAAAACAAACGAGAATATCATTCATGTTTCTGAAAAACTTTTCAAAACATATTCGCCAACTGTAAAAACCACTCATATCAAATAGCGACCAAGCACGAAAAAAACGCTCGATATTCCTTCCGTGACATCCTCATTGCTGACGTGATCACTCACGTCAGAAATGAGGATGTCCGCAGGAGAACCAAAGTTACCGACATAGCCCGAAGAATTGTGAAACTTAAGTGGTAGTGGGCAGGACACATTGCTCGCAGAACGGATGGCCGTTGGGACCGAAAAGTTCTGGAATGGCGACCGCGAACCGGAAGACGATGCGTTGGAAGGCCTCCCACTAGATGGACCGATGACCTGCTTAAGGTTGCGGGAAGGCGTTGGATGCTAGGAGCACGGGATCGGCCAATGTGGCCGATCAATGGGCCACGGCCCAGCAGTGGACATCTTTCGGTTGAATGATGGTGCTGATAATGACAAATAAAACTGGTATGGTGGCCGATACTTGACGATAATATTCGAACTAAGCGGGATGGAATCGAACGTCTTGTCACGTGACGATTTCCACCAAGCAACTCTTACCGCAAGCCTTCGTTCCAAATTTGATTAGTGCGTCGTTCTTTCCTCCTAATTGTTCATAAGTATTATTACTACTGAGCATGAGCGCCTGGTCCTCGGGGTCTACTCCCTTAATCCGTCAACGGAGTAACGGGCCCGTCTAAAAGTACTCCGGAACTTTGGAGTGAACTCTAATCCGTAGTGATTTAAA
Organism: Orthosia gothica; assembly: GCA_949775005.1. Classification (NCBI taxonomy): domain Eukaryota; kingdom Metazoa; phylum Arthropoda; class Insecta; order Lepidoptera; family Noctuidae; genus Orthosia; species Orthosia gothica. The sequence continues at coordinate 17,519,275 of OX459052.1, forward strand.
TTTCGGACGGGTAAAAAATCTTTGGAGGTAGGCACAACTGTCAAATTTTGTTTTCATTCATTAGTGGTTCGGGCTTCGAATATTTAATGCGTCCGTCGTGTTTAGTAGACCCCCTGATTCCAGGGGTATGCTAGGTTGTATGTAGCAGATTGGAGTCTGGATTTGCATTCGGTTGTTAGCACTTCCACATACCCCACCCCACTTTTACATAGGACCTATACATAACTAGCGGTATGTGGGTATAAAATAGGTTTTACCTCTTCTAATCATTAGGGTATAATACCATAGGAGTGGCTTGAGAGGCGCCATGGCCTTCTCACCTTCCGCCTGACGCAGGTCCTGACCAGACACTGTTTCGGGATGTTTTTGTTCAGGATAAGGCTAGAGGAAAGGCCCGAGTGTCAACATTCTGTGGATTGCCCGGAGGACACGGTGGAGCCTACGGTGGAGATCAGCCCCGCTTGGTCGGAGCAATGCCGTGTCCTCGTGGAGGTGATTGACGGTGTTGACCTCTCACGTCCGGCTCTGGTTCAGGCCATGGAACGGAGCGAGAGGGGATGCGAAAGTGTCACCTCCTTCTGCGAAGCAGTAATGCTCGCAAAGGAGGAGTTGGAACGCGTGAGGGAGACGCCCTCACGCCCCTAGCTACCGCAGGAGACGTCCCGGGCGTCGGGCAGCTCGCCGCCCGATAAGGACCAGGCCCGAGTCGACGGTGCGTAGCGTTCCACGCGCGTCTCATTAAGATGTCAGCGGAACTGACGGGGTCCGCTGGGGCCGATGCCTGTCTGGGTCGCGGATAAATTTTAAAAAGAGTTACCGCGGTCCTGGCTCAAGCAACTGAAGGAACACTGGTGGGTTTTTGTTCAGTAAAAGTCTGACACGGCTTCCCGCTTCACCCAGAGCGGGCAAAGTCATTGGATGACTTCTCAGACCAAAAATAAAAAGGGTATAATACCATGTTTATCTATTTAAAGACGATTAACTATCCTTAAAACCATTCGATATGTTACTTATTCTGGTCCGAAAAACAGTGTAGTCACTGTAAGTAATTTTGAACAGCCAAAAGCCTGTTAAAGCCATATCGCAGTGCAAAGGATTGTGGAAAATAAACTATGTTTTTCAATCCTTGCAAACAACGCAATACTGCAAGCCGGTTTAACATATACAGCGTATATATATTTATATATAGTTTAAGCTAAGTGTGCTTCGCTGTTTAGCCATTTTGGAGAGAATATAAATTGTTTGTTTAAAAAGGATTTTACTTAGCTTCTCGACACTTATAAGTATATAACCAGCAGTAGAATTTTGAGATCGAATTTTCGATGTTGTAATGGTTTATCTGATCATCATTACCATCATCATCTGCATGGAACAGGAACCAGTACTGTACATAGAACGACTTCCTATCTCAACTCCACAATCCCGTTAAGTCGTACATATTCCCCAATGCAAACGCGGTACTGGCCGTGCGCCCGCTTGAATATCAATATTGGATCTCCTTTTGGACAGTTTTGTTTGCAAAATATTTTTTTATTTACATATCCAATGTAGGCTAAGAAGAAATTCTAACCATCAATTTGTCTGTCTAAAAATATTTTTCGACATCCAAGTCGTGTTATTGTATTTTAAAGCAAAAGTTTTAGTTATACGAAAAAACCATGTTTCACAAATAATTTCCATAAATCAATAATATTTTTTTTTCAAACCCAGCTGTTACTTAGAATTATGCTTTGGAAAGTAACCCTTTTACGCCATCAAAGCGGAGTAAAAGCCTTAAGAGCGGACTCTAGTCAACAGAAATTTAAAAAATAGGTAGGTATTTGAAGAAACTATTGCCGTCGCGTCACCTCCAACCTTACCCCGTAAAGTGCGAAAGGGACAACTGCAGCTCAGGCTGATTTTACCTACAAAAACTTTGACTAAATGACGTTTCGTATTCTGCTGTTTTCTTCATGAAAACTGGTCTGATCTAAAAAATTCTTATATCAAAATTTAGAGGAAAAGTATATCTATGCTCGTTTTTTGTTAAAAACTTATAAATTTTGTCTGAAAGTCTTCTGAACATGGCGGTAAAAACGGGCATTATTTTCGGATTTTTGTATTGTCATATTTCTTTTTGTGATTATGTTTTGGAAAAAAGGAAATGATACAGGCACGTATTAATTAGACCTAGATTTTATGGAAAAAATCATTGCTCTAGAGGCATTATCCACGAAGAAAACAGCAGAATGTGTTTGTATGGAGAAAGTCTCACTAGAGTCCCCTCTTAACGAATGTCACGAATCTTATATAATGTCATGGTGGCCCAGTGGCTAAGACATCGCCTCTAGTGCTCGTGGTCGCGGTTAGTTCCGCTATGCTCTAGTCTCGCTATGGTCGACTCGAAAAATACCTACTGAAAGGTGCCGTAGTAAATTAAGTTTTTTTTTTTGTTTCAGGTCCCTGCTAAAAATGTACCTCCTATGGATTTTCATCGTCTCTGCTGTCCTTATTAATTCTTGTAAGTACTTAGCTTTGATCATTATTATTTGTATGAACCTCATATTGTATTGTTGACTCGTGTGCTATTTCTGTTTCATTAGTTTTCAGAACGACCAATGTTTGCAAAGGGTTGGTCCTTTGGTACGGAACATTTGATATTAATGGTTGATATTTTAATTGGATACCCAAAAAAATATTTGGCATTTTATGAAAGTATGATGTCATAGTTCTTTGATTTTTATTTCAACATAATATACTTATCCATACTAATATTAAAATGTGAAAGGATTTCTGTCCATCTGTCTGTTTGTTAACTTTTCATGTCTTGACGGCTAAGCCTATGCATATCCTATGTTATATTACATGTAATATGAAATTGTCTACCCGAGTACCAAGTTTCATCTTAATCCGTTCAGCCGTTAAGACATGAAAAACTTGGTACTCGGATACCCGAGTACTATTACATGTAATATGAAATTGTCTACCCGAGTACCAAGTTTCATCTTAATCCGTGCAGTCGTTAAGACATGAAAAGGTAGCAAAAAGACAGAGAGAGTTACTATTGCATTTACAATATTATGAACTATGTTCATTTCACCAGAAAACTGCGAATTCACATTTTTTGCGTACGTATCATATTTTTGAATGTACAATTGTACATATAAAATTATATCCAACAAAATATTAAACCCGGTACAGTCACAAAAAAAATAACAACGTTTGACTACAAACTCATTCACAAACATTCACCAGCTCTCGGTCACTTTAAAACAATTGACACTGCAAGCGACATACGTCACTAAACTGCACACAAACAGAATATCCGAACACCAAAACAAAGGCAACAATTGTTTTATTTTTCTTCACACAACCCGCGAAATAATCACGGAGTCACGCAATCGTGCTCAGTTACTTCCATTCACTCGTTCACTCATTCACTCGGTCTTTCATTCACTCTTTGAGTTCAGTTCGCATAAAAATGTTGTAATGAGAACGAAATTTTTTGTAACATAGCGCTGGGGTTAAGAATTTGTGCTATGTTTGGGATTTGGGTGACCCTAAAAGGGTAGGGCTGTTCCGTACATATTTTATAGGGTTAGGTATTTTGGTGCACAAGTACCTGTGATTTATAACGTGATAAATATTGTGTGATAAAATTAATTGTGTGGCAAGTCCTAGATAACAATAGGATCTTGGCATTTTGGATTATATTGCTGCATCGCTTTATATCACTATACGTTGTTTTGATCAGGGACTTAAAACGTTACTCAAAATAGCGTTATAGGTAGTTCAAGTAACGATAATGTGTACCGTTCCACCAGGGTCGTAACAAAATTAACTAGTTGGCTATAAATAACGTTACTAGCAAACGGAACGAAATCTACAACTATTCAATAAAAATATTTATAATATATTGTTATTAAAGTATTACAAAATCTACATCTATTTATTAACATTATTAATAATATATCGTTATTAATGTATGTACAATTTATTATTAATATTGTTATTAAATAGTTGTAGATTTTGTTCCGTTTGCTAGTAACGTTATAATTTAAAAAAAACATTATTTTTTTATGTGATAATTCGTATTCGTTAACAAAAGTTAATTAATTAAAATAATTTTGCAACGATCCTGGTGGGACGGTACACATTATCGTTACTTGAACTACCTATAACGCTATTTTGAGTAACGTTTCAAGTCCCTGGTTACGATATCTATTGTGTAGATAATTATCTGATCGTTAAGCCAATATGGGCTTTTCAAAACTTTAAAAACGATCAGAATATTTAATTGTTTACCATTTTTTCACAAAAAAATACCAGTAGATTGAAAGTTCGCCAAGGTTGAAACTATATTTCACATAGACAAATAGGTTTTAGACAAAATGGCATTATAACAGCATTAACGTACAAAATATTATGCTTGCATTTCCTATAGGTCTAGGCAGAGGTGTGCTTGTAGTGCACCCACATCAGTGTTAACGGTTGTCAAAATTCAAAAATATTTGGATTTCGAATCCCATATTTTTTGTTGACTTACAATGTTATCACGAGTTAGAATTAAAACTGGGTACTTACTTTAGGTACTTCAAATATGTCAACGAAATTTTTTCAGACGCCCTATTAAATTACAAAAGATACTCCTTATTCCCTAAATAGCCAACCCTGATTCCAGCAGCAAATTCAGAAATAAATTGTAACTAGTAAAGAAATTCCGGTCCTTCTACTGATCGTCTGGAATGGACATCCAATTAAGACAAAATGCTTTTATTTTGGTATAATATCGTATGGACTAGTTTATTTCTTGATATTTTAATTTGTTCCTTTGATAAAGACCTAGGGATTTTTTTCTTTTGGAAGTTATGTTTTATTTATATAAAGATAAATAGAATATGGCTAAGGAATTCTTCGAATACCTAAATGTATTTTAATAAGTGGGTGTTTTCAAGTTATTCCTTGGACCAAATATAAATAATGGTAATATTATTATGATATTGCCAGAAGCAGTAAAAAGACGTGGATCAGTGGTTATGACCTCAATTGTCGTGTTTGGGGTCATGGGCTTAAGGTTGAACTAGTCGACGGCACGGACTATTTTGTCCGCGAGGTTAAAATGCATGCTATCTTATCCGACAACATGTGCGAAAGATATAGATGCTGTGATGAGCAGTAAGAAGCTAGTTCGCGTACGAATTAGAACTTTTGCAAATTTGTATCGAAAAGGATGATGATTTAGGACGAAAACGAGCGCGCGAAATTTTATAAACAGACCTTTGGGAGTCTAGATATCATGGAAAAACAACTAAATATATATTTATAAAATAACTTAATTTGCATTGTTGAATTACTAATCTATCCCTGTATGGAAGCCGTTTTTAAATTTTATTTCCGTTCTTATGGTATTTATTTCCGCCCAAAGATGCGTTAAAATTAGTGTTGAAATATGGAACTTTCGACGCTCATAACTTTGAAATATATTATTTTTTTACATTTTTGTTTCCATACAGGACTAGATAATGATAAGACAAATTGATATCATTTTTTTTTTGAACGTACATCGTCAAACAGTGGAGTAATCTCTAGACTACGTTTGTATGGAAGAATTTTCGAATAGTGTAACCTTAAGGCGTATTTATTCCTTAATTTCAACGCAGTACTGGCCGTGCGTCCGGTTGGAACCAGTAAATCAATATTGAACCTCCTTTTGGACAGTTTTTTTTGCAAAATATTATTTGATTTACTTAAGCTATGTCAGTTATGAAGAAATTCTAGCCATACTTTTTTCTGTGTAAAATAGTTTTACATATCTCTTGCTTTGTAAGTACACCCTTACACCCCTGAATGCCGGGGTGTATGACTATCATTACAGCATAGGTTTTGGAATTTGAAAAAAGAACTGTCATACTCTACTGCACGAAGAATATTTTTAAAAAGTTAATATTTTTTTTCTCGGTATCCATTAATTACTCGAATCGGAATCTAGACAATTTATTTTATAAAGATTTTATTTTAAATATGGAACTATTTGTTTCCACATCGTATGTTAGATGGAATCGATTTAAAAATCAAACTGGCCAGCAAGATTTGACGCGCTCGCGTGCGTGAAAAAAAAAAAGGCAGTCTACTAGTAGGCGCGAAAGCATCGCGAAAATAATTAATTTTCTTGTTTGAGTTCTTTTTCAAAAGTTTTAAACATGTCTAGTGACGAAGACATAGATCTAACGCCCGATTTTATTAAAGAAAGGGCAAAAACAGTTGTCGAAAATATATTACCGCCGAACTCGAAAGAAAGATATGTAAAGGCATACGACGAATTTATGAAATGGCGGTCAGAAAAAAAAGTGAAATCTCTTTCTGAAAGTGTTTTTATATCATATTTTGATGAATTATCTAAGAGGCTACAACCTTCCAGTTTATGGTGCTTTTATTCCATGCTAAAATCTACAATGATGACAAAACATGACGTGAATTTGAAAGATTTTTCTAAACTTACTGCTTTCTTGAAAAGGCAGTCTGACGGCTTTAAAAGCAAGAAATCGAAGGTATTTACTGCAGAAGAAGTACAGAAATTCTTAAATGAAGCTCCGGATGAAATTTATTTAGCAATAAAGGTACCTACGTATTTACTTGCCCTTTTTAATAAGTTACCAAAATATTTCACAAAAATACTATGCGAATTTGGTGCCTTTAATACAACTTATGTCTTTTTTACAGGTTGTTCTAATTTTTGGGATATCGGGAGCCTGCAGAACCGTGGAATTGACAAACTTGACAATAGAAAATGTAGAAAAACATAACAAATTACTACTCATAAAACTGCCTAACACGAAAACTAAAATTGACCGGTCATTTGTTGTGCATGAAGAATTTGCAAATTATGTTGAAAAATATCAAGCTCTTCGGCCTGAAAACGTGGATACAAATCGTTTTTTTTCTTAATTACAGTAAAGGAAAATGCCACAGACAAGTAATAGGAAAAAACAAATTTACAGGCATGCCAAAGCAAATAGCCACATATTTAAAACTGAGTAACGTAGAGTTATACACCGGGCATTGCTTTCGCAGAACATCAGCGACTCTATTGGCTGATTCGGGAGCCAACCTCACTCTGTTAAAAAGGCACGGCGGCTGGAAGTCCAGCAAAGTGGCCGAAGGTTATATCGAAGATTCGATGGCAAACAAAAGCAAAATTACTTCTAAAATAACAGAAAATATAAACTTGAAATCACCACGTCAAAGCCCATCATCTGAGCCATTTTTTAATGAAGAAAATAGTACCAGTCAACTGCCGCCATTTACGATGCAAGAACCTCAAGTCACTCAAACTCAAGTCTTATCATCACAAACTCATATTCAAACTATAAATATTCCTAAAAAGAACGTGACCATATCTCTTACAAATTGTAATAATTTTACTATTAATTTTAATTAAATACACATTTTTTTCTTCTTAATAAATGTTCATTGAAACCTGCTGTCTTGTTGTTTACTTACCTCACAATCGATATGTAAAGCAGAGTATTTATCTCGGGCGTAAGCATCAATTGCATACTCGGGTTAATTAGCGCCTTCGCTTCGCTCAGGCGCCAAAAACCTCGTATGCAATTGATGTCATACAGCCCTTGGTTAATAATCTACTATTACATCTCTCATGTTTGGTAAGTAGGTTCTTATTACCTCCAAATGGGGCTTGTAGGTGATTAATTAGCGCTCTAGGGTAATAATGTAGCTAGAAAAGCCCTAGGGCGGTAAGTAATTAAAAAAAAACACTTCTTTCTTTCAAAAAGTTCGCGTACATCTAACCATCATACTGGCAATAGACATCATGCATTCAGCCCAATGACCAAAGAGGTCGCTTTGCTATTCAAATTCAGCCTTGTCTTCGTGTGAGTATAATATAAGTGAGTATAAGTCATCAAGGAGTTTTTGGCGGGATTTTTTCGAGTGAAGTTCAGCGGTTGTTAATATTATTTGCAAATTGATTCCTAGTGGATATTGTGATATAAAGTTGGTTCAGTTTTGTGTCTGAACTGTCTACGCAACTGGACAATATGTGAAATCATTGACAGAAGCGATTTCAGGATAGTGGAGCGGAGAATTTTATTGTAGTATTGACTACCTCCGCAAAGCTTACTGGGAAGGCTGACTCGATACAATTTGCTGCCAAATACTCCAAAAACTATTAGAATCTGTTACACCCGTATTCTAATGCATACTAAAGAATGTTAAAATTTCACTGAAGATTAGGCGGTATGGTCCAAGACCTTAGCCTGCCCGAGTAGGGCGAACAAAAAAATAAAATAAAAAATAGTCATCAATTTTAAATATCGAACGGCGAAGCTCAATTTCGTTCTTGAAAAATTTTTTTTTTTTTAAATGTTTTATTTTTGTAATGCCGGTTTTTTTCTACTTACCTCACAATCGAGATGTAAAGCAGAATAGTTAGCTCGGGTGTAATCATCAATTGCACCCTCGAACTATAGGCGCCCTCGCTGCGCTCGTGCGCCTAAATATCTCGGGCTGCAAGTGATGCCTTACAGCCCTTGGCTACTAATCTACTATTAAACATCCAATTCGTTTTGGAGGAGTATCCAAAAGTAGCGAAATTTGAGTTTGAGTTGAAAAAAACACATTTTTATTTCATACTACCTAATTTATCTAGTAGGTATAGTAGTCACGCTTCGATCGACAATCTATTGAACACGTAATTGTGACACAATATCTAGCAAAACTATTGCAGGGTTCTAGAAATAAGCAATACGGGCGCAGTGGCAATAATGTAAAAAAATGTAAGACACATGACATATATTTTTACTAAATAGATAGTCCGAGACAGCGCTGACAGAGCGTACTGAATTCAAAAAAGAAAGCTTTCATAAAAAAAGGCCAGCGTTATACTCCAACACCTGCCCATAACGTGGGCATCGTGTCATCATGCCACTCCAAGCTGACGAGTGAACACCTCGTGCTTGACAAAAAATATTTGGAATGGAATCTCAGCTACTTTTGAAAATATTATGCTGAAACCAGTGCCTATCTTAAAAATGGCTGCATTTGGGTATAAGCGATTTCATAATGAAATACAGCCAAGTTTAACTTTTTACCACGGCAACTTAAAATATTAAGCAATGCTAAAAACTAAACTAAACAATCACTTTACTAAGTTGATTCTAACACTAGAAATATAGGAAAATGATATGTCTGTATTTTGCCGGAGTTTCACTTCAGACGAAAAGCTCTGATGCTGGATTACAAGTTGAAAAGGTCCAGCATAACTCCAAGTAGAGTAGAAAAAGACTTATCATTCGGAATCCTGTGAGTCGGCAGTCACAGCATGGCGAACGCCATTAGCTCGCACGATGGAACAACGTGATCAAGTAGCTCACATAGATCATTACCTATATCTTGAAGCCATTTGTCGACTTTTATCGAATGGAATCCACAGCCAAGGAGACGGACAATCAAAATCATGAAACAATAAGATCTGAAAATACCACAGAAAGAGAAAATAGTAAGCATATATTATATATCATATAGCCCTTAGCTAGTTACCTGTCTATTTGAAACGAAAGGTCGGCATTAGTCCTGGTAAACAGGCTCTATGGAGCAGACCAGTCTGACCATCTGGCCAGTCATCACAATTAATCGACATTTTACTGTATTTTTTTTAACAGCCGAAATCGTGACGATACGGCATCATGTAGGTACATCAGAAGACTATGCACTTAGACAACTAAACATTCACTAATAGATTTAAGCAAAGGTAAAAATTGATTATTTCTCCAAAGCGGTGGCGGCCCATTTAAAATTGACGACCTGTCAAAACAAAATTTTTACTTCAGTTTTTTTAATAATCGAAATATTTGAAAATTTCAAAAAGATGTAAGCGGCCAGTGACAAATCAAAAAAGAAATGGTTAAACCGATAAGGTTTGTGGCGTAATGCTACACTTTATAGTACCTACAAAAGAAAATGACACTAAAGACAAAAACAATGGTATGTTCAAAAGTAAACATGATTCTAAATGAAAAGCTCACAACGATCACAAAATCTCAAAAGCAAGTTCAACATAACTTAAACAATAAACAATTCAACACGAGTAACTCAAACCTTATCCCGAATACGCAACAAATTGATTCGATTATGAAGTGATACGAACAAGATAATTGAGTCACAACTCGAAATGATACAAACAACTCCAAGAGTGGCCATGAAACCAGCGAAGACAGGGAGACTAAATCCAAGGAGGGCAAACTGGATTGAACGCAGAAGTTCTTTTTGTAAATGACAAGGATTTTCATGTTGGTTATTACACAGAATCTGTGCCTTTATCCGAGATCAAAATATTCTATTTTACTCAGTGATAGTACTTTCTATCTGAACAAAATCGTTTTAGTTCAGTACTTTAAGATGTGGCTTTTAGACAAGTGACATGCCATCACCGAAAGCGGTTGTCGAAACGCCAAAATGTAAAAGATTGATCACGTGACATTTCGATAGCACATGTCAATCTCCAAATTTTTAACTTTTTGAAAATCGCTATGGTCACGGTTTCGTTGATAAAATGTTACTTGTCTAAGAGCCTAAGGTAACCCCTATAAGCAAACAAACGAATTTTTTTACATATTCCCAATATTCCATCATCTTTCTGCCTTTGTCCCATGTAACTTGGGGTCGGCACAACACGTTTTCTTCTTCCATACCGTCCTGTCCCCCGTCACGCCATCACTAACTCCCTTTTCTTTTAACTTCCTCTAATATACTCATTGCTCACTTTATCCATTCTCATTACTCTGCTCATCCATCTCAACATTCTCATCTCTGCTACATGCAATCTGTTTTCATCCACCTTTTTCCAATATTTCACAATCGCAACAATTTTAACCACATTATGTAAACTAACATATAATGTGGTTAAAATTGTTGCTCAAATATTTAATTATTTTTATTAGATTTTATTTTTTTATGAATGTGTTGTATTTGATGATTAATAGATCTTCGATGTTGAAACAAATAACGATACATCTTGAAAAACAAATCAGACAAAAATGAATATTATAAAAAAAAGCAAGTCAAAATCAAAACAAAACCTCAACAGCCAGTTCAACATAACTTGAACAATAAACACTTTAACACGAGTAACGCAAACCTTATCCCGAATACGCAACAAATTGATTCGGTTATGAAGTGATACGAACAAGATAATTGAGTCTCGACTTGAAGGAATACAAACAATTCGAAGTGTGGCCACAAAACCAGCGGTAACTTCCTCCTCCTTGCATCTATTCACCAATACTGGAAGTCGTGACTACATCATGGTTGCCAGACTTTTCCCTAGAAATATAGAAAGAAAATAATTCTGTGTCTCCACTTGCTCCTATTGTCAGCAAAATGTACGGCTTCTGATGCTTTTATGTTCAACAAAGAGTGGATTAGGTCTGACCATCACATAAGATTTCTTCCTCTAGGCTATATTCCCTTGACGTTACCAGTGACAATTACCTTCAGTAGGTTGTCACCCGGTTTGCGGGCAATATGGCTACAAACGTCAAAAAAATTGCAGTTATACAAATGCAATGTTCATGACTTTTTTTCAACGAAGACAGGGAGACTTAATTACAATAAAGTAAAGCTTAATTGAATATAGCAGTACTTTTTGTGAATGACTAGGATTTTCCTGCAGATCTAGTCACGATGGGCTATTACACAGGGAATGTGCATTTTTATAGGAGACTTAAATCCAATGAAGTGGAGCTGAATTGAATATAGCAGTTATCTTTGTAAATAATTAACTTATGCCAGCGGCTTCAATCACTCCCACGGTCAATTTCTCAGAAACTCTACTTTTCCAGAGATCGAAATTAGGGCAATTTTATTTTTTTTTAATATCGCCAATTTTATTCCATTTTTGAGTCCACTTTGGTTTTGCCTAGCCCTAAATCCTCTAAGCTTGCTGCTGCAGAATTCAGGGCTACGCTATCGGTTGAAGAGAGTTGGTCAGTTTATATGTCACCTCCTGTACATGGATGACCTAAAGCTCTTTGCCCCCAGCCATCTTCAGCTGATGGAGCTACTGAAGGTAACTTTTAGCGTCATCAGGATGGAGTTTGGTGTGGACAAATGTGCGGTCATGCATTTAAAGCGAGAGGAGATTGCGGAATACATAGGAATTCAACTCGCGGATTCCATAAACCTGAGATCGAAGGCAGAAATAATTTATTTATTTATTATTGGTATTATTAATTTTGCTTATTAAATAGGCAAATCGGTTGGATGGTTTCAAAGTCTATAACGGGCATAGGTAGAAACATTTTTGTGTTTTATATAATGTTGACCCAAAATGCCTTAATGTGGCGTATTTATAAGACATAGATATATATAGTGTAGTGGACTTTTTTTAGATCTACTTAATACTAATATCTTTGTTATACATAACGTACTTACGTATAATTAGCCACTACCCCAGTGCACGCGGATAAAGCAGTCTGATAGCGCTTTTTCTTCCGACTTTCTTTACAAATGACAATATTTAAGGCTAACCAAGACTTTAACGAGAATTTAGCGTAATGCTATATAGCCTTTCTGATGAATGTGGCTATCATACAAAAATAATTTTTCAAATCCAATGTCCGCGAGAATCTGTGATTAGCGCATTCAAAAAACAAATAAACTCTTCCGCTTTATTATATTAGTAAAATAAATAGTTTAGACTTGGTTTAAAATTATAAAAAGAATAAAAACAGTTGGAAGTGTTTCTATGTCCGATTTTGTAGACTATAACAGACAAATCATATATATTATTATTAGTTTCGTTACCTATCTAACACGTATTTTGTCAAAATCGCTGAATAGTATTCACGATACCATTTTTATGACTTGCTACAGAATAAACTCTCTGTCTGAACGTAATATTCCGTAATAGAAATACTGAGAATTTATATTCCATTTTCAAACCGCTTCCTCTATGTCCACATCTTTAAAGGAATTGAAATGTCAATTCTCGAACAAATTACTGTGGAATTTAAAATAAGAATTGAACTCTTACATTGATTGCAAGACTCATTAATTCCATTCGTTCCTTCCATTCAGTCATTCGTTCTTTCGGAGTTAATTTATTTCAGCTAATATTGTCTGTGCAGTCATTTTTAATTAATTTCTTTTTATTTCATATTGTTTTCCTTTTTTTTTGTCAAGTCCGTTTCATCGGAGAAATTCTTATTTCAATTTTCTTGGAACCGAATGTGAAAACATTTTGCCGGATAATGAAAGTTTTCAATTGTTATAAGAAGGAAATGAATTCTGATTTGGAAAAGAATTTCATTCAGAATTTCTCGTAGTATGAGTTATTAATTGAATTTGTTGTTTGGTTCAGAAGCAATATTAACTAACGTATGTATCGTAGTGCGACCGTATTGAGGTTTTGGGGTGAATTCGGTATACACGCTTCAGAGTCAACCACAATATTTACCTATATTGGTAGATGTATATTTGTATGCTTAGAGTATTCGTGTTCCGTAACCACACACAACATAAGGACCCACATACGTAGGGCGTTTAATTCAAGAGTAAGGAACGTTAAATATTTATAGAAACGTTTTGGAATGTGTTTTATATTAGTCAAAATTAAAACTAAATGTTTATCAATTAAATCTAATCTTAGTTAAGTCATCATCATCATCATTTAGCCGAAAGACAGCCACTGCTGGACATAGGCCTCACCCAGGCGTCACCACGTCGATCTCGTACGTCTCGCATCCAGCGCCTTCCCGCAACCTACCTTAGTTAAGTACTACACATCATCCTTTTTACCCTACTGCCGAAGAGGGTAATATGTTTATCAGTCTATGTATGTATGTTTGTATGTTTGTTCCTATGTGGCGTTCAAGAGACCAAACGCGTTGGCTGATTTTGATGATTCTTACGTCAATCGATTCGTCTTACCCCTGTGAGTGTCACCGGCTATATTAAAATTGGAAAATAAAATAATGGCGGCTTTTGGGTGCCATATCGTGGGGCACCAATTTTTCTTTTCTTCCAAACCTATATTATGGGGTATCAAAATAAAGGGATTTAGGAGGTGATTTCAAAAATATATGACACTTATATGTTTAAAAGTACCTGATTGTAATGAATAAATAAACAATATTTTTTTATTTATAACTAAAAAGTTATAAATAAAAAAGTTAATTGAAAAAAGCAAAAAACTCGACTGCTTGAAAAGCAAACTAAAAAGACGTAAACAATAAGAAAATCTTGCTGTGCAGTCGGAGGATACATCTGGTTTTTAGTCAGCCAGCTCGCAAACATGTATCCTCCGACTGCACAGCATGATTTTCTTCTTGTTTACGTCTTTTTAGTTCGCTTTTGAAGCAGTTGGGTTCTTTGTTTTTTTATAATTACCTTTTTTAGGGTTCCGTAGCCAAATGGCAAAAAATGACTATCTGTCTGTCTGTCCGTCCGTATGGGCCACTTTTTTCCGAAACTATGAGAACTATGCTGTTGAAACTTGGTAAGTAGATGTATTCTGTGAACCGCATTAAGATTTTCACAGTAAAATAGAAAAAAAAAACAATAAATTTTGGGGGTTCCCATACTTGAAACTGAAACAATTTGTTTTTTTTCTTCAAAACCATACTTGTGGGGTATCTATGAATAAGTCTTCAAAAATGATGTTGAGGTCTCTAATATAATTTTTTTCTAAACTGAATAGTTTGCGCGAGAGACACTTCCAAAGTGGTAAAATGTGTCCCCCCCCCCTGTTACTTCTAAAATAAGAGAATGATAAAACTAAAAAAATATACGATGTATATTACCATGTAAACTGCCACCGAAAATTGGTTTGGACGAGTTCTAGTAAGTAGTTTTTTTTTTATACGTCATAAATAGTAAACCGCAATTTACCAAGTATGGAACCCTTCGTGCGTGAGTCCAACTCGCACTTGGCCGGTTTTTTTACCTACTAATATGATAGGTGAACGTGAAAGTTTGTATGTATATCTTTTTTTGTGTTGGCAATCATCCAATTAATGCTCTGGGTCAACCGGGTGGGTGTGTCAATACTTTTTTACTGACTTTTTCTTCTTCTTCATCGTGTCGATGATTCCTTTTTTTGTTTTTAATTTAGATGTTATGCTTCGACCAGAACTCAGCAACGTCAACAGCCCTAGCGCTGGCCTCGCACAGGTCCTAACTCTTTTAAATTAATCCGCGACCCAAGTTTGTATATATCTAGATGTTCGTTTATCAATCACGCCTCAATGACTGAACGGATTTGGACGAAATTCTAAATCCAAAATTTTAAAATGGCACTCAGTAATAGCATATTTTTATTTCGGTAGTATGTTCCCTTGGGATACTTTTGAAATTTTGGTAACACGTAAGTCATTACAAATAATAATAAAATTTGACTTGAGCTTTGCGTTAAAGTTGTATCAAGAAAAGCAAAGGAGGCTATTTTATACAAAGGTGTAGCAAACTTTAAATAACTGTCTGTCGGTTGATTTAAGATGACCTTTATCAACAAAGGTATAATCTGTATATATTTTAACAGGACAGCTCCTCTACTGTTATTTCAAAATCCCATCTTTCTGTCCTTCATCTTCCTTAAATTTTCAAAGACTGGCCCTCCTCTAACAAGAGACCCAAACGCATGTCCTTATCCTGGCCAAAGGCGATACACAGAAACTATAATCTCACGTGAAACATGATTCTATAGAGCAACTACTCACAAACCTTACATTATTAAGGCAGTAGCATAAAAGGCTGTGTTTCGCCCGAAGCAAGTTCCCGATATGGAACATGATGCTTTTCATATTGTAGTATTGTATATTGAATTATACATGTCATGGACCAAATGATTAAACAGGGCACTATGCATAATGCCCGGGCATTATAAATCCAGTCAAGTCAAATCGGGCGATGTAATGAATACTGAGTTAAAATTATATATTTATCACATTGTCTGGTCAGTATGAATATTGCTACGTAACGGTTGGGCAATTCGATAATTATGTTCAATGAGCTAATCCTAGAGCAAGCGAAGTGAATTTGGGAGCTTGGGGCACCCCGACACGGATAGGTTAGGTTTGAAGGAGAAGAAGGGCGCTGAAATGAGCGATCAAAACGAGTGAACTCAGCTCCCGTCATCTCCTTCATGTTAGGTTACTTTAGACCCTACAGACAGAAATAAGAGCCTCAAGAAGCGAAGTTCCTTTGACTTTGTTTCTTATATAGTAATCTATTCTATTTTATATCCAATATCAAAATAAAAAAATACACACGTTTTATAACCCAGCCCAATAAGTGATGGGCATTATTCAGAAAGCCCGGTCAATATAATTATTTTATTGGTCAATATTTTATTTTATAATAATATATGAGCAATAGCTTTTATCAGATTGCCTACTTATATTGTTTTTTTTTTTTAAAATGCCCGGGCATTATGAATAACGCCTTTTTAATCACTTGTTCTATAACATGTTGAAATTTTATAATATTATTGTAATAAGGCTGGTTGTGATATCAATGCAAAAGGATATCAATAAAAATAACAATTTTTGCTTTTTAGCAGTAGACAAATACAGACACAATTATAGATTTCAGAACTGCCTCCTTAGTTATTTATGTGTTTGTATGAGATTTTGGGTTCAATTTCTGGGTCTAGCAACAATAAGTCTTTTAAATTTAAAAATTGTTACACTGTTTAGCCTAATAATAAAATCAATATATACTATTATACAATATATACTATTACCTTGTAATAAGAGTTTATATTTTAGTTTTTATTTAGTCGATATTCTTAAATGCATGCTGTGTATATAATTGAGGGTGTGCACTTGTCATTACTTCATATTGATGATTCATTGTATTTTTTTGTGTACATCTTTCGTTGGAGGTCCTGAAAAATTAAATAAATATGGTATTAGGTTTTTCCTTAAGGAATTTCATAGAAGCAGACAGGTTTCTGTTCAAACATGAACCATAGAGCAACTACTCACAAAACTTACATTATTAAGGCAGCAGAATGAAAGCCTGTGTATCGGCCGAAGAGAGTTCCCGACATGGAACGTGATGCTCTTCATAATATATAACATTATTTTCTGAATAAGGACATTGTACAGGGCTGGTTGTTATGTCAATGCAAAAGGATTATAAATAGGAAAGGGGACATTTGGGTAGAGTTGTGGTGATTTAAGTTGATGAAATAAAGTAAAAAAAATGTTTGTGCTAGGTATGGCGCAATGCTAAAATAATAGTTGCAGAACAACTTAAGCACAAATAGGAGGCATGCTTGTTTTTAGGATCTTTTCATGCATGGTGGGTGCGTTGGAAACCATTTAAACTCACATATACGAGTACAAATAGCCAGACCTAATACCATTATCTGTAGGCCATGTGAATATTGCTTCGGTGTGGGAATCAAACCCGTGATACATAGCGCAGCAGCCGATCGCTCAGCCACTGCGGCAATCGTGTCTGTAAATGTAGTTGTTGTGATCAAAGTGGAACTAATTAGAAGGGAATATAAAACTAAAAATGCCAAAATAAGGACGCTTGATTTTAATTCTCAATAAGATGACTGTAGTAAAATTTAGAAAAACATTTATCCTTTTGGACTTTGCGAAGGTCGGCATAAAAAAACAGAACAGAAAATAAATTGTGTTAAAGTCGTAAAAAAAAAACAATAGAAAATCAACTTAGACAGTAAAGTCGATGTTGATTTTCCACTGTTTTGTTTATACACCGCTTCGTATCTTAATCCAATAAAGAGTAAATGTGACATAAAAAACTTTTCAATTGTAATTTTTTCCTAACTTACAAATAATGTAAATACAAACAAATATAACAATCCTATTGAAAAAGATAAATTCAATGCAATGATATTTTGTCCCAAAAGCGCCTTTAACACAGAATCTCTCCACTCTCCCAATTTAATAAAACACACTGTATATTACAATAGTACATTATTATAATGTCTTGTTATTGTTTTTCCTTGGCAATGTACGGCCTGATGTCATATTGAAATTCAGGGGCGAGTTATTTGCAAATTATGCATGAGTATGTCTGCTTCAAGTAAGAAAAGAAAAAGAAATAAAGCTGTAACGGCCAGTATTTACATTTTTCTTCAGGATTTTAGGATTCGGATTTCATTATTCAAAATTGTTTGTTTTGAACAGTGTCTTGAGTTTTTAGTCTGGTTAAAAAAGTTTTTGTTTTGTAGTCAGCCTGTTTTTGTTACAATACATTTTAGAGCTTGTTATCATAATCAAAGTTAGTTATTCTACAGTTTACCATAACTTTTAACTACTTTACTAATACCACAGATTATATAAATAAAAAAAAGACTTTATTCTACCATATATACATAGAAAGTTTTAGTTAGCATAGTAATGAATATTTTCTATCACATAATTTCCTTAGATTATTATTAAGTATTACTATTACATACATTGGTATTCCACATTGTGGTTTTCATTAAATCATCATTGAATATTATTAATTATTATTTGCCATAAATTATTATATTTATATAAATTATTATTAGTAGCATGCACGTGGAATTAATTATTTATGGATGTCGCCTCTGCGGCGTTGGCCTCCCCCAAATTTCTCAATTTTTTCCTATCTCTAGCTAGTCTCCTCTAGTCTGGTCCACATCTCTCTTTAAATGTATTTTCTCAGCGTTTCCGCGGCCTTCCTAGTTTTCTTTTTCCATCTCTAGGTACCCACTCTATGACTTTCTTTGTCCATCTTTCGTTTTCCAATCTACAGATGTGCCCCGCCCATTTCCATTTCAGACTTTTTATTCTCTCTACTATGTCAGCTATTTTAGTGTTCTTCCAAATTTTTTCATTTGTAATTCTGTCGGACAATTTTATACCCAACATGCTTGCCACAGATCATATAATTACTACTAAATATTTGATAATTTTAACTTTAATTATGTGACAAGGTAAGATTCGTAGCAATGGAAGGAGTCAATCATTATCCCCAGCATTTTGGCAACATTGTAAGAAAGAAGAGATAGCAACTAAACGAACCCACGAATTAAAGGGAATTAATTACGAACGAAAATAAGAAACACAAAACACGCGATCAAAATCCCCGATAAATCTGTAACCACGTACAATTGGTGAAACGCGTCATAGATGGCGCCAGCTTCGTTAGGGCTTTTGTTGCCCAACCCGTCGCCTGCCACAGTTCCGACAAATTGCAGTTCTATACACGTAACGTCGACGTGTGGAGGGTTAAGCAATCATCATGATACTGGTATTAGTATTCGGTGGTGAATTTGCTTTTCTCTGGTTCATTTATTTGGGTAGTCATTCGTTATTAGGGTTTTGAATAGACGTTCATCAGTGATGGACGTGACTTCCTTTTATGTGGTTTCCAGAATTGTGATGAACGTCTTGCAAGCAGACGATTTGTGTGATACTGACAAACCTTGTATAGAATTTTAGGTTTTATTTTATTTATATATGGCATCTCAACAGCACAAACATGGACATATTAAATTTTAGGAGGTTTTATACTATTGTTTATGTAAATATCATTCATGCACACCATTTATGTTTCTTGCTAAGCTGAAATACTGCCTATAGGTCTATATGAAACTGATTCAAATGATTAGTTAACCAATGAATTGCATACGAGATAGCTCTTCGCTAGGGATATTCAGGAGAAGAACTAAGGAACATTTCCTGTCAACATGACGCATAAATATGTATGTATTTTAGTTAAATATTATATAGTATGTATTATGTTTATATACGTGCATTATGTGCTGTACACGTATTTGTGTAGTCTATTTATTTAGTAAGAATTGAAATATTTAAGTGTTTTTAAGTTTTGCGCGTTAGTTACCTGTCCTAATTGTGTAAATCTCTCTGTAACACTGAGTTTTGCCGACAGAGAATCCAATGGGTTAAGGTCGCCTTTGTTCATAAGTTGCTTTTTTGTATTTGTATGATTTGTGTACAATAAAGAATATGAATTTACAATTTTTATATTTATTTTAATACTATAATTATAACAAAAAAAAGTTTAAATTTATGTGGTCAGATGGAGAGGGAGAAGGGTGTCCAAGATGAATAACTTTTTGTGAGGAATATGAAAGAAAATGAATAAGGGAACAAGTGCAAGGGAGTAGGAAGGGCGTGGCCGTTGACAACTTAAGATCCTATGACCCCTAGCTGGGGCAGAGGGCTTCCACAGTAGACCTCCATCGAGACCGGTCTTGAACTTCTCGCTTCACCTCGCTCCACGTCATTCCAATGCTCGTCGCTTCAGCTAATACGGTACGAAGCCAGGATTGACGGGGACGGCCTCGCTTCCTTTTTCCTTGAGGATTCCAATCCAAGGTCTGTTTAGGAATGTGATCGTAATCCCTCCGGAGCGTGTGACCAATCCAACTCCATTTACTCCGCTCGATCTGGCGGTCGATCGGGGTTTCGTTGCATCTCTCCAAGAGCTCTACATTAAAGATGATCTCGGGCCAGTGAAATTCCTAGGATGCGACGAAGACATTGGTTGACGAAGACCTGGAATTGGCGCGGGATGGCCGTTGACAAGCCATAATGGCACTGACGCCAAGTAACGGGGTACGTGATCAGGCAGATGATAATAATAATAAAATACCAGCCTGTTACTATCCCACTGCAAGGCTAAGACCTCTTCTCATACAGAGAAGGCACGAGCATCAATCAGCACGCTTGGTTGCCGCAAATTGACGATTATAGACTTATATCAACAATAAGTTCAGGTTTTCTCACGATGTTTTCCATCACCGTTACCAGCGCTGTCCAAGATAGTAGATAGAAACTATATGACTTTTAAATTCATTTGAATTGAAAAAGTCACATTGTTCTTGCCCGGATTTGAACCCACGACGACCTCAAGCACAAGAGACGAGGTCTTAACCACTGGGCCACCGCGACATCAAAGATGATGATAATATTCGCAAAGCTTGAAACTAATTTAGTAAAGGCGAGTTAGTATTTTCAACAAAGTTTAAGTCCCATTATTTTATGATTATAATATTCTACAGTTTGGCAAAGCACAAAAGTACTTCTACTTCAATCTCGGACTTACCATCAAAATTCTCCAAGAAAGCGTTCCAATCCGTTTGCGGTGTAAACTCAGTCGGTTCCTTGTGTTAACATATTCTGCGCCATCTTACCCGACCGCTATAATTACCTAGTTACCCGAACACTTCATTAGCGTCTATAAGGAAAGTTTCGTAACTTATATATTCAATACAAAACTTCATCAAAGTGTATATACACTTTGATGAAGTTTTTTATTGAATCTGTCAAATGCAAAGGTTATTGTGTCTGATATTAAGGATTAATATGTAAGGTTGCAATATCGTACGTGAGTGTTCTAAAAACAAAAAAAGATGTCTTGAAATCATGTTTCACTTCTACTGCAAACTCGTGAATGCATTTAGCAAACAACCCATTGAATGGAGTGATATTACGCAGTTTTTTTAATAGAAATAAAAAATACTAGGCTGTTATTGTCTTTCAGGGGAAAAAGTCTTGTCATTTATAGAAGGCACGAGCATTGATTACTACACTTGCTCAAGATGGGATGACTATTATAGACATATAATTATAATCATAAGACCAGGCTGTCTCTCGGTGACTTCCTTCGGCAACACCAGTGATGACATTTTAAAAACTGATAGATAATTTGTACGAAGCCTTTTAGACCACAACAATTGTCTTTATGAATTTTCGTTGAAGAAATTCATGAAGAAATAAAGAATCTATTGTCTCTGTGTTAATGTGGTAAATATTTCATTCGGTAGACAGCAATAAAGTTTCTGAACAGCAAAAAAATTGCGTTTAGATAAACGGTTGGCTTAGTGGTTGAGCATCGGCTGCTGCGCTACGTGTCGTGGGTTCGATTTCCACACGGAACAAATATTTTGTATGGTACGATAGTTGTTTCGGATCGAGGTGTCTTGTGAATGTGAATTACTTGTTGTGTGATGTGAGTACTTAGTTCCTGAAATAAACAGCCGTGACAAATAAAGTTGCATCAAAAACGGTTCTTTTTATGACTGTTTCTTTTGTTATATCCGTCGTACCAAAGAAGCCAAAATAAGAAGGGTTTTAAGAGAATTCCTCTGCTGTTAGTGACAATTTGCGGTAGCCGGTACAAACCTGTTAAAGTTTTCAACCGTGGTTTCAATCATTAATAGCATCTCTAAAGGGTTCGTATTTTTTTCCTAATCTTTGGCTGAATTCTAGAGGGTGGCAGTTAGTGTGTTCTATGTTAAGAATTAGGTTGCCGCACTTATTCCTCCAGATGGACCATTGTGCGTCACTTAGTGTGGTGTCCTCTATGTAACTTACATGGACGCGAGTAGGTGTGTAATCAGTTTTCAAGAGGCGTCTCTGGGTGTCGCATTGCTGCTGTTGGTGACAATTTGCGGTAGCCCGTACAAACCTATTAAAGTTTGCAACCGTTTGTTGGGCGGTTTTGATCATTAATAGCATCTCTCAACGGGTGGTCATTTTTTCTGTTGGTTTCCAGAAGGTGACAGTTAGTGTGTTCTATGTTAAGGATTTGGTTGCCGCACTTATTCCTTCCATAGCGGACAACACACTAAGTGACGCACAATGGTCCATATTGTGCGTCACTTAGTGTGTTGACCTCTATGTAACTTACATGGACGCGAGTGTGTGTGTGTGATCAGTTTTCGATAGGCGTCCCTATGTGTCGCATTGTATGACTACTTTTATTACCTTGGCTTCTACCTATAAAAATAATTGTATGTGTAAATGCATAAATATATAAATTGCCTCGTATCTAGTCACCACATCCAAATCAAACAATTACATCAAGTTAAAACTTTCCTTGCTCTAGTTTCCTACACTAGCAAAGTTATCAAACTTGGCACAACCTGGACCACAACACATACATACATATTGATCAACTGTCGTTTGTCGCGCTAACTTAGTTCGTAACTCGCTACTCTTTGACGCGGTTTTATATTGAATTTGTCAAATTCAAGTTTGATGAGAGTCATTGATTGCGTTTACTTTTTTGGGATGAGAAAAGTTGGGGTGGGATTTGAAAGCGTTGGAGTTCTGGGGAAAAGAGTGGAGGTAATGAGTATTGTGGTTAGGTATTTATTTTGTTGAAGTCGCAATATGTCATGATATATATGAATGACGCTGAGACTGGATTTTTTGGCCTTTCCGGTCATGTATTTTCAATTCATATGTAACTACGGATTAAAACGCATGTAACTAAAAGAGTTATGAATATAGATGTGGATGGATGGAGAGGGAGAGGAAGGCCAAAGAAAAGATGGATGGACTGTGTGAGGAGTGATATGAAAGAAACGGGCGTCAGTGATGGAGTGACGGGGGACAGGATGGTATGGAAGAAGAAGACGTGTTGCGCCGAACCCAAGTAACATGGGACAAGGACAGGAAGATGATGATGATCTAACTACTATCTAAGTTTATCTTGCACATCACTGCCATCGGAAAAGGAAAAGATCGTGGAGGGTTCTCCAAGAGTTTGCAAGAAGCGACGTGTATTTCACTTTAAATTAAGAACAAGAACTGAAGTATTCATTTGTATGAGTCCACAAGGCAGTCTCATAATGCAGTCACCATAAAGGTAAATCAAAATAGGGATAGCTCATTGAGCCAATGTAGTTCAACGCCTTTCGGTTGAAAGAAAAAAGAAATGATGATTAGGACATGCATTCCGGAATTCCGTAACAATTATTCTGATATTTCAATTCCGGAATTGAGAGGAGTGATTATATCGGAATAGCGATATTCATAAATTTTTGATATTTTGATTATTATTTTTCTGAACGCCATCAAACTAGTCTGTGGAACTTTCCACAAGCAAGCAACTTTACCACACGTGATACATACTACGTTTCAAATATCGTATGTTTTTTATTCATATTACTTATTTTTAATTATATTGTGTGATAAATAAGCCTCGTTGATTTTCCGGTTTTAAATGTTTAATTATTAGATAAATGATTAGAAGACTGATATAATTATAAATCTTGTTTGATTTGAAACAAACCATAAAAAAATCCAGTTCCGGAATTCCGGCATCAGATCTCTACTATTGGAACTCGATCTCTATTCGAACTTGGATTTTTCTTGTAAATGTGTATAATTTTATGGTGTACAATAAAGAATATTCTATTCTAACTAGTTCCGGAATTGAGAAACTTGCAATATTGCATGCCCTAGTTATAATACCGCAAACTGATTTTCTTTTAAGGAAATCATCTATTTTAATTCTACCTGCATGCAACACATTATTATCATTCTCTTCCCCCGAGCGTTTTATAATTAATTTAGACTACAGTACCTAACTCCTCATAAAACTACATAGTATCCGCCACAAAGGACCAAAAAGTTCTGTTATGTTATGTTGGAAACTTTAAGCACGAGTAAGTGTATTATGAAGTTACATTATTATGATAGTTTGTTCATTTGATGTTGGTTAGTGGAATATACGTGACGTACAGGGGCTTATTGCTAAATAAAACATTTTTACAGAAAAATACAACCGACTGCAAAATAAAAACACGACAAGCTATCGAACAAAAATAAATTTGTAAATCCGTGTACATATGACGGAGTAATGACCGAAAAAATAATAATATATATAAACATCCGAATTGAGAACCTCCTCCGTTTTGGGAAATCGGTTAAAAACAGCTAGACGGGTCAATCTTTATTTATTTATCAATAGGTCCCAGAGGTGAGAGCACTACTCTATGCACGATCGAACTTGCGTTTTATACAAGTTGAGCAGCTGTTCAGGCGTGAAGATATTGTTTCACCTTCGCAAGGATCACCAATGTTTTTGCAGCTGGCTGAGCCTTTGCCTCAATTAATGGACTGAAATTGAGGGTCAATGTCAACGTAGCACCACGAAGGGACGCCTTAGCAGCATTTTAAATGATCAGATTGGTATCACCCTGTTCGGAGAATGCCTTCAAGGACAGGTTCACAATTCAAAAATACCTTTAAATGGTTTATATGAAATAATTTATTCGAGTTTCACATACCGAAATACACTCTTGTGTCTTGGAAAGAACGATAAGCGTTTGGTCCCAGCTGTTAAGGCTCTGTTTCTGTAGAAAAATGATAATTCTATTGAGTCCGTCAGAGGGCTTATCGAATAATATTGGACTTCTGGTAATTTTCTAGTAGAAAATCACATCAGGCATGGTCAGCTAATATTTTTCTTTAAATAATTAAGCCATCCTACTACTGAGAAATGTTGAATTACTTTGTTTGTATAAATGTTAAAAGATTGAAATCACCGATACTTTTCATCTTGAGTGCTTCTGAGTATTTTATAAGTTCGTCCCTTTATAAACAAAATATATTGTATGTCTGTTTAAATAAACAAAATCCTTTAACCAGAAACCAAAAAAAATAAACAAATGTATAGATTAAAAAAAAAACTTAATAACGATACGAATGTAATCCAACAACTTTATGAAGTCAATTATTATCTCAAAGTAAAAGAGAATTGATGCTGAATAAGTATTTATCTTTTTGGAAGTCAGTGTCAAAAACTAATAAAAAAAAGGTACCAAAGACACCGATTTCCGAAAATAAAGTTATTTTTCGCTTTGTTGTGTTTTTTTGAAAGTTGGTTTAATATTTATGTTAAAAAGTTTTTCATCTTTTAAACAATAGTCAAGTCAGAAAATTAGCCAGCCTATCTTAAAAACGTTCAATATTTAGGCGGGTAACACCGCAGGGCACAGCTCGTGTTATAAATAAATGAAGCCCATGACAGTTTGAAGTCTGCCTGCCGTAAAAGCTTTGTATCAATCATGATCAGTTGATTGCCGGGTATTCTGTAATAAACAGCTTTGCTCTTTATTATATTAAAGCTTTGACACATTTAGTATTATTTGGAGAGCTGTTGAATTAGTAATGAAGAGTAATTTAGTAGCTTTTCGGAGTATTTGTGTGCTTTTTTTGTGTTTGTGTGTTGTGCTGTCTTTTGTGTGCTCTGAATAAATAATTTATCTATCTATCTGATAAAATCATGAATTCCTAGAAACAGTCACCAAGTCCTTTTTATAGCCGCTATTTTCAAAATTATGATGAAATCACTAAATTTGTAACAATTTAAAATCTAGTATGGGAAAAACCTTTTTTTAGTTTTTGCGTATTCTTGTTTTTGGGAACCGATTACTCCTTTAAATTGGCAACTATCTTCATCTTTCTGTATGCTCAGTCGGTAACTATGTACTCGCAGTTTAGTTGATATGTATATATGGATTGGTCATCGTTCAGTAACTTTATTTTCTTGTGCCAATCTCCACACTCCTGTGTTGTTCTGCTCCAGGTTCTACCCACGATTGCAGCAATGTCCATCTCGTTTGGGCGTCTGACGACCAACATTTCTTCTACTCGCCTTGGACGGCTCTCGGTCACTGCCCTACTCCACTTTTTATCATAACTCCTTTCCATATGCCCTGTCTAACGCCATTTGAGTTCCAGAACTCATTTTCCAAATCTTTGTACAACTTTGAGCCTTTGAGTTCGCTCCAGTACAGCCAACAGGAATTTGTTATATTACTATTACGATTAGTGCTATCTTTCTTCTTTATTTTAATTATATTTGTCTTCGCCAGCAAATAAGTTGGATAAATTACTGAACCATACTAACTAACAGGATTACAATAATACTCCAAATAAACACACATCTTTACAACACACACAGCTTTGTGGAAGTCTGTCCGTTTCCCAGCAGCCTGGCATACCTCGAACAATGAGGGCTAACGATGTCGAAATTTCATTTGTGTTGTACATGCTGGCGATTACAGTATGCATTGAGAACTTTAGCTTGGTGTTTTAGATGGAGAAATTCTGCATTTGAGATTATGTAGCTAACGGCATTTTATTATGTAACATCATGCCTGTATACCTCTAAGGTTTAGACAGAGAGGATTGACTGAGCTGAGAAGAAAAGCCACAATTTTATTTTAGGTAGCCCAGTGGTATCGGCCGCGACTTATAAGTTGTAGATAATTGCGTTCAAACCCAGATGATGATGGGGACTCCCTTATCCGCACTAAGACTCTCATTTGGTCCGTTATGCGTAGGGGGTTCTGGCTAACAAAGCCAGCCTAGCTCTGAACAAAAGCACAAAAGCTGCCTGGGAGCTTCATAGGCTTCGCGGAGCGACGTCATTGTTCTGAGGATTTCTTCACGTTGAGCAGCCATGGCCTCGCACTCCAGGATGATGTGGGCGGCTGATTCCTCGGCGTCAAGGCAGCTCCTGCAAAGCGAGCTAGCGGGCAGGCGCCTATATTAAAAATATGTTTTTAGGGAGGTTATGACCCGTAATTGTTCCTATGATCGTGTGCCGTTCCTATAATGTATAGAGAGTCATCTTAGGAGAAAGCCCCCATGTTTTGCCTAACATTTTTGTAATTGCACTCTACCAATACACAATGCAATGAACTGGAACCAGCATCTTGATTAGAAACTTAATAGTTCGTAGTGAAGATGCTTGTTCCAGCGCAGTTTGCTATCAAGGATCACTCCCAAGTACTTGACTTCATCTTTAAGTGTAACTTCTGTGTTGAAAAGTTTTTGAAGCCCATTGGTCCAAGTGTACAATGTAAGTGAATATTTACGTTCAAACCCAGGCAGGCGGTCTACCTTGTGTAAATTATTTCATCATCACTGCTCTCAAAAACGGTGCAGGAATTCATCGTGAGGAAATCGACATGTCTTAGAACCAAACATTCGAATACACAGTTCTATCCACCAAACCGCATTGGGCCCGCGTGGTGGATTACAGCCCATTCCCCTCACATAGAGGAGGCCTGTGTTACAACAATAAGAACGTTAAAAAGATGATGATGACAGATGAGAATCAATGTGGTGTAATATGGTGCAACATAATATCACACCAGTTTGCCCCGACGGTTAGAGCACCAAGAGTACGCCCTCATTTCGCCACTCTTGTTTAAATTTCATGTATTAGGGGGCAAGCCTTTTGCAATCTACTTAGAGATGAGGTTTTTTGATGAAAAATTGAATAACATTTAGTTCTATCTATGCAATAAAAAAACTCTTGCTGAGCACGCAGTCCTTCAAAATTGTATGTTATATATAAAAATTTCTGAGTTGGTATTTATTTCTATTAAACTGTTTGGTTACTTAGAACACGGGGTCCAAGCGCTAACAAACAAAATTTGGTTCAAATAAATGTCACTAGATGGCGCGATATGCATCGATTTGTTATTTAATTGTGTGTAAAATTGTATCTTCTTGTTTTATCAACTCTCCTTAGCACAAAATTATGGAATATTAGGCTCTTAATTCACATTTGAAAGATTATTTGAACGGATCATTGCAAATAGAATAGATGGTGCGGTTTTAAATTTCTGAGGCACGCCACTCGATTTTTTAATTTTTTATATTAACAGATTAAAAAAGTGCAAAAATACTATAAAAATACTATAAAACAAAGTATTTCAATAAAAAAATAATCACGAACCGAGAAAACCCTTTTACTTGCAAGTCGCTGCTAACACCATCTATACCCGTGGAAAGACACCGAACACGATCGAAGTGCTTATAGTTACATCGGCACGGTTTCTTTGTATGGAATGAGGCATCTGTTTACTAGTACTATGTTATCTGTGCTTACTATAAAAAAGTAACATCGGTTTCGAATAGTTGCATATTGAAGTTTATTTATATCATATTGTTGACTCTGCAGTACAAGTTGGCCGTGGTCAAATAAATTATACTCGCTTGGATCAATAAAAGTAGATGTAATATAGGTGCGTCTCTGCCTACCCTGTCGGGGAATACAGTTGTTATAATGAATTAATTAATCAAATCAGGCAATCCCATTCATAGTATAGTTCGAATAGCTTGTACTAACATACTCAAAGCCAAACCGCACCATCCCTTAAATTGAACAGTAAGCTAGTTTGTAGTAGCAGTCAATAATGCAATTTCCGATACTATGTGTTGCCACAATTTTCCTTGAAATCAGCTTTTACGTAACAAGGAGTACAGTCAGCACCATATCTATGATCCAACACTTGCACTGTTGGATGATTCAGTTTTCTTCAAAATGGTTCGGTAAATGATGCTAGTCCATTCGTCATGTTCGTTAACGGGCACTGTCATTTGGGACTGGTAATCCTATAGCTGTTACGGCTTATTTTAGTTAGTTAATTTAACAATTGTTTTGTTTATACTGGACGTTTGTAACGTGCATGTGTTAAATTTCACGAATACACGACACATTTTAAAGTGTGTCTATGGAATTCCTAGCTCGTTCTTCTGGTACTCCCTTAATTCTCCTAAAATTGTTTGTCCGAAAATCATTATCTGTAACAAGTTTGCTATAAACTTCAGTAACCATAATGTTCAAAAAATACGAAATTTTGTTTTACATAATTATCTTTACTTCTTCTATTCTGTCTTATTATCGAGTACTTTATTCATTGAATCTCCTAATTTTGCATGCAATAAACTCATATATCCTAAGTATTGTGTTGTATAATGTGTATTATTCCAAATGTGGCTTATTTTATTAAGGGATTTAAATCTTATGACAACAAAAATTACAAAAAATTATGGCACTTTTGATCATGGATAAAAATGGTAGGGAGCACAATAGATAACCCACGGGCTTATTACGTAACTTTTGCAAGAGCAAAAGTCGGTCTTCTACATAAAGATCAACGCATTGTAAATTGCAACTAACTTTATTATTTCTGCCCGACTGAAATTAATTCTTTGAGTTCGAGTCTGAATAGGAAAATCGCCTTTACTGCTGGAAACAATTTTATTTATGAATTAAAAATTGCCGCGGCAGTTATGAGACTACCTCTATAACTGACGATGAGGGCAACCGTTCTTTAGCTTAACTAACGACATAATGGTATTGTTAATATTAAAATATACCACTGATTTTTACTGTTGACTGTACATGTAACGTTGCTGGACTTATACTTACATAAGTTCGGTACGTGTAGGTGATTACTAGTCCATACAGAGAATTTGTTGAAGTTACATTTTGAATTGAATCTTTAGTCGGTTAAATATTAGTTTAGTAGCTTCGTTTACACATCTATACCAATATTATAAAGAGGAAAGATTTTTTTGTTTGTTTATTTTTTTCTTTTCTTTGTTTGTACCGAATAAGCTCCGAAACTACTGGACCGATTTTAAAAATTCTTTCACCTATGGAAAGCTACATTTTTCCCGAGTAACATAGGCTATCATTTGCCGGGAGCGAAGCCGCGGGGGTCAGCTAGTTTTATATACTTTCAAGTTATTTATTAAAACAAGCTTTAATATTAAAACCGAAAAAAAAAACAAATTGCTTTCCGGAAGTCGGTGTCGTAATTCCAAAAACCAAATTAAACGTAGTTTTTTTTATTTTTAACTTAAAATTACCATAGTTATCATTCATAGCCAGAGTACATCTCATGACGATTCCAATAAGACTAAACAGGACTAGGATACATGTCATTATTTTATTACGGAGTTCCGGTGTCTAAATTCCAGAATCAACGTTAGATCAGCAATTTTGCGATTTAGATCGGATCATTTTAAACGTTATTTTGGAATACAAAATAAAATATACTTTATCAAAGCATACACACAATGAACCTTTCTTCTTAAAAAAGCTTCATAATAAAACCAGGTACAGCAACATAATTTATAAGAAAACTATATCCGACACCGAGTCGTATTTCCCGTAGCTTCGGTAACTCAATATCGTGGAGCACAATATAGGTCTAATGAACGGAGCGGTAACTAGCCGTATTCAGAACTGTGTTATGTGTTGAATATAGATGTATTTTATTTTAGTTTAGCTTCAGTTTTGTGTCGTAAATTGAGTGTGAGAGCTAGAGTTTTTGGTGCGTCAGCAATTGAGTAATTTTGTACTCATTTATATTTGATTTTCTTTTCAATAAAGAATTTTGGTTTTTAGATATAATAGTAACGTGAAAATTTTGAATAGATTTAGTTTAGTGCATTAAATTTAATGTAAAGTCAACGTATTAAAAATCGAGACGAATTTGTGATTTTTGCGCTGTTGAAAACTTATTTTCTTCTTTTTAAATCAATGCCTTTTGTTTTCAATACATTGGCGTAGTGTACAGTTTATAAAGTCTTATTAATGAAGCGATAATTAGCCGTATTCAGAACTGTGTCATCTGTGGAATATAAATGTATTTTAGTTAACTTTAGCTTTATTTTTCTGTCCTAAATTGAATGTAAAAACTAGTGAATTTATGTTTATAAACTTATCAGAGATGGGGTTGGAAGCGGGGATTTTTGCACTGTTGAATATATTTTTTTCCTTTTCTTTAAATAATGTTTTTTTGTTACCTGGTGTACACTTAATATAGCGAGTGTGTGTTAGTTGAGTATTTAGCGAGATTAGTTTAAAGCGTGTTAAAGATTGGATTTCTACGTCAAGACTTTTTTGCAATCATTAATAATTGCTTTTCTCTACAAAAAAACCATTTTATTTAAGGAAGTGGAATATTTTTTATTTTTAATATAGTATTTTAAAGTTACTCGTAGACTAAGTGTTATTAATGGAGCGATATGTGGGTAATACATGAGGAATATAGATATTTTCGTTTAGATATAGTTGAGATTTAGGTGCAGTGAATTGAGTGTAAAAGCTTCGATTTATAAATGTATCAGTGGTTTTTGGTGAGTCAAAAATAGAGTGAGAACTGCTTTTTGTGGTCATTTATGTGTTTTTTTTTAAACGACTTGCCAAAAAGGAGGAGGTTTCTCAATTCGACTACATTTATTTCTTTTTATGTGTGTTTGCTGATAGCTTCGAGGTTAATGAACCGATTTTGATGCTTTTTAGGGTTCCGTAGCCAAATGGCAAAAAACGGATCCCTTATAGATTCGTCATGTCTGTCTGTCTGTCTGTCCGTCCGTATGTCACAGCCACTTTTTTCCGAAACTTTAAGAACTATGCTGTTGAAACTTGGTAAGTAGATGTATTCTGTGAACCGCATTAAGATTTTCACTCTAAAATAGAAAAAAAACAATAAATTTTGGGGGACCCCATACTTGAAACTGAAACTAATTTTTTTTTTCCATCAAACCCATACGTGTTGGGTATCTATGGATAGGTCTTCAAAAATTATATTGAAATTTCTATTTTTTTTTTTTCTAAACTGAATATTTTGCGCGAGAGACACTTCCAAAGTGGTAAAATGTATGTCCCGCCCCCTAACTTCTAAAATAAGAGAATAATAAAACTAAAAAAAATATATGATGTACATTACCATGTAAACTACCACCGAAAATTGGTTTGAACGAGATCTAGTAAGTAGTTTTTTTTTAATACGTCATAAATCGTAAACAGCAATTTACCAAGTACGGAATCCTTCGTGCGCGAGTCCGACTCGCACTTGGCCGGTTTTTTGAAAGGAGATATCCCAAGGGTGGTACCATGATAAGGAAACCAGGATCTGATGATGGCATCCCAGAGAAATCGAGGGAACTTCTCAAATATTTGTAATTGGTGAAATGGAACTGATGAATAAGACACAGTTGGCTACTGGAACGCCTTAATGCTAAGTATGTCACGGGTATAAGATATATCGAATAGCTAACCGACTATGATGAAGCAAATACTTATAATTAAATGGTACTGATAAAAAACGTAACATCGAACTGATCTGATGATGAAGCCGGTAGGCACTGGAACTCCGAAATAAAACAATGGATCCTAGTCGTGTTTGGGCTTTTGGAATCGTTATGAGATTTATTTTTATGGGATTTGTAGGTAAGTACAAAAACGAAAAAAAAAAAAAAATTGTTTACAAAAAAATCAAACCGACTTCCAAAACAAAACACTACGCATACAAAGCGAAAAATAACTTTCTTTTCCGAACTCTAACATATTTTAATATATTTATTTTGTTGCCTGATTAAACATTAGTATAATAAAGTTCATGAATAGAGCGGGAACTAGCCTTAATTAGAAATGTACTAGCTGACCCAGCAAACTTTGTTTTGCCATAAAAAGACCAAACATTTATCTACCCTACCTACCCGACCCTACACTACCCTACCCTACACGACCCTACACTACCCTACCCTACCCTACACTTCCCTACCCTACCCTACCCTACACTTCCCTACCCTACCCTACCCTACACTACCCTACCCGACCCTACACTACCCTACCCTACCCTACCCTACCCTACCCTACCCTACCCTACCCTACCCTACACTACCCTACCCTACTCTACCCTACCATACCCTACACTACCCTACCCTACCCTACCCTAACCTACCCGACCCTACACTACCCTACGCTACCCTACACTACCCTACCCTACACTACCCTACCCTACCCGACCCTACACTACCCTACACTACCCTACACTACCCTACACTACCCTACCCTACCCTACACTACACTACCCTACACTACCCTACACTACCCTACCCTACCCTACCCTACCCTATGTCCTTCTCCTGGTTCTAAGCTACCTCCCTGCCAATTTTCAGCTAAATCGATTCAGCCGTTCTTGAGTTATAAGTGAAGTAACTAACACGACTTTCTTTTATATATATAGACTAGCTGACCCAGCAAACTTTGTTTTGCCATAAAAAGACCAAACATTTATCTACCCTACCTACCCGACCCTACACTACCCTACCCTACCCGACCCTACACTACCCTACCCTACCCTACACTACCCTACCCTACCCGACCCTACACTACCCTACCCTACCCTACACTACCCTACCCTACCCTACCCTACACTACCCTACCCGACCCTACACTACCCTACCCTACCCTACCCTACCCTACCCTACCCTACCCCCAGAGAAGCACTGAGGACGCCCTCTATACGCTAGTGAAGCACGTACAGGACAAGTTGAGGCAAAAAAAGCTAATTGTCCTGGTGTCACTGGATATAGAGGGGGCCTTCGATAGTGCTTGGTGGCCAGCCATCAAGGTCAGACTGGCTGAGGAAAAGTGCCCGGTTAACATAAGAAGGCTGCTAGACAGCTACCTCGACAGTAGGAAAGTCAAGGTTCGTTACGCTGGGGAGGAATGCACGCGAGTGACTAGCAAGGGCTGTGTTCAAGGGTCAATAGGTGGTCCCATCCTGTGGAATCTCATTTTAGACCCACTATTGCAGGAATTGGAGCAGCGCGGAATCTTCGGGCAGGCGTTCGCCGATGATATCGTTTTGGTTCTGGATGGGGACTCAGCGACCGAAGTTTCAACATCTGCCAATGCAGCCCTCGCCCATGTTCAGAGTTGGGGCGTCAGAAACAAGCTGAGGTTCGCACCGCACAAAACCTGTGCGATGGTCGTAACCAACAAGCGCAAGTATGATACTCCAAGGCTGAGCATGGCCGGGGTCGACATTGGTATGGTCAAGAAGATGAAGTTGTTCTTACCGTACTGTCTCCCTGAACTCGGCACTGGTACTGTCCGGAATACTACCTCTAGATCTGCGCATACAGGAGGCAGCCGCCCTGTATGAAGCGAGGAGAGGGCCATCCCGGTTTGTGCCAGGAGATAGGGAGATCGAAGGTGCGGTGGGGTTTGCAGAGGCTCCTCATCCAGCTACCCAAATGCCCCTGGAGTTCATGTGCCTGGCAGACCAACAGTTGCTAGACAGTAACAATGTGCAGGCGGTGCGAATCTTCACCGACGGCAGCAAGATTGAGGGGAAGGTCGGAGCCGCATTATCCATTTGGGATAATGGAGGCGAAGTCCGGAACCTCAAACTTAGCTTAGCCGCGTACTGCACAGTCTACCAGGCGGAACTCCTGGCCATCTGCAAAGCGACGGACGTGATCCTCACGCGGCAAGAGACGAGCTATGGTTTGTACAGTGACTCAATGTCAGCATTGCAGACGCTTGCAAGCCATGGCTCTCTCCATCCCCTGGCGGTTCACGCGCGCGCTAATCTGGCTCAAGCCCTGGGCCAGAGCAAAACTGTATCTTTGTTCTGGATCAAGGCCCACGCGGGCCTGCCGGGGAATGAGCGAGCGGACGAGCTGGCAAAGAAGGCAGCATTGTCGTTGCGGAGGAAGCCGGACTACGACCGATGTCCGGTGTCATTTATCAAGCGACAGATTCGTTTGGAATCGCTTGATGAATGGAACCGAAGATACGTGTCGGGCGAGACAGCCTCTGTGACGAAAATGTTTCTTCCGGACGCCATAGCGGCTTTCCGTATTATAAAACAGGTGCGGCCCACAGGCGTTCTCACTCAGGTTTTGACGGGGCACGGCGGGTTCTCTGAATACTTGAATCGCTTCAAGTGTAAGGAGAGCCCATCGTGCGTCTGCGATCCAGGAGTGGCAGAGACTGTCCAGCACATACTTGTAGATTGCCCGTTATTTATCAGGGAACGCTACCAACTCGAATGTGATCTGGACAGGAGACTGACGAAGGAGAGCCTGCATGGGCTCATGAGTAAGCAACACAGGGAAAAGTTCCTGGTGTACTGTGTTAATGTGGCTTCCACCGTCATTGCACGAAACCGAAGTTGAAGCGGCACTATGCTTCACCGGTATTATTAGAATATTTGTAAGAAGCATAAAATAGCACGCACAAAACTGCAATGACGAGCGGTGCACTGGGGTAGTACCTAGCAACAACAGATTGTCTGTATGATGAAAAGCACTGTTGTGCTTCTCATCCCTATTTGTAAGGCACAATTCATATAATTTAGATATTTTCCCTGTGATGTATAGTTATTGTATATTCTGACTGTTATAAATAGCACTTTTGCACATTGTATTTATTAACAGCACTTCTTGCACATTTGTAATTTTCTGTAAACTTGTATATTAGCACTTTTTATCTTTGACCCAATTTTAAATAAATAAAGCTGCCATTTACATAATTAAAGAAAGTGGGATGCCCACCCACCGTATACAAGAGATGTAAGCAAGAAGAACAATTAGTATGAAGTATGAAAGTACGAGAAGCATGAAAGAGGAATGGAATGAATGGATTTGCACAGAATAGGCGCCAACTTTGTTGAGCGGGATTAGTATTATAAAAAAAAAAAAAAAAAAAAAAAAAAAAAAAAAAAAAAAAAACCCTACCCTACCCTACACTACCCTACCCTACTCTACCCTACCCTACCCTACACTACCCTACCCTACCCTACCCTAACCTACCCGACCTTTCCTTGCCCTCTACAATAAGTGCCTTGAATTGGCACACTTCCCGACCACCTGGAAGGAGGCTACAGTCGTAGTCCTCAGAAAGCCGGGCAAGGACAGCTATACCACCCCCAAGGCATATAGACCAATCGGTTTGTTGCCTGTTCTGGGGAAGGTCCTGGAGAGGATGGTCGTAGCGCGTCTAAAATATCAGCTCGTACCGCGGTTTAGTACTCGTCAGTTTGGCTTCATGCCCCAGAGGAGCACTGAGGACGCCCTCTATACGCTAGTGCAGCACGTACAGGACAAGTTGAGGCTGAAGAAGCTAATTGTCCTGGTGTCGCTGGATATAGAGGGCGCCTTCGATAGCGCCTGGTGGCCAGCTATCAGAGTCAGACTGGCTGAGGAAAAGTGCCCGGTCAATATCAGAAGGCTGATAGACAGCTATCTCGATGGTAGGAAGGTCAGGGTTAGGTACGCCGGGGAGGAATGCACTCGAGAGACTAGCAAGGGCTGCGTTCAGGGGTCGATCGGAGGTCCAATCCTGTGGAACCTCGTTCTCGACCCTCTACTGCAGGACCTAGAGCAGCGCGGACTTTTCGTGCAGGCGTTCGCGGATGACATCGTCTTGGTCGTGGATGGGGACACGGCGACTGAAGTCTCTAGAACTGCCAATGCAGCCCTCGCCCATGTTCAGGATTGGGGCGTCCGAAATAAGCTGAGGTTTGCACCGCACAAAACCTGTGCGATGACCATAACCAATAAGCTTAAGTACGACACTCCAATGCTGAGCATGGCCGGGGTCGACATCGGTATGGTCAAGAAAATGAAGTTGCTGGGTCTTACCATAGATGATAAGCTCACTTTCAATGAGCATGCCGCGAACGTCTGCAAGAAGGCAGCTGCCGTTTACAAGCGGCTGTCCCGAGCCGCAAAGGTAAGCTGGGGATTAAACACGGAAGTCATACGCACAATTTACACAGCAACGATTGAGCCCATAGTGACATACGCAGCCGCCGCCTGGGCACCCGCTGCAAAAAAGTTGGGTATACGGAAGAAGTTAGGCTCTGTTCAACGAGGATTCGCTCAGAAGCTCTGCAAATCTTACCGTACTGTCTCTCTGAACTCGGCACTGGCACTGTCTGGGATACTACCTCTAGACCTGCGCATACAAGAGGCAGCCGCCCTGTATGAAGCGAGGAGAGGGTCATCCCGGCTTCTGCCAGGAGACAGGGAGATTGAGAGTGCGGTAAGGTTTGCGGAAGCCCCTCATCCAGCTATGCAAATGCCCCTGGAGTTCATGTGCCTGGCAGACCAAGAGTTACTAGACAGTAACAATGTGCAGGCGGTGCGAATCTTCACCGACGGCAGCAAGATTGAGGGGAAGGTAGGAGCCGCGTTATCCATCTGGGATAATGAAGGCGAAGTCCGGAACCTTAAGCTTAGCCTTGCCGCGTACTGCACAGTCTACCAGGCGGAAATCCTAGCCATTTGTAGAGCGACAGAAGTGATCCTCGCGCGGCAAGAGGGGAGCTATGGTGTGTACAGCGACTCAATGGCAGCATTGCAGACGCTTGCAAACCATGGCTCTCTCCATCCCCTGGCAGTCCGCGCACGTGCCAATCTGGCTCACGCCCTGGGCCAGAGCAAAGTTGTTACTTTGTTCTGGATCAAAGCCCACGCGGGCCTGCCGGGGAATGAGCGAGCGGACGAGCTGGCCAAGGAAGCAGCATTGTCGTCACGGAGGAAGCCGGACTACGACCAGTGTCCGGTTTCATTTATTAAGCGACAGATCCGTTTGGAATCGCTTGATGAATGGAATCGGAGATATGTGTCGGGCGAGACTGCTTCTGTGACGAAAATGTTTCTTCCGGACGCAATAGTGGCTTTCCGTACTGTACAACAGGTGCGGCCCGAAGGCGTCCTCACGCAGGTTTTGACAGGGCACGGTGGGTTCTCTGAATACTTGAATCGGTTCAAGTGTAAGGAGAGCCCATCATGCGTCTGCGATCCAGGCGTGGCAGAGACTGTCCAGCACATACTTGTAGAATGCCCGTTATTTATCAGGGAGCGCTACCAACTTGAATGTGAGCTGGACAGGAAAATCACGAAGGAGAGCCTGCATGGGTTCATGGACAAGAAATATAGGGAAAAGTTTTTGGAATATTGCATTAGAGTAGCCACTGCGGTTATACATCGAAATAAAACCTGAGGCGCACCGTGCTTCATTAATATTTTTGTGTGATATTTAAATGCAAGCACGGAATGCAGCAAGGACATGTATAGCCGGCAGTATTTCATGTTAGTACCTAAGTTTATAGACTGTGTAATTGATTACTGTGATATTTATTTTTTTAATAACTGTGCTTTTGTGTTTTTATCCCTTTCATGTATCTGTGATAAAAAAGCACCTTTTGTATTTTTTTTTGTATTACCTGTGATAAACAGCACCATTTGCACAATTCTGTGATACCGCACTTTTTGTATTTTTGAACTTCTTGTATATTTCCTAACTTTAACTGTGATAATTAGCATTTTTTTTGTATTTTATTTTCTGGGATAAACAGAACATGTATATTTTATTGAATTTTAATTTGATTGAAATAAAAATGCCCATAGTTATTTAAATAAACCCACACAGTATACAAGAAGATGAATGCACGATGAACCATAGTATGAAGAATAAAAGTGCGAGAGGAAAGAAAGATTGAACGGAATGTATGTGTTTGCAATCAATAGGCGCCAATTTCGTTGGTGGGATTAGTGTTAAGAAAAAAAAAAAAAAAAAAAAAAAAAAAAACCTACCCGACCCTACACTACCCTACGCTACCCTACACTACCCTACCCTACACTACCCTACCCTCGAGTGTATACAAGCCACGTGGACGTCACGGCATGCTCGCTCGACCTTTTTGACCTGGTGGACGGCTGGCGGGTCGACACAGGAGCAACATCCTCGGATCATAACACAATATTTTTCGAAATTAAAGTTAAAAGGGATAAAGGGGTAAATATCACCAGGACAACCAGGAAATTTAACACAAGAAAGGCGGACTGGGATACATTCAAAGATAAATTAGGGGAAATTAAAATTGAAAATAATATAAATTTGAATAGTATAAGGGGAATAAATAGTAAAGTAGATTTAGAAGAATTAATTGTAAATTACAGAGACAGTATTTTAAAAGCATGTGAAGATTCTATTCCCAAGACTAGTATTAAAAGTAAAATCACTTGTCCGTGGTGGTCCGAGGAGCTCACTGTGAAGAAGAAGCAGTTTACCAGACTGAAGAACCGCATCCGCAATGCCGCGCCGGTCCGGCGAGCGATGGTCGTAGACGAGTACCTGAAGGCCAAAGAAGAGTACGAGATGCTAGCGAAGAGCGCCCAATTCGCAAGTTGGAAGGAGTTCTGCCGGAAACAGGATCGGGAAGGGGTCTGGGAGGGAATCTTCAGGGTGATTGGTAGGACCGCCAGAAGACAGGAGGAACTGACCCTACGCAGCGATGGTGTATTCCTCAACCCAAGTGAATCGGCCGCCCTACTCGCAGATACGTTCTACCCCGAAGACAGAGTAGACCAGGACAACGCTGACCACAGGCGAATTAGAGAAGCAGCCAGTCGAGTAAATGAGTGGGTTCATGATGAATATCATGACCCACCATTTACCGCGCTGGAGCTGAAGACTGCCGTGGCAGGTTTCAATCCCAAAAAGGCACCAGGAGGGGATGGACTGACGTCTGATATCTGCAGTCGAGCGATCCACCAGGACCTGGATGCGTTCCTTGCCCTATACAATAAGTGCCTTGAATTGGCACACTTCCCGAACATCTGGAAGGAGGCCACAGTCGTGGTTCTCAGAAAGCTGGGCAAGGACGATTACCTAAACCCCAAGGCATACAGACCAATAGGTTTACTGCCGGTTCTGGGGAAGATCCTGGAGAGGATGGTAGTAGCGCGTTTAAAATGGCAGCTTGTACCGCGGTTTAGTACTCGCCAGTTTGGTTTTATGCCCCAAAGAAGCACTGAGGACGCCCTCTATAAGCTAGTGAAGCACGTACAGGACAAGTTGAGGCTGAAGAAGCTAATTGTCCTGGTGTCGCTGGATATAGAGGGGGCCTTCGATAGTGCTTGGTGGCCAGCCATCAAGGTCAGACTGGCTGAGGAAAAGTGCCCGGTGATTATAAGAAGGCTGCTAGATAGCTATCTCGACAGTAGGAAAGTCAAGGTTCGTTACGCTGGGGAGGAATGCACGCGAGTGACTAGCAAGGGCTGTGTTCAAGGGTCAATAGGTGGTCCCATCCTGTGGAATCTCATTCTAGACCCACTATTGCAGGAATTGGAACAGCGCGGAATCTTCGGGCAGGCGTTCGCCGATGATATAGTCTTAGTTCTGGATGGGGACTCAGCGACCGAAGTTTCAACATCTGCCAATGCAGCCCTCGCCCATGTTCAGAGTTGGGGCGTCAGAAACAAGCTGAGGTTCGCACCGCACAAAACCTGTGCGATGGTCGTAACCAACAAGCGCAAGTATGATACCCCAAGGCTAAGCATGGCCGGGGTAGACATTGGTATGGTTAAGAAGATGAAGTTGTTGGGTCTTACCATAGACGAGAAGCTCACCTTCAACGAGCACACCGCGAACGTCTGCAGGAGGGCAGCTAACATTTATAAACAGCTGTCCCGCGCCGCTAAAGTGAGTTGGGGATTGGACGCACAGATCATACACACAATCTACACTGCGATGATTGAGCCCATAATAACGTACGCGGCCGCAGCCTGGGCTCCCGCTACGAAGAAGCTGGGAATACGGAAGAAGCTAGGCTCGGTCCAACGAGGATTCGTCCAGAAGATCTGTAAATCTTACCGTACTGTCTCCCTGAACTCGGCACTGGTACTGTCCGGAATACTACCTCTAGATCTGCGCATACAGGAGGCAGCCGCCCTGTATGAAGCGAGGAGAGGGCCATCCCGGTTTGTGCCAGGAGATAGGGAGATCGAAGGTGCTGTAGGGTTTGCAGAGGCTCCTCATCCAGCTACACAGATGCCCCTGGAGTTCATGTGCCTGGCAGACCAACAGTTGCTAGATAGCAACAATGTGCAGGCGGTGCGGATCTTCACCGACGGCAGCAAGATTGAGGGGAAGGTCGGAGCCGCATTATCCATTTGGGATAATGAAGGCGAAGTCCGGAATCTCAAACTTAGCTTAGCCGCGTACTGCACAGTCTACCAGGCGGAACTCCTGGCCATCTGCAAAGCGACGGACGTGATTCTCACGCGGCAAGAGACGAGCTATGGCTTGTACAGTGACTCAATGTCAGCATTGCAGACGCTTGCAAGCCATGGCTCTCTCCATCCCCTGGCGGTTCAAGCGCGCGCCAATTTGGCTCAAGCCCTGCGCCAGAGCAAAGTTGTGTCTTTGTTCTGGATCAAGGCCCACGCGGGCCTGCCGGGGAATGAGCGAGCGGACGAGCTGGCAAAGAAGGCAGCATTGTCGTTGCGGAGGAAGCCGGACTACGACCAGTGTCCGGTGTCATTTATCAAGCGACAGATCCGTTTGGAATCGCTTGATGAATGGAACCGAAGATATGTGTCGGGCGAGACAGCCTCTGTGACGAAAATGTTTCTTCCGGATGCCATAGCGGCTTTCCGTATTATAAAACAGGTGCGGCCCACAGGCGTTCTCACGCAGGTTTTGACGGGGCACGGCGGGTTCTCTGAATACTTGAATCGCTTCAAGTGTAAGGAGAGCCCATCGTGCGTCTGCGATCCAGGCGTGGCAGAGACTGTCCAGCACATACTTGTAGATTGTCCGTTATTTATCAGGGAACGCTACCAACTCGAATGTGAGCTGGACAACAGACTGACGAAAGAGAGCCTGCATGGGCTCATGACTAAGCAACACAGGGAAAAGTTCCTAGTGTACTGTGTTAAAGTGGCCTCCACCGTCATTGCACGAAACCGAAGCTGAAGCGGCAATATGCTTCACTAGTATTATAAGAATATTTTGTAAGAAGCATAGAATAGCACGCACAAAACTGCAATGATGAACTGTGCACTGGGGTAGTACCTAAGAAAACAGATTGTCTGTATGGTGAAAAGCACTGTTGTGCTTCTCATCCCTATTTGTAAGGCACTATTAATAAAATTTTGATCTTTCCCCTGTGATATATTTTCTGACTGTGATAAATAGCACTTTTGCATATTGTATTTATAAACAGCACTTCTCGCACATTTGTAATTTTCTGTAACCTTGTATATTAGCACTTTTTGTCTTTTGACCCAAATTTTAAATAAATAAAGCTGCCTTTACATAATTAAAGAAAGTGGGAGTCCCACCCACCGTATACAAGAGATGTAAGCAAGAAGAACAATTAGTATGAAGAATGAAAGTACGAGAGGCATGAAAGAGGAATGTAATGAAAGGATTTGCACAGAATAGGCGCCAACTTTGTTGAGCGGGATTGGTATTAAAAAAAAAAAAAAAAAAAAAAAAAAAAAAAAAAAAAAAAAAAAAAAAAAAAACAACTACCCTACCCTACCCGACCCTACACTACCCTACACTACCCTACACTACCCTACCCTACACTACACTACCCTACACTACCCTACACTACCCTACCCTACCCCTACCCTACCCTACCTATGTCCTTCTCCTGGTTCTAAGCTACCTCCCTGCCAATTTTCCAGCTAAATCGATTCAGCCGTTCTTGAGTTATAAGTGAAGTAACTAACACGACTTCTTTTATATATATAGATGATGAGTTTAGTTTTAGATAAGCTTTATGTAGGTGTAGGAAATTGAGTGTATAACGTTACTAGCTATTCCCCGCGGCTTCGTTCCCGTGGGCCACCACACTGGACCCTTTTTTGAGATTATAAAATAGCCTATGTCACCAGAATAATGTAGCTTCTATTGGTGAAATATATATAAAATCGGTCCAGTAGTTTCGGAGCCTATTCGGTACAACAAACAAACAAACAAACAAACAAACAAACAAAAAAATCTTTCCTCTTTATAATATTGGTATTGGTATAGATAAATGCGTTAGAGATTCAGTGTTATATTTGGGTTACGCACTACATCCGATCCGTGTCCGTAAAATTTCTGTTCTGAAGCAGCCGTAGTACTTCTTGTAGGAAAACAAACGCACACATCCGAACTCTATCCGTCATAATGTGTCATAATTCAGAATATTTTGAACTCGGAACTCAAATCACGGGCAGAATCACAGACACGAGGTGTAGTGCGTAACCGCCGTAACTGTGCTATTTATTCTGGTGAATACTCAAAGAAATGGTTTTTCTTTTGTGGAAATAATGAACTTCTGGTTACCAACCCCGCATTTATTCATAACTGTTATGTGTCCGAATTGAGAAAGAAATATTTTTATGTTTAACTGCGTAAATTGAATGTGAATGCTTCATGTGTTAGCTGAATTCATTCATTTCAATCATTAATTTCATATTAAAAAAAAAACGTTGCGCGAATGCCTTTACAAATATTTAAACTCACCTACACAAACAACCAGGCCTGGAACTATCTGTAGGCCATATAAATATTTATTTGTACGGGAATCGAACCTACGACACGCAGCGTAGCAGCCATCGCTCAGTCGCTGCGCCAACAGTGCTATTTTGCGGTTATTTTTGACATATCTAAATATTTATAAAACAGTAGGTAGATATTCGGTTTCGGTAAGCTTAGTTAGTATTTCCTTTATATAAATTGAATAATTGCAAAATTAACAAAAACAGACTCAATTCCTTAACCAAATTTCTAGAACAAAACAAAAAATAAAGTACTTACTTGCAACGTTATTTTTTAATTCCCAAAGCAGTCTGCCACAATTCTGCCGTCCTCAAGCTAAAATGCCGCTATCTGACACTTGGCTGATTTAGTTTTTTGATGCCATCGTCGTAATCAGCAAAAAAAACCCCTGTAATTTTTTTAAGCAGTATTTTTCTACTATCAATAAATACCGAATAAAACGCTTAAACGCCACAATTTTATTTATTTATTGCCTATCTACAATTTTTTACAATAACAATAACATTCTAATATAAGCAATAATATAAACTAAGTGTACAATATGGTGGGATAGACACAGCATGGAAGTTGCTATTTTTACAAACCTAACTATTTGAAAGTTCGCAATTAGATTTATTTTTGACACCGAAAACTCTGACATAAGGAAAAGTTAATAAACAACATCGATTTTTATTATATTATTATTCACGGTTGTTTGTTTTTCGTCTATAACTCGAAATATGATTTTGTCAGATAGCGGCACGATAGCTTGAGGTTGGCAGAATT
The DNA here is from genome assembly GCA_949775005.1 of Orthosia gothica. Classification (NCBI taxonomy): domain Eukaryota; kingdom Metazoa; phylum Arthropoda; class Insecta; order Lepidoptera; family Noctuidae; genus Orthosia; species Orthosia gothica. Next base: position 17,563,765 of record OX459052.1, read on the forward strand.
CTAGTTGATAAGTAAACCGAGTTTTGAGTTGAAAACCCTTTTAAATCCTCTTTGAATATCAGCCTATATACAAAGTACGGTAACTAAGAAGTAGTATATATATTCCTTTGTCTAGATTATACTAAATACAATACTAGCTTCTGCCAGTGGCTTCTCTCGTGTGAATGTTGGATCTTATAACCGGGGATAAAAAGTATCCTATGTGCTATATAGTAAGTAATTAAGTATTAAGTTTTGGTCAAGGGCGGGTTTTCAATTGAGTATTGGAGTTAAGAAGGTGTGAAACCCTATTTTAAATCCAAATTTTGACAGGATTTTTAAGCCTAAGGTAGAGTTTAAAATCTACTCAACTTGAAATAGTTAATTCAGAAATCGGGGGTAAGTATGTGGAATCGTATGTATGGATATTAATATTTACAGATTGCATGTGCCATAAGACCGCCTTTTGTACACTTGTTTTTAATAAATGTGTGTCCTTGACGACCTACGTAGTGCTACAGACCTTGTAGAAACTAGAACAAATTGCCGTGTGTTCAAGCGTTTTAACCATACCTATTATTGGAATCAAATATTACGATCACAATGTTACGATCCATAAATATTAATGATAATTTTATCCGTGGTGCTAGGTAACTGGGCTTATCCAAGTTGTAAACGGCCCTTGTGCTTATTTTTCTTGTTTGTTCTGACTCCTGCTTGATATGGAGGGCAGTGAAAATTTGTTTTTTTCCTACTCTTCCGTTATTCTTTTCTGATTAATGTCGTTGTGGGATCCAATACAGTTAAATTCAATCTCCAGGACTTCATCGAGCTTCATTGTCTCGGCATTTTTCTGTTGGTCATCACTGTTGATTCTGGCTTTCAGGAGTTGCAGTAGTTTGGGAATAGTGCGGTGGGATTGTCCCGATTGTTGTACGTATTGATGGGATTGTACTTATTAAGTGGTGTACTATAAATTAATGTAAGTAATTAATAATATTGTAAATCAGAAGAGTTTGTTTGCTTGTTTGTTTGAACGAACTAATCGCTGGCACTATCAGTCGCAATTGGAAAATTCTATTGGCATTTGATACCCTAATTCATGAGAAAGGTGAAAGGCTATTTGACATCACGCTATGACCCTAAGAAGATGAGCAATGAAAAAAAGTCGGTAAGAACGCTTAGCGAAAACGTAGTAACAGTGCGGGTGGATGAAGCTGTAGGCACAGCGTGTTTTATAAATAAAAACTTTTTTGAACGTGGGTAAACATCTGGGAGTTTAGGAATGCGGGCCACAGTTGCGTGAGATTATCATAACACGACAAGGCTGAATAAGATGTGGCTTTTGCATATTTTACGGCGCAGAGTTTTAGGTTTTTGTTTTTATTCCATTTTGGAATGTTTTTAAATTGTTTTGTTTTTCATTTGTTTCTTCTTTTTGCGGCACTGTTTTGAATTTCGAATGTTTTGTCGATTATTTTACATAATAGAGAAGGTATTGCAGTTATACATATGAAAACTAATAAATACGAGTATATGTAGTAAAAAAGGCAAGATGTGTCAACTTGGAAAACATTGGGATAAGAGCAAATGAATGATGAGGTAGATTAGTGTCTGACCTTATATATTTTTTTCAGTGTTTCTTCTCAAAATAGTCAGTTAAAAGATTGTACCCAGATGAAAAGAAAAAAAATGTATTTGTCACACATATTTTTTTTACTACCTATTCTGTCCCACTGCTGGGCAAAGGCCTCCCCAAAATCCTTCCAAATATTCTTTTCCTGAGCCACCTTTTACTTCAATTTTAAAATTTATTAAATTTTGAATCTTTTGCTCTAGAAACAAATCACTTATAAAAGGCATCCAAGGAAACACTACCTTTTCATACCAAAAGACTACACTAAACTTACGGAACCAACCATGACACAAACAATCCCGATTATCCAATAACACTGACCGTATATTATATCGAAATTTCAGACATAATTTGTGTGCGCAGGTGTTCTTAATCATGCACTATCATAATATATTACAGATCGTGCCACAAATGACGATCCGACAAAATCTATTCAATTATAGTATGTACTAACTATGGACGTGGATAATGGACTGAGCTTTTCTTTGCGGTTCCTTTTTCCAACTATATTGGGGCCGAGTAACTTTCTGAAATAATATCTACCTAACAAAATGAAGTATTTTTAAGTAAATTACATAAAAACATGAACTTGCTTAGATACTTATATACTTATGTAAATCAGTCATCATCATCATATCAGCCGAAAGACGTCCACTGCTGGACATAGGCCTCCCCCAAGCGTCGCCACATTGACCGGTCCCGTGCGTCTCGCAACCAGCGGATCCCCGCAACCTTCACCAGGTCATCGGTCCTCCTGGTGGGAGGCCTTCCAACGCAACGTCTTCCGGTTCGCGGTCGCCACTCCAGAACCTTTCTGCCCCATCGGCCATCCGTTCGGCGAGCAATGTGCCCTGCCCACTGCCACTTAAGTTTGGCAATTAAAGACCACGTCTCAGAGCCATAATACTGTGGTAAGTTGGACGAGAAGACACCGCGCAACTTCCCGAACGCTGCCCAGCCGAGTCGGTGTGGTGACTTGGTGATTTGAGCTATAAGTGAAGTGTCAATCTACCATGCCACTAAGGATTGACAGCTTCAGATAAATTCATACGCTGATGTTTTTACAGAATTGCATGAAAGGCCTTCAAAGGGTGACGCGCGCTCTTAATATCGACACGGGGTCCCAACGCTAACAAAGAAAATTTAGGTTGAAAAAATGTCAATAGATGGCGCAATATATAGCGATTCGTTATTGCATTGTGTGTAAAATTAACATTTTATAGAATTGATAAAAAAAATTGTATGTTTTTTTTTAATCAACTCTCCTAAGCACAAAATAATGGAATAGTGGGCTCTTAATTCACATTTCAAAGATTATTTGAAAGGATCATTTAAAATTGATTCCAATAGATGGCGCGATTTTAAATTTCTGAAGCATAACACTCGATTTTTTAAATTTGTTTGTAACACATTTTGGTACAATGAAACTTTAAAAACTTGCAAAAAATTACTATTAAACAAATCGTCACTGTATTTAAGGATATAGCCGTGAAACGGAACCGAACGCGATCGAAGTACTTGTAAAAATAATCATCTATTCAGACGAAAGACGCTAGTTACATCGGCTCGGATTCTTTAGTTTAGTGGCGGCGCGGGCTGACGCCGACCGCTCCAGCGAATGTGCGGCGGTAGCCCGCGTTGCCACTGAATAGAATTGTTGGTATACCTATATTTTATATTGAAGTGTAAACCAATTGTTATACGAGCGCTAATCCCGCCGATAAACTGCCTCGCAGTTTGGTGGGCTTGTAATGTTTAAGAACAAATGTTCAAAATTTTTTTTTTTTTTGTATGGCATATGGGATGAGGCGTCTGTATGCTAGTATTATATTTTCTGTGATATTGTCAATTCATCACTTGTGCCATTTTAATAAATCGCTTCCATGTTTTATTTCCAAAGATACCCAAAGTACCAAACACCATACTACATTTTTAAACAACGAAAAATCTTAAAAAATGTCCACGAAACTGCTAAGCTTTTCCGTGCAATTTGATATGCAAGTGTTGTCGCCTGATAAATATTTATGAGATCTGGCAACACCCGACACCCAGACGTCGTGGGCGCCTCAAGTACTTTGTAAACTGCTTTTCATTATCATACTTTAAACGGTTGTTTAGTTTTTAAACTTGTTATAACACGGTTTTTTGTTGTAGTCGTTAGGGAAGATTTTTGGTATGTATTTCTTAAATTGATGTTGGTGTTATTAGAAGTCGATTAAAGTTCTTGAATATTTTTACAAGTTTGTTCGGTTTCAGCATGTAATTCACACATCATCATCATCAGCCTATTAATGTTCCTACTGCTGGGACACAGGCCTCCTCTCTGTGAGAGGGAATGGGCCGTAATCCACCACGCGGGCCCTGTGCGGGTTGGTGGATGTCACATGTGTTCGTATTTTTGGTTCTAGTACATGCCGGTTTCCTCACGATGTTTTCCTTCACCGTTTTGAGAGCAGTGGTGAAGAAATAATTTACACAAAGTAAAGAGCCTGCCTGGGCTCGAACCCACGACCTACAACTTGTAAGTCGTAGCCGATACCACTGGGCCACCACTGCTCTCATGTATGCATGTAATTCATTGTAAACAAAATGTTAGGATTAAAATACTGTTATAGGACCTGTTTCTGAATTGAGTATTTGCAGTATTTGAATCTGTCAAATATGTTAATATTCTTAATTGCCAAATAATATGACGGCCTTTTACGGGTTCCGTACCCGAAGGGTCCAAACGGAGGCCTATTGCTGTCACTCACGTGTCTGTCTGTCTGCCCGTCTGTTTATCTGTCCATCTTCTATCACACACGTTTTACAGCCAAACCGTTGAAGCTACAGACTTCAAATTTTCACAGTATAAGCAACTTGATGACCCAAAGAAAGTCATACAAATTATCAAAAAATATTAGAATTAATATTTGTTTCGGGATATTTACCATGTATATTTTGCATTTGGTTGAGAGCTCGATATTTCGGCACTGTTACAAGCGCCATGATCACGAGAACTGTTCTCGAAAATATACATGGTAAATATCCCGAAACAAATATTAATTCTAATGATTGTGACCATGTCAGCTTAAAAACTTATATAAAAAAATATACATAAAAGTGGCACGAGTTTTTTTTTCCTACCCCATCGAGTTGTGTATCGTATTTTAGACCTCGTTGAGTAGATAAATACAGTAACAATAAAAAAAAAATGGAAAACATAGGAATGAGAAGCTACCAAAGTAAGCTTTATTTACAAAATTTTGTAACGAAGAATTTTTTAACTTTGCATTGACCTATAAAGTTGGAATTTGAAAAAAGAAAGAAAGAAAAATATTTATTTGTGACCCGCACAGGAGACACGAGAAATAAGCAGAACACCTATACCGATGTGCTCCGACTTCCGGTACCTAGGGTCACTTGTTCAAGGGGATGGCGAGGTAGACCGAGACGTAACCCACCGGATCAACTCGGGATGGATTAAATGGCGACAGGTCACTGGATCAACTTGCGACCCACGGATGCCCCTCAAGTTAAAGGGGAAAATTTACAAGTCCCTGTCGTACTGTATGGATCAGAATGTTGGGCTGTGAAAAAGATGGATAAAAAGAGATTGCATGTAGCAGAGATGAGAATGTTGAGATGGATGTGCGGAGTGACGAATGGATCAAGTGAGAAATGAGTATATTAGAGGAAGTTTGAAAGTGGCGCCAGTGACAGAAAAGTTCCCCGTTTATCCTGATATGATCATCTGATGAGGAGGGATGAAACGCATGTTACTAAAAGAGTTATGAATATAAATGTGGATAAATAGAATGTGTGAAGAGTGATATAAAAGAAAAGGGAGTCAGTGATGGCGTGACAGCGGACAGAAAGAAAGAAAGAAAACTTGTTTATTTGACACACACAGATACACACAATGTACAAATATAAGGAAAAAGACACGACAGGACGTATGGAAGAAGAAAACGTGTTGCGCCGACCCCAAGTAACATGGGATAAGGGCAGGAAGATGATGAAGATGTTTATAATTACGTATATTATTACTAACATATACCAATATATTTAGAGATCAGACTTTTATAAATTTCCTTTTTTTTTTTTATTCAAAATTGTTTATTTCTTAACCAAATGAAAACAACAAGTTATGATTGCTGTTACATCCAACTTGGCCGGTTTTTAAACCAAATTGGCCATCCGAGAAACCGAATCCTTATAAGCTTACGTTATACTTATAAATAGGCATCTTATTAAAAAGAAATAGAAGCAAATAACAGCTATGCGACCAAACGTTCTTTGTGGTTGTTTGGTGATTTTATTATTTTTTCTCTTTGGTTATATATATTTGATGGCTTGTGCTGGTAGAAGACCTAAAAGAAAAAAAAACAGTTAAGTAATAAATCTTAATAGGTTTGATCCTAAAGAAGGGCTTAGTGTCAAATTTGAATTGCGTCAGCAGACTAAAATAATTATGGTGACGTATTGTAATAACGATAACGTAACAACGATCCAGTTGGGTAGAGCGAACTTCGAGAAGCCGTCGAATCCGACTCGGCTGGGCAGCAAAGCGCTCGGGAAGTTGCGTGGTATCTTCTCGTCCAACTAACCACAGTGTCTCAAGACGAAAGTCTATGACCAGTGTGTGTTACCAGTTATGACCTATGGCTCTGAGACGTAGTCGGTCACAATGGGCCTCATCAGAAAGCTTACTGTCACTCAAAGGGCAATGGAGAGTGCCATGCTCGGAGTATCCTTGCGTAATCGAATCGAAAATATAAAGATCCGCAACAAAACCAGGGTTACCGACATATCCCTAAGAATAACCAAAATTAAGTGGCAGTGGGCAGGGCACATTGCTCGCAGAACGGATCGAACGGAAAACCGTGGCAACCATGGCGACCGCGAACCGGAAAACGATGAGTTGGAAGGCCTTCCACCAGGTGGACCGATGACCTGGTGAAGGTTGCGGGAATCCGCTCGACGCGGGATGTACGGGACCGGTAAATGTGGCGACGTTTGGGGGAGGCCTATGTCCAACAGTGGACGTCTTTTGGCTGATATGATGATGATTATAACAATAACACTATTTTTTAATTTGAACAATTCGATACTTCTGCTATGTCAATCGCAAAACTACCGTATTGCTCATTTATTAATCTACAGTAAAATCCTATCACGGTCAATTCCCACTGATAGTTCCAAGAAATTGTTTTCAAATACCCTACAAGCCTACACCAAACAGCACGATGCTCTCCACGACGCAAAAGACAGGCATAGATGGCGCAAATTGGTGAAGGAAAAGTTGCTTCCTCGACGACAGGGGAATCATGACCCTCAGTAATGAGGAACACGACGCGATGACCCTACAAGCACTGACGATTGGTATATGTCAAAATCCAATTTAGATTGTAGCAATGCTACATAGTACACGTACCTAGTCAGGATATTTGCTCACGTAAATACTGAGGTGTATGCATAGTTACAGAGTAGTGGGGGAGCAGGCAGGTAGCTTCTTACCTTCTTTTTAACCCCCGACGGAAAAAGAGGGGTGTTATAAGTTTGTGTACCTGTGTGTTTGTGTATTTGTTTATCTGTCTGTGGCACCATAGCTCCTAAATTGATGAACCAATTTTGATTGTTTTTTTGTTTGAAACGTGACTTTATCGAGAGTGTTTTTAGCTATGTCTGATGAAAATCGGTTTAGCTATTTAAAAGTTATGGGCGTTTTACTGTTTGTTTTTTTTTTAAATTTTTACTTTTCTATCTTCTTATTAAAAAAACATTTTTGAGCAAGCATATTCAGGGAATAATATTAATTGCATTACAATTTTATTGTGACATTAACCAGTCCATCGTGACAGATGTCACGCGTTTTCACAGATCTGTGACGGGTTGACCGGGCGCGATGGCGCAAAATTCCCATGAAGGTCTATTTCACACAAGTATGATATCGCAAATGGTAAAATAGAAAGCTCAATGCTGCAATATCTATTGATGGCATGATGTTCATGTGAAAATGAGTTCCTAAATTCAAGCAGTTTGTGTTTGACGTCTTAGAGCAGATTAAGGCAGTCAGTGAGGATGTGGTCGACGGTGAAGCATGCTTGCCTCTAGGTAACCTATTCACTCTTGACTTAAAGACTCCAGATTGTAGCTATCAGGAAATACAGACTCCGGCAAGGAATTCTACTGCTTAGTCTGCTCAAAAGCCTTACCAGCTCCCCCTCTAGAATACGTATGTTACTGAGAATTCCAGTTAACTGTGTCATTGACGCCTCTACTCTCTGGGGGCTGTACCCACTTTAGTTTGGTTGGTACTTACGCTACACATAAGTGCTTACTACAAGGTATATGTGCACAAGGTCAGACTATGTAATTTGGTTTTCGATTAGGAAGTTCTCATTTGGTTTGCTTCCATAGATGAGATTCTAAATATAGCAGACGAAGTGCGGGAGAAGTTGAGGAGCTCGTGGCTAAATAATAACAGCCACACGGTTAAGTTTTCAAGGTTAAGCAACGCTTGACGAGGTCGATCCGTGTATGGGTGTCCATTTCTATATACCTCCGCGAGATTCCTCCGTGCCTCGGAAAGCACGCTAAGCCGTTGGTCCCGGCTGTCAATTGAAGATACGGACAGTCGTTACGGGTAGAAGCCTGAGATCTGACACCAGTCTGGTCAAGAGGTACCGTGTTACCCAGTTACTGGGTTGTGGAGGTCAGAAAGGCAGTCGCTCCATGTAAAATAAGGAAGCCGCACCCCAAAATAATTGGGAAAAGAAAACAATAACACTAGACAAAATCTATTTTCCTTACCATCCTTTGTTTCTATACCCTCCAGCACCTCACCCCGAATCTTCCACAAAAACCCAATTTCTAATTCCCCTCCTTCCTTGTACAATCACTCATTCTTATCTGGCCAACCATTTATTCTATACAACAGTCGATAAAACCCTTCTTTCTTTCACTTAAACATTGTTTTGGTGGTATAAAAAAAACATGAAGACGATACATAGTATAGTGACCATGAATTCCTAGCTACAAAGCGATTTGCCCCGAGCTATTTACGCCATTACGCGATAGGAGCCGGCTCATACATTTTGCAATGCGTACCGAGATGGGTGACCAGTTGTACGCTGTTTGTTGGGAGTTTTCTGGAATTGTTTTTTGTTTTGTGTTGTGTAAATTGTGGGGGTATTCGTAAGTGCAGATTGGAAATGGTTTTCAATTTGTGCAATGGTTATAAGAAACTTTAATGTTTTTTTGAATACAGACTCCTTTTAAGTAAACTAAAATTGTAGATTTTTTTGGTAGGGGCAATTGAACTTCGGGCAATCGTGACGCACTATATAAATTTTCTAGTGAAATTCTCGAAGGTGTTTTTTTGTTAAAGTATGCTGTTTGACTCATTCTTGCAAAAGATAATTGGTTTTCAATCTATGGTGTCGATCATGTCTTGAAAGTCTACCCTTCAGAGACCAAACAATCGATGCGGAATCCTTATTACTTTGTTGTCTAAGAATTTCAGACGCGTAAATTCTTCTGTAAATTCACGCGACTTATTTTGTCGTTTTGACATTGAAATGAAAATACCTCATTTAATTTGAAAATATAAACCATCAAACAAGTTTAGCAGCTCCTGTATTGACTACGGGATTGGCCTGAAGAACTCAAAGTTATAGTCAATCGTGAAGGATCATAATGCAACAGTATATTTTTCAAGTCTAACTTATATTTTTTCTTTATTCTTTAATGTACACCAAGACATACATTTAAACAAATTGATAACAAAATTCATGAACAAAGGCGAGCTTAAATCCAAATGGAGTTTTCATCCAGCAAACCTTTGAGTGATAGAGATCATAATAGAGGACAGTAATCCAGTGTACAATATATAATTATACCTATATAGTAAGATGAAACTAATTACATAATAATACATAAAAGTCCTACCTACGTTTATAAAAACAAATACATACCTATATATATTATAATTAATTTCGTTGAAGGAAATGCTCCTTAATTTGCCTCTTATTTTTATGTTTACCAACCACAGGATTTTTATCCGACTGCGAGGCGGAGAACAAGGAGGTGGGGACAGACAAAAATTATAGAATAACCTACCAAAACTTCGTTTGTCACCGCTGGCAGCACCTCATAATATTCTATGTCTATTTTAATCTATTGCCTTGAATAAATATCTCACAAAACAATATAATTATTATGGTGCAATCTAGATAACTTCACAGAATTTTATCAATTATACCTAGTACTTCTCTTTGCAGTTAATATTTTTTTAGTAATCGGGTTTTTTGTTTTTATAATAATTTGTCATATTGATCTTAGTACTCGTAAGTATTTGTCATGTGCATTTTGTTTGTATGGAATAATCTATTTTTCGTTTTTTGTTAACAGGTTTAGGCATAGTATGGATATATTGTAATTTAGTGGTAAATAAAGACTTTTTATTTCATTCTTCCTAAGTAATGCATCTGCCTTTTGAGGCATAGGCAAATAGCAGTATCTGTAGTCCTCCGAACTACTACTAGTAACCTGCCGAACGTTGTAATGTTTAATGATATTTTCAAATTCCATGCGAGACTAATACACGTATAGTACTCTGAACCTGTTAATATTGATGCTAGTTTGAATCAATTATTGTGTTGCCTTGCCCTAGATTATCTGAGGTACCTATATGTGCATTTAATGTGTCGGTGAGTGGGAAATTATTGATTCCACAAAGGCTAAAATACGATATTTAATTTATTGCAGTGTAAATACATCACGTTAGAGGAGCTCTAGAAGTTAACGATGTTTTTTTTTAAGGAGCTGCTCCAGGAAACGACTCCTTCTCACTATTTCTTGTTTCCTCCCAAGACTTGCAAGTTGTAAGAGATCAGTAGGATTTAAATAACTCATACTCACTCTCATGTCTCGCATGACCATACTCAGGATATGGTATTGCAAATATCCATTAGCAGTGGTGACAACTTATCATCACTGATGATTGTAGGGTATATTGTATTGTACTTATGTTGAGTTGATATCAGCAACTCCTCGTATTTTACTAACGGTATCTATAGTGATAGATTGCTTCTTACTTTTTCACATCATTTATTTATATTTTTTTAAATCGTTGCCTTACACTAGGGATTTCTTCACGTTCATATTTCATTTATTTATTTATAAAAGAAAGAAGAAATGATAAAAAAGTATTTAATTGCCACAAAACGACACGACGCACACACGCACAGATCGCTCAACCAGTTCACCAACCGTGTCGTCAACATTGACACTACCTACTATACATCCAATAGATACACATCTTCCAGAGTGCATTTAGTACTTTGTGAATATTATTCTTTCTATCTATCTACCCATTGATCAGCCAAACGCTGTTATATTTAATGTTACTTATAAAGTGCCACACGAGACTAGAACTGTGCTCTGAACCTGTTAATATTGATGGCAATGTGAATCAATTATTGCGGTCGGAGGTGGCAGTGCCTTGCCCTAGATACTGTATGGTATATACCTCACAGTATCTGTATATCTATATGTGTATTGCACAAAAGTATGGTCGTATATCAATTGATTACAGTTTACTTATTTATATACATATCTTGTTAGTACAGTTCTAAGACGCTACGAAGTTTTTGTAAAGAAGCTTGTCCGTGAAAAGAATTTACTGTACCCATTCCTGCAGCCAAGTTTGCAATTTTAAATAAGTGTGAATACTGGTGTAATTCATACATTCTTAAGGCACAGCATTGTTTTTGCTTAGTAAAGCAACTGCTATGTCTCAGGTATAGCAAAAATGTCCATAGGCAGTGGTCACATTTATCATATGCGTACTGATCGGACGGCATATTTGATGTAGTGGTTGGTTACTTCCTGCTTCATCATTGTTCCTGCTTTACACGCAAAAATACACTAGTTTTAAATTAAATTTAGTTTTAGTATTAGTAGATACTGTAGGTATGTTACATTTATTTTTGATTTACCCTAAATTTTTTGGAATATAAGTTTTCTTTTCGTCAAATTAAACTCATATCCCAAACTATCCCAACAACATGGTCACAACACAGTACCCACTGGCCGTCAGTCACCCTTTATCAGGCGAAGCTCACAGCCCTGAAACATTCATTCCGCCTTTTGTTCCAAGTCTTAAGGATTTCCTCGAAGCGCCGGGAATCGACGGAAAAGATATAAAACTTTTCGTTATATCTCTTTTCTAGTCGTTAAGGAGATTTTTGGCTGTTATATTCATGATGCGTGCGTGTGTAATATATTATGCATCAAGGTACCATCAGTAAATGGACTTGAGAATGACTGAAATAATACTTTTTCTTAATTCTTTATTTAACACTAACACAAAGTGAAAATAAAGTTCATGTGCAAAGGCGAGCTAAACATAAAATTAAGTTAAGCCAATCAGTACCAAGAGGGGTAAATAAATAATAATAACTGTTTATGACATCTACCGGCACCTGGTGACAAACCGACGCAACAGTAACGCGCGGCGAGAGATGCATCGATCTGCTAGCATCAATCCTCGCTAGTTCCAGACCAACGGGCGAGATGGCGCTGCTCCGCCTGTATAAAACGAAGTCACGCAGCCAAACGCGACTCTTCAACAGAATCTCTCGTTAGCATAAACTCTTAATTAATATAAAATATATTGAATTCATAACGGTTTTCCAATGTAATTAGAAGCATTGTTTTAAAGAATATAATATTGTACACCAGGAAGAATCGCCTTATTTTCACCCTGAAGAACCCACGAACCAAACATTGGTCCTTCGAGCCGGATAGAAGAAGAATCAGCAGAGGTTTGGCAATCCTTATCGTTCCTTTCCTTCTCCTCCTTTTATTTGTGCTAAAACTGTGACTAATTACAGGTAATTCGCCTTAGGTTCGCGTAATCACACCAAGGTGTTTGCAGGAAAACAGTGAGTACCCTTATCTTCATAAATTGCCAAAATGAGTCTAGGTTCGGAAGATATAGGTAAAGTTTCAATACGTAATAAATCTCCTATACCAGTGTTACAAAGTGCTAACGATCAGATTCAAGATTTAAATAAAAAAAGGGGTACAATAAAGGGTAGATTGACACTTTTTACGAGATTTGTAACTTCCCTTGTCAGTGTACCGTTAAACGATAAAAAAATTACGGAATTAAGGTTAAGAACTGATGGTGCTAAATCATTAATGCAAGACTTTAACTATATTCAAAGTTCTATAGAGGAATTAGTTTCAGAAAAAGAATTATCTCAGCAAATAGATATTCGTGAATCCTTTGAAAATTCCTACTATACGGTATTTACAGAAGTTGACTGTTTATTGCAAAGCGTTAGTAATCCTAGTTCTGCTGTTAGTGATAAATCTAAGTGCAACTCAAACCCGTTAGTTAAATTGCCCACTATAACTTTGCCTTCATTTGATGGGTCATACAATGCGTGGCTTGAGTTTAGAGATACCTACCTTTCATTGATCCATAAATCTACACAACTTGATGAAATTCAAAAGTTCCATTATTTAAGATCTGCTCTAACAGGGAATGCCAGTCAGGTGATAAAATCATTAGAGTTTTCATCTGGAAACTACATAATAGCATGGGATTTGCTTAACCATAGATTTAACAACAGTAACTTATTAGTGCATAATCATGTAAAAGCGTTATTTTCTTCGCAATCGATGTCAAAGGAATCACCTCATCTTATTAGAAAATTAATCGATACAGTGCTTAAGAATTTACGTGCGTTAAAGACGCTCGGGGAACCCACAGAGTGGTGGGACACCCTCATTATTTTTACAATTGTTTCTAAATTAGATTTGGCTACGGAGAGAGAATGGGAACAACATAAAAGCATATTAGGTACTGAGAAATCATCAAAGTTGTCCCATTTATTGGATTTTTTAACGGATAAAGCTAATATGTTGGAGATGGTGCAAGTTAACCATTCTCCTTTCCCTTCAGGGAATAGGCCAGTTTCTGATAACAAGTTTAAATCACAAAAAATTAATAGTTTTGCAACCACGCATAACTCCACTCAGAATAATCAGAAGAATAAGCGCACTCGTGATTGTATTGTGTGTACTGGTAATCATTCACTTTATGCGTGCACCCAGTTCTTGAAATTATCGGTGAAGGATAGGTTAGATCTTGTGAGCAAGAATAGTTTGTGTGCAAATTGTTTACGTAAGGGACACACCCCGAATGATTGTTACTTCGGCCCGTGTAAGCGGTGCAATCTCAAACATAACAATTTATTGCATGATGAGGGTAGTAAGGACAGCGCATTAAGATCTGAACCTTCTGACTCATCCGCAGTTCTACATACGCAAGCTTATTTATGTTCCGAACGTGATAACGGGTATCATAGGGTAAAGTCTGAGTTATTAGATAACGCTTTATTGTCAACTGCCATCATTGAAGTCGCGGGCAATGACGACAAGTATCATAAGGCACGCGCTTTAATTGACAGTGGCAGTCAGCATAGTATAATTTCTGAGTCACTACGTAAAAAATTAAATTTAAAGTCGATACAGTCCGCTTATCAAATCGTAGGAGTGGGACAGTCGGTCTCACATTCCGCTCAGTTATGTGAAATCAAACTTAGATCTCTAAACGACAATAACTATCATACAAATATTAAATGTTTGGTCCTACCCACTATAACAAATATGATACCTACTTTTAAAATAAATTCTAACAAATTAAAAATACCTAACGGATTAAATCTAGCAGACCCTACTTACTGCATACCGTCAAATATAGATTTATTGTTAGGAGTTGACCAGTTTTGGGATTTAATAATCGAAGGCAGAATTCGCTTAAGTAACGGACCTTATCTTCAAAATACCAAGTTAGGATGGATAGTCGCTGGCCCCATTTACTTTGAACCTAGGCGCATTATTCCTGTTCAATGTAACTTTACTCAAACTTTAGAAATTGGGGAACAGTTAAGAAAATTTTGGGAGATAGAGGAAGTGTCATGCCAAAATAATAACTTTTATTCACAGGAAGAACAAGCCTGTGAGAAACTATTTATAGATACAACTAAACGTTTAGCCGATGGTCGGTTCTCTGTGCGCATACCGTTTAAAGATTCGATAAATAAGCTTGGTGACAGTTATGAAACCGCTAAAGGACGGTTTCTGTCACTAGAGCGAAAACTCGAACGTAATAGTCAGTACAAAAAAATGTATAATGATTTTATGAAGGAATACCTAAGTCTGGGACACATGACTCGCATTGAACATTACCCACCAAATAATTATTTTCTACCCCACCATGGTGTATTTCGTGAAGACAGTGTCACAACAAAGCTACGTGTGGTGTTTAATGCTAGTCAACCGACATCATCGGGAAAGTCGCTTAACGATATCCAGATGACAGGCCCTCCTTTACAAAATGATTTGTTTGCGATTCTTTTGCGTTTCCGTCAATATAACTACGTTGCGTGTGGTGACATAGAAAAGATGTTCAGGCAAGTGTTAATACAGGAGGATCAAAGACATTTACAGATGATAATCTGGCGTGAGTGCCCTTCTGAACCACTTTCTGTATATAAACTCAACACCGTGACATATGGTACTGCGTCTGCACCCTATCTTAGCATGCGATGCGTTAGACAGTTAGGGCATGAATGCACTGACGCAGATATTTCGCGTACACTCTTAAATGACATGTACGTTGATGACTGTATTTTCGGGAATGATGATAAAACTGAATTAATACGAATTTGTAAAGGTGTTATTGAAGTATGTAAGTCAGGTTGTTTACCGTTAAGAAAGTGGGTATTTAATTCAGACGAAATCGCAAAGGAAATAATTAAAAATGATTACAGTCAGTCGAAACATTTCACACTAAATGAGAATAGTTCTAATAAAACTCTGGGCCTAGGTTGGTTGAACAATGATGATAATTTCCATTTCACTTCAAAAATAAAAGAAATCTCAACTCCGACAACTAAACGCTTAATTTTATCGGTTGTGTCACAAGTATACGATCCTTTAGGATTACTTAGCCCTGTTATAATCAAAGCAAAGATACTACTACAAAAACTGTGGTTGTGCAAACTAGATTGGGACGACGAAGTACCGCTTGACATTAAAGATAAGTGGGAAAAGTTTGTTACTTCATTATCCGCATTACATGATATTCGAGTCCCTCGTCACATAATATGTACAAATTCTGACCGAACAGAGTTACACATATTCACTGATGCCAGTGAAACCGCATACGGCGCGTGTGCATACGCCCGTAGCTTTAGCGAGACCGGGGACGTCACAGTGACACTGATTTGTTCGAAGAGCCGCGTCGCTCCTGTCAAACCAGTTAGCATACCGCGTTTAGAGTTGTGTGGCGCGCTCGTCGGCGCAATAATATTAGAACGAATAACAAAAGCTCTCAAGCTAAACTTTGATAAGATATTTTGTTGGACGGACTCGACTATTGTGTTGGGCTGGTTAAGAATGTCGCCTCAACAGTTAAAGCCCTTTGTTCAAAATCGTGCAGTGCAAATTAGTGAATATAGCAGCAATGCAAAATGGCTGCATGTCGATGGGAAACATAACCCAGCCGATTTAGTTTCTCGAGGTACCAGTCTGAACGACTTAATACAAAATAAAAGGTGGTGGAATGGACCCTCCTTTTTATGGGAAAAGGTAACGGAGTTTCAAACATTCGACACACCACATACCTTTCAAGATAGTTTGCCAGAATTAAGAACAAAACAAACAACAGTCACCATGGTTTGTGATGGTTCTGGTGGAGATTTTAAAAGGTTCTCTTCATTTTGCAAACTACAACGCGCCTATGCATTTGTTTTAAGATTTATTCACAATATTAAACCAGTAAACAAGCTTGATCGTTTGACAGGTCCCTTATCAGTGGAAGAGTTAACTAACTCATTGAATCTCATAATAAAAAGAATTCAATTAGAATCATTTCCAGATGAACATCACGCTTTAGTAAATAAATTACCAATTAAATCAACTCGTAACTTATTAAGTTTAACTTTATTTTTAGATGACAAAGGCATTATCCGAGTGGGAGGTAGATTGTCTAATTCGCCTGACTTCTCATTTAACAAAAAGCATCCCATGTTATTGTGTGGTAAGCATTACGTCACTCAACTTATTTTCAAGCTAGAGCATTTGAGGTTATTACATGCTGGTCCGCAACAGCTGTTAGCCCATTTAAGAGAGACCTGGTGGCCCTTGTGTGGTAGGAACTTAGCTAGGAAAATTATACAACAATGCAAAATGTGCACGCGCATGAAAGGTGAAACAGTGCAACCAATCATGGGAAATCTACCGCAGGAAAGGATCACTATTGACTTCCCTTTCATAAACAGCGGTGTTGATTATGCAGGACCACTTTATATTTTAAACCGGAAAGGCAGAGGCTCTAAACTTGAAAAGTGCTATCTATGTTTATTTGTTTGCTTTGCTACTAAGGCCTTGCACTTGGAACTTGTCACTAATCTAACCTCAGAGTATTACATTTTAGCTCTAAAGCGGTTTATTTCCCGGAGAGGAAAACCACATTGCATATTTTCTGACCACGGTAGGAATTTTGTAGGAGCTAAAAGGGAACTTACAACTTTCTTATCTAGGGAGTCTCAACCTATTATTGATTATGCTTCATCTAATGGTATAGAATTTAAATTTATACCACCTTATGCACCTCATTTTGGCGGTTTATGGGAGGCAGGGGTAAAATCCTGTAAGCATCACATTGCACGGGTGTTAGGCAATAGTCACTTAACCTACGAGGAGTTCAGTACGGTTCTAGCACAAATAGAAGCTGTCCTGAATTCCCGTCCTATGTACTGTCTGTCCCCAGATCCATCAGATTATACCCCCCTCACACCTGCACACTTCCTGATTGGCCGACCGCTAACCTCACATGCGAGCGAAGACGTTGCCAGTACTCCACTACACGCACTATCCCGCTACCAGCGCATCGAACAACTGAGGCAACACTTCTGGAGGCGATGGTCATCAGAGTACATCGGAGAACTACAGACCCGCACAAAATGGAAGCAGTCAAAAGGAGTTTTAGCACCCAACACTTTGGTGCTCATAAAAGATGATAACCTCCCACCGCTGAAATGGCGTTTGGGACGAATATTGTCTGTGTTCCCAGGGAAAGACGGCGTACCCCGAGTGGCCAGTATCCGGACAGCTAATGGGGTCATCGAGAGGGCATTCTCAAAGATCTGCCCTTTGCCCTCCACCAATGATGAGGAAGCAGCAGCCACGCAGCCTGAACCAGGACATTGAGAGCAGCTGTGGAGCTCTCAAGGCCCGCCGGCATGTTTATGACATCTACCGGCACCTGGTGACAAACCGACGCAACAGTAACGCGCGGCGAGAGATGCATCGATCTGCTAGCATCAATCCTCGCTAGTTCCAGACCAACGGGCGAGATGGCGCTGCTCCGCCTGTATAAAACGAAGTCACGCAGCCAAACGCGACTCTTCAACAGAATCTCTCGTTAGCATAAACTCTTAATTAATATAAAATATATTGAATTCATAACGGTTTTCCAATGTAATTAGAAGCATTGTTTTAAAGAATATAATATTGTACACCAGGAAGAATCGCCTTATTTTCACCCTGAAGAACCCACGAACCAAACAATAACATTAGTGAGGCAACTAAATCTCTAGTCGAATAGGCACTAGTAATTCACTCTATAATTTGTGGATATTTATAGTCATAAATATCAAAGTGTAGGCAGACAATTTGAATTACTTAAAATAGAAAGGAAGTTCGATGCGGGATCTAAGACAGTTAAATACATTCACTGGGACTTCGTCGAGCTTCATTGCCTCGGCGCTTTTCTGGTGGTCACCAGTGTTGATTTTGGCTTTGCAGTGCTCAGGAGTTGCAGTTCTTTGGAAATAGTGCGGTGTTATTGCCCCAATAAAAAAAGACAATTTGAATGTCAGTTTACATAAGATTTCATTAAAAAGTAAAACATAGTTCAAATTCGTAAACAGAAAACAGATACGAAGCAATTTTATTTTAGCAACTAAAATATTAACGCAGTATTTTGTGCAATTCTGATATTCTACAAAATGTTTATCCCAGTTTGCAGCTGTAGTTTTTTACCGATACAAACTCGAACAACCTTCAGAGTAGAACTTTTTGGTGCAGATGCACGTCCGCAAAACACGTTTCGTATAAAACTGTGTTTGTTTGCTTATAAAGGGCCATTACAGATTAGCCAGTTTTCAATCGCAAGCATGCCTTTTCACGAATTAACCTCGCATGCAATGGCCTCGCAAAACATGGACGAGGAAGGGTTTGTCCGAGGAGTTTTCAAACCTAAGTTAAGCTTAGTTTTGCCTAATACAATTAAAAATATTTTGTTTCACTTAAACCTAAAGGACATGGACAGATTTTGTATGGGCGTCGGCATAGGTATCGAATTTAATTTACAATAATGGTTCTTGCTGTTTTATATTCGTGAATATAAGCACATTCAATTGCTATAAATAAAAACTTCAAGAACTCGTCACAACAACATACTAGACGAAAACAGTTTCATTAAACCTATTATTCAGATCGTTGCTATAAGTGTACAGATAATGATCTCGCTATTAAAAAAACAAATAAAGAATACAGTTATCTGATATGGTTTTGGCATTATATATTCCTTATATTCTTTATTGTACACCACAAAAATATATATACAGGACAAACAATCAAAAAAGCAAGTGTACAAAATATAATTGTTTCTTATTTTTTTATTTAATTCTAATAAGAATTTATTTTATTTTATTTGGGCGGTCTTATCGCACAGGGCAATCTCATTACTAGTCATTTAAACGAAGTAATGGACTCCTAAGCTGTATAATGATTAGCATGTTATAAACTGATTCTGGTTGAGCCTCAAAAATGTGGTATTAATAACAAAAAAAGCTTAAGAGCGGACTCTAGTCAACAGGCATTTGAAAAATAGGTATTCGAAGAAACTATTGCCGTCGCGTCACCTCCAACCTCACCCCGTAAAGTGCGAAAGGGACAACTGCAGCTCAGGCTGATTTTACCTACAAAAACTTTGACTAAAAGACGTTTCGTATTCTGCTGTTTTCTTCATGAAAACTAGTCTGATCTAAAAAATTCTTATATAAAAATTTAGAGGAAAAGTATATCTCTCGCCTCTATCATTTTCTTTTTTCTTAAAAACCTATCAATTTTGTCTGAAAGCCATCTGAACATGGCGGTAAAAAAGGGCATTTTTTCGGGTTTTTGGATTGTCATATTTATTTTAGTGATTATGTTTTTGAAAAAAGGAAATGATAGGGGCACGTACTAATTAAACCCAGATTTTATGGGAAAAAATCATTGCTATAGAGGCATTATCCACGAAGAAAACAGCAAGAATGTTTTTGTATGGAGAAAGTCTCACTAGAGTCCCCTCTTAACTATTTTATTTCTTTTATGTATACTTCTAAAGGTGCCTTATATACTTTTTTAAATCGCAAAAACAAACTGTTACTGTAAGATTGCTTTTGAAGTTTTTGAAGACATAGACAAAAACATCAAGTCTGACACATTGGCTGTCAAACACGTCGCAATCCGTTTTAAGTATTTTATTTTGTGTGAAATAAAAAAAAAAACTAAATAACTAATGCATCAAAATATGAAAAAATATTTTTTATTAAATGCAAACAATACCAATAGAGACAGTTTCGTGTGAATAAAATGTTCTTAATAAGAGAACTTGTCGTACAATTCACGTCTAATAACTTACGTGCGTGGTGAGGAACGTCCAATAATATATTGTTTATCTTTTTCTATGGTCTATTATGGCGGAAGGTGACATACGGTACTTTGATTCGTCTTGCACTACTTTTTATTTTGAAATAAAAACTTCAAGTTTAGAGAGGTAAAAAACTTTGTAATAATTCATTTTTCAATTTGTTTTATACAATATTACTTATTATGTATTTGTAAATAGAATGAACTTTCTGGCCATGTCCTTTAGCACTTATGAAACTTCATAAGTTTTTGCACGAAATTGACGTTTTCTACGGAGAAGGATTGAATAAAAATCTATAGGTACACTATTGAAAAAAACGTTACACCATAATTATGCCAGTGTATGAGATAAAAGTGTAGATCGGTCCTATAAACTACAGAGTAGCTACATAAATAAGCGTGAACAAAGCTAGTAAAGAATATGTTGAAAAATTTAAAATCTATGAGATTACGGGGTCTACAGAATGCCCGAACTCCTTACCTAGTTTAAACAGTTAGCTCTAAACACCAACAAGGAAAATAGATTAAACTAACACTCGTAACCCAATTCCTAACCAGCCAGTACTACAACTTCAACTATTGAAACTATTGCCCATAACAGAGAGAGCTCACAAGAAAAATGCAGTTCACCTACCGATCGAGCCTCTGAAATATGCACGAGCAATAAGCGAGGGATCCAATATGAATGGAATGAATACTGGACCGGTGCACCATACAGTTTGTTCTATAAATATTTTATGTGAGTTTAACAAGTGGGTCAGGTTAAGTTAGGTAGGTGCGCGATTATTGTAGCTGGCTGGTTCGCTATTTAGTTTTTATTTTTTGATTAAAATTAAAATATTTCTAGTATAAGCGTGGGTAGTGCCAGTTCTCTTAACGAATAATTTGTGAAGAATTGATAGTTGTAATGTTATTTATGATTCATTGAATGACGATTACGGCCAGTTATAATTTATTCCTGCCTTATCGAATTCAATTAGTTTCTGAAAATAAAACAACACAGTTATCATTTCGTCATTGCTAATAAACACACCATCTTGCATACAAACACACCATCATATCCAGCAAACATGCGCGATGGTTTATTGTAAACAAACACACTCTCATTGCCAACAAACATCATCATTGCCAGCAAATATGCGCAATGGTTCATTGCCAACAAAAACATAATTATTGCCAGCAAACGTGCGCAATGGTTCTTCGCCAACAACCATAACATCATTGCAAGCTTATTTAAAAAAAAAATGTTTAAAACACAGGCATTGCCAGCAAACAGACTTCAGCCGAAAAACTACACACGAATTTTTAAAACGTGCCTCAACGCAAAAAAGATTTCTCCGGATAGTTTAGTAATTTAGTTGAAAACGTTACAAAGTACAGAGAAAAAATTAACCCACTCATTTTCCGTATCGCGAGAGAAACTGCGCTAGAATTTTAAATTCACATACATGTATTATTTTACTCCGTGTAAGTTAGATAATTTTCTGTCTCAAGAGAACTATCCGAGCTTTTATGGACAAGATTGACTTAAATTTTAATTTTCTAGCTGATATGGAAATTTTAGTATCCATGTAGATATGTGTGTGGAGTGTAGTTGGTTTTATTCCCTTATTATTGGGAGCTCCTGGGTAAATAATAAAATCTGCATAGGTGGATGTTCAATGTTTTATTTTTATTTTTTTTTATAACCTATAGGCTCGCGCTATGTTAAGCAATGCTTGGCGATGTGACTATTCCTAAATAATCCTAGGTTGATAATATTTTAGTTTTCCTAAAGTGCCCTATATTTAGTGTTAATGTCGGCTCGGCTTTTTTCTTATTAAACTACCTTAAACTTCTTTATAATCATACTTTCCTTTTCTTCAATATAATATTCACTGCACCCACTAAACACGCATGGGAAGCCGCGGGAAAAAGCTAGTACGTCAATAAAAAATCTAAAAGCAATCATCATAGAAATAATGTAATATCCTTTGAATAGAAATACAAAATGCTTTACCTTAAACAAAGAACCATTATACTCTAGCTTTACTAAAGCACTAATGAATTCTGAAAATATATCTCTAAATGACCGCCTCTTTTGTGTACCCATAAATTTTGTACAAAATAGTGCCACAGAATAAATAGCTGTACAGAAATCCGACTCCATCTTTGTCTTGGTAAGGGTAATATTAAGAGGAAAGATGAAACGCATATGACTTAAAGAATTATGAGTATATTTATAAATGTGGATGGATGGAAAGAGAGAGAGACGAGAGGTCAAAGAAAAGGTGAGATTTGTGTGAGGAAGTATATGAAAGACTAGCGGACGCCTCGTGGTTTCACCCGCGTAGTACCCGTTCCCGTAGGAATACAGGAATAAAAAGTAGCCTATGTCACCCGGGGATAGTGTAGCTTCCCAACGGTGAAATAATTTTTGAAATCGGTCCAGTTGTTTTTAAGATTATTCGTTATATACTAAAATACAAATCTTTCCTCTTTATAATATTAGTATATTTAAAGAAAATGAAGTCAGCGTGACGCAATCGTCACGCTGACTTCATTTTCTTTAAACACACTCTCATTGCCAACAAACACCATCATTGCCAGCAAATATGCGCAATGGTTCATTGCCAACAAACACATAATTATTGCCAGCAAACATGGTTCATTGAGAACACCCACACATTGCGAGCAAATGTGTGCAATGGTTCATCCCAACAACCACACCATCATTGCTAGCTTATTTTACAAAATAAAATAAATGCTTAAAATCACACAGACAATGCTAGCAAACACACTTCAACCAAAAACTATACCCGAATTTTTAAAACGTGCCTCAACGCAAAACAGACTTCTCCGGTTGTTCAGTAATTTAGTTGCAAACGTTACCAGGTACAGAGAAAAAATTAACCCACTAATTTTCCGTATCGCGAGAGAAACTGCGAAAATGAAGTCAGCGTGACGATTGACAGGATAGCATGTAAGGAGAAATCATGTTGCACCGACTCCAAGTAATATGGGAGAAGGGCAGAAAGATGATGATGCTAAAATTCAACTCACGTACTTCACGCAAGCGCACTCGCGACTGTCATTTGTTTTTACCTATGTATGCGTCTATGTGTGCGTGCGCTAGTTGTGTGGAGCTAACCTTCTGCTCTGTACTTTATCTCTTTAAAAGTCCTTTGTAGATAGTCGTTTTGTTTTGTATTGGCACGCATTCTGTGCTTGTTTTTGTTGCATTTGATTTGATAAGTGAGTTTGAATTTATTGGATAGAGAATGCTAATTTAATATTTCGTTTCTTTGGTCTTCTTTAAAGTTAGCTCAGATTTTTATTTTGACTTAGCAGATATGTTATTTTTAGCGTCTATGCTTGGCCATTTTGTGACTTCATCGATGCTACATCGCGTTTGGACAACTAGTGAGTTTAGATACGATAGCTGACCGTCAACTTTTTTTGTAGTTTCTTTGCCGGTTTTATTTATTTGGAAACTCAGCAGCTTATTACTATTTGACATGAATAGATGTTCACCTCACTGCCAATAAACAGCCCAGTGCATTTGTATCAACGTTACAAGCATCTTAGTAATTAGTGAACACACACACACACTGCACAGTGACAGCGAGATGATGACAATTATCTCTTAAGCCAATAACAGAGTTTCACGGCATGGATAAAGCTAGGTTAGGTTATGTTAATTAGCTACACACAAGTGCTACTGCTGTACACAAGCTATTAGTGATCATGTGGGATTGAAGACTCATTGATCACATAAAATCAGAGTTAGTAGTATGTAAAGTAAACATGCAAATATGGCTATATTAATTAGACAAGGGGAAAACCAACAAAATATTAGCGAAATCTAACATCATGAATGCATCTAAATATATCACACATAATCCTTAATCCTAAGAGTTATGAGAGTTAAGAGTTATGGCACAATCAGTTTACTAAACAATATCTGCTTGACTTGTCTCCGATATGCGATATTAGAATTGCGCGCGTTCTATCGATCGTTTTATGCCTGTTGGTTAATTTAGATTTTGAAAAGCGACTAAACCAATAACCATGGATACTAGAATCGGTTTTGGCTTTTTTGAGTATTTGCAATATTTTCCACTACCAAGCTTTTTTTTTGTGACATATTCTGTAAGAACTGTATTCTTGTTCGTGCGTTCGGCACAAAGCTGTGAAAGTGTAGCTTTATTTTAAACAAAGAATATTTGTTGTCTGATGGGAAATTTCTAGAGTTTACCTCCTACGAACAAAAAATGACGACGTGGTTAAGGCTGCGATAGTCCAGTGGATGCGAGACGCACAGGACCGATCAGTGTGGCGACGATTGGGGGACGGCTGTGTTCAGCAGTGAACGTCTTTTGGCTGAAGTTATGATGATGATGAACAAAAACTATACCTACAAACAATATTTGACTTTTATAATTATTGTGAGTAAAGATTTTTGACAGGTTTTACGGTATTCTGTGCATTAAAACGCGTATCCACGAGAGATGATACTTAATTACGTCCAACGCGCTCTGAGTACTCGAAATTAGCCTCCCTACCGTCATCATAGGCTAGGCATCTTGAGCTGTTACAATATAGCATGTTTTATAGCAAATTAGCAATGTCCAACTTTCTACCAAAGATCATGACAAAATGTTTTTAACCTTAACTTCTTAATTGAAAGGTCTAATTCTGATGACTTTCAATTTTACCAGTACGTAGGTACCTACTCTTATTGCGGTGAGCGGGCAGGTTTTCGTGGACAATCCTTTTTAAAGCAACTGATAAAAAACATCATTCTAAAAAGCTTTCAAAAACATTTATAGATAAACAACACAATCATTCAACTTCCAAACCTGTCTCCGCTTCAAACTTTCCTGATGAATTCCAAACATCGCCCGAAGCTCAACTCATTTGGCAGACTGACAGTCCGAAATTATAGCCAGACTCAGTCATAAATAAAAAATATACCGATATTATGCAATATAATAGCAATTCACGAAAACAATTGCCGGCGGGCTTCGCATTGTTGAATAATTAACGCTTGGTTCCTGCTGAGCTTCGTAGTAATTAAAATTTTGGAAACTGCCTGTCACAGAATAAAAACGTACAGAAAGCCGACTCCATACAACGAGCGCAAACCTGCGAACGCACACATAGACGCTAACGTAAGGCGATCTCAAACAAATGCCGCTCGCTAGTGCGCTTGCACTCGCTGTAAGTGAAGTGTTTCTATGTGTGTGCGTGCATTTTTTATCGTTGCATGGAGAAAGCTGACTTGGAGCTGAGTAAAACAGCTGCCGTGTCAATCTTCAAAGAAAATCAATTCATTTAAGAGATAGGTGTAATACCTCTTAATTGAATAGATTGGTATAGAAGACCGCCTTCATACTAATATAACGAGCAAAACCAGGAGCACGCACACACAGATGCGTATACTCGATCAAAATAACTGAGCCCCTAGTCCCACTAACCCGCGCAGCGCCCCGCGTTCGCCTCGGGCGCCAATAGGGAGAGTCCAAAGTCAGAGTAAAATTGACTGCTCAAAGTGCTCGGTTATTTTGACCGAGTAGTACGTATAATACTGTTCGTGCTTGGCTCGGCTCGGCTGCACGGGTCTAGCGAACGGAATTTGTATGTAGATGACCTTCTGGATGTTTCTTTTTTGTGGTAGCTCTATGTTGCATAATTAAGTATTGTTGCCATGTGAAAGTGTGTTGATCGTTGTGCCAAAAATTGGTTACTATGTTAATTTTTGCGACGTAATTTTGTGCAAGCTAGATATTTATTGGCTGGTAGATAAATCATTTTGGAAAGTCGTTAAAGCTTGTAATTTTGGGTTTATTATAGGGATTTACAACGCTTTTGGCAAGGCTGTTGTCATGACTGTATTACAGTATCGGTTGTTTGGGGCGTTTGTTACGCTTATTACCCCGACAGGTTAATTACTAGGAAGTGGTGAAGTTTATTTATTTATACAACAAACTTCATGTCAACAATGATCAATCCAGCCTTGGCTCTTGTACTAGGAAATTCTGTATCACAAGAGCCAAACAGTATATCTGTTGTTACCTTTGTCCTTGAAAAAGTCTCGTTTTGTTACAGAATAATTAGAATGAAGAGAATTAAATTTATATTTCATTTGTTTGGTTGAGAGATGTTCCTTGTGAAAAGGTTTATTTGTAGACAACATGCTCGTTAGAGCTTTCGAAGTACGCATATGATAATTTGTGGTTACCATGCTGTGGTATCAACTACTTACTTTTCTAGACAAATAGTTAGCTGTAGTTGGCAGCAAACAAAAAAATTCGTAACAATACGCAGCAGCAGTTGGGTAGTAATACCAAAAAAAAATTGGTGCTTACGTTCTCGCCAAACTTCGTGGCCGTCCTGAATTTGGATACAATGGCTGCGCAGTAGTGAATCTTATATAATAAAAACATCACCATTTCATGCCTTGCGCATCGGAAAGCTAACTTCAGGGTGGCCTAGAAGTTTGGCGAGAACTAAACTGAGAGTTCCCACCGGCGTAAGTTACGAGCAACAAAAATAAATCATGATTTTATGGTTGAAGTGTTGAACTATGGCTTATTCATAAGTTGGTTGTAGTTTTGAATACGAAGGAAGAAATATAGATGAGTCTGAAACTAAGTGCAGTGAATTTGCTAATAACATGTGGTTGTAACAACGCATTGAAGTCTAGTGTTTCGTGTGTGAGGCCGGGGAATATTGTTTACCGAAGCCAAAAGAAATCGCACACAAAACACAGTCATTTTAAATCTTGCTCCGAACAAAAAAACAGCCATTAAAGCACTCCTACACAAACATGAACAACGCAGCGTTTTCCATACAAAAATATGTTTCCTTTCTATTCATTGTAGGTATCATTACGCTATCTGTTACATCGGAAGCGGGCATACGGCTTCCCGTCATTACAACATGTCGTTTGTGCGAACCCTTCTCTATATAATGTTGGGGGAGTTTCAGACTGGATGAGTGTCGTGCGGTTTTAGAGACCGGTTTACCAGCTGTTTTGATGTTGTCCTTTAGTTTGATCTCATGGTTTTTGAAAGAAGGCACACTTTGGTGCAGCTTATGGTAAGGTAAATTAATTCGCAAATGTTGTATCGTAGTTTAGTTGTTTAGAAGAAGTGTTTTGTGTGACATCTATGGATTTGCAATAGTCTTCAGTGAAAAGATCGCAAAATGCTGCTTCATACTAAAATGTTGATGGTTGGAAGGACAAAGAAAATTAGATACTAATAACATAAATAAATTGTTTATTTGTACATTTACATCGACATAATAATTTTATACAGATACAAAAAATAAATATTGTACATATTGACAAAAAAGGGCGGACTGCTCTCTCCTAAACTAGACCAAAAGCCTGTGTTTTAGGAGCCAATGTTCCTCCAAAAATAATAGATAATAATCATACAACATTGAATAGAATCTTGCAATCCTGCCGATGGGAAGATAAGGAATAAAATTAAAGAAAATGCAGCTGAAGAAGAAAATGGAATAAGAAAACGATTTTGCGTCGATCGAATGAATGATATGGGATAAGGCAGGAAGATGATGACTGCTTACGAAAGGAAGAACAGATCATTCGTTCCTAGAACACAAACATAAAATTCTGATAAATAAATTTAGTTTACAAGACAAACGATCATCAATCACCATGATTCCTTCTAACAATCTGTCGCAGTCAAACCGTCAACAAACTTCTGACATCTCTACCGTCGCGGCCCGTTCTGCAGTCTAAACGCTCCCTTACCCAACAAAATACGGGTCCTGTCTTTAGCGTACGTCATAATTGCGCATTATTTCGTTCTATAGAGGGTTGGTAGAACAGTTAGTGCCGACGTCAAATGAAACGGTTTCGGCTTTCATTACAATGTAATGTTACGAATAATTGCGAGTCGAGAAATGAGAATTTCGCCCAGATTTTAATGGGAACGAGGTGGTATTGTTTAAGTTTATAAATTACTGTAACAATGAAAGTCGTTTTGGGGTGACGTTGCTGGTGCTAAGTCGTTTTATTTTCGCGACTTCGTTTGCTTATAATCTTCAAGAAGCTGTGAAAACAACTGAAAGTCTAGCCTCAAATACATAAATAATAAGTTTTTATTTAGTTTAATTTATCCCAGTGTCTGTTATGTAATCGAAGTTTGATTGTTTGACCCGTTTCCCGGTTTCCGATTGAACTTATATTTTGCAAACACGTTTGTTTCTCGTGAAAATGCAATTTAAATACAAAAACAAAATATAAAAGCTCGTTATTTTCTGCGCGTTTCTTTATTTGATATTTTAGGATAGATTGTGTTTTGTCTGACATAATCTATCCTTAATTATTTGTATCCAAATGATTGTAAGATAATGACTAAGTCCACAAGAATTATTTTTTGTGGCCAAATGATTTGTGATAATGAGATTTCTATTAAGATTGACTAACTAACAATCAATTTATTCGTTTCGTATTCGTTTGTATCTTTTTTCTTGACTACATCGAAAATAAAGTATCTTTGTCCGACGTGTGAGTGTGTGTGTTGCATTGATTTATTTATTGTACTTTTTGAAAAAATAAAAATTATTTTGTCCTTTATTTTTTTTTTCTTATTTGTTACATTTTAAAATATTTTTACAAAACACATTCAAAAAAGAAAAACATTTTAAAATATAAAAAATAGAGTTCCACCGGTATCGGGAACAGGGAAATTAAAAATATAATTATTCCATTTACTTGTTATAAATACATACTTTTACATTTTTTTTTAAACATTCAATCAAAAATAAAATAACAAAAACTATTATTATTATATACAATACATATATTATTACTATTAAGTGAATACATCTATTATTATTATTAAGTGGTATGCGGACAAAAATTTATAGATGGTAGATTTTCGGTGCAGGCGAGAAAAAAGATCAATCGAGAATAATACACATCACATTATCAGCCTATTAATTGTTCCCACTGCTGGGACACAGGTCTCCTCTCTGTGAGAGGGAATGGGCCGAAGAATAATACAATCCTATACCAATCCTTACTCCAAAATCATGCAATTACCATTCCAAGATATATGGACAGACAGCCTACATCACCAGCCAGCAAATTAACGATCAAAGATATCTATTAATTTGTTATCTAACGCTAACAGACTAACACTCAATTTCCAAGTGATATAAATTATAGTCATGCTTGCTGTCATGTGTCAAATTGTCTAATCTTATTGTTTGAATAGCAATCGCACAGGTAATTTATTCGATAGTGTGTGTATCTTGCATAATTGATGGGTGTTTATGTATGTATAATGGATTGTCTGTCAATTCCTAAATCGTTTCAACAAGTTTGTTGCTAGTGGAAAATATGTTTCAGCAATATGACTCTGAGACTTCGGTTCTAAAATTCATTCCTATGGTGGATAGGATTCAATTTTGCTGATAGTACATAGTACTATAATATGCCCAACAGTCACCTGTTATTTTTAAGTCCTCGGTAATAAATATAAATAGAAGGCGAGTCCATTGCCACAAACCGGGCAAAAGTCGCAGACCCCAAATCTATGGGTATTGGAGCTATAGGTTTACCAAGTATGCATGAAAAATCATTATCTACTTAGGATTTCTTTATCTCTCTCTCGTCTTTTTAGTTAGCTTCTTAAGCAGTCGGGTTTTTTGATTCTTTGTATTACCTTTTTTGTATTTAGAACTTTTTTTTTTTTTCAATTAGTTACATTTAAATATATAATTGTTTTATAGTTTTGAAATCACCTCTTAAAACTCTTTATTTTGTTACCCCACACGATGGTTTTGGAAGAAAAAAATAATTGGGCTCCCACAATATGGCACCCAAAAGCCGCCATTTTTCTGTTTTATAATTTTCATATAGCCAGTGACACTCGCAAGGTTAAGAAGATTCGATAGACGTAAGAATCATCAAAATCAGCTGACGCGTTTGGTCTCTAGATCGCCACATAAGAACAAACATATTATAGATACATAGATTGATAAACACATTACTCTCCTTCGACAGTCAGGTAAAAAGTGTATGTTTATGTCAAATTATATCAAGATGTCAAATAAAATCCTTTGGGCTCAAAGACCCCTCAAAGTTAAGTTAGCGATTTCTAACATGAAAACTACAAATTCAAATCAAAGTGAAATTGTTACATTCTACTTACAGTGTTGTTTCTCCATTCCGTTGTTCAACAATATTTTTTGCTAGATATCTACTCCGAACACTTCATCCTTTTTCTTTGTTACCCGGTATGCAAATAAACGATCATTATTCCTGATTCAAAGACTTTCTTTTTTGCCTAGACTTGAAAATAAAACACGAAAATGCAGCAAAAATATATCAACTTTTCAAAGCCCAAAGCTGTAATGACGGCAACGATTTCGGTTGAAGAAAAAACAAACTTATGTTTTCAGCTGTATTCAACCTTATCTCAAAGCAAATAGATTTGAGATTATCGTAACCACAGCTTTCATAAAAAATAGGTGCTAGAATAAACAACATTGCAAATGGAACTTTATGTCGCTACAGTTAAAGTTGAGATTTACCCTCTGTCACGGGTAAATAGATGGGGTTACCAAAGCCATATTTTGAAGGATAACAAAATGATGGCAACATTAACAGTGGACCTTTATTGTAAGGAGGTTTCGTTGGAAACAGCTTGTTAACTCTGTCACTATTAGGCTGAATAGGGATACCTTTGCCAACCGCAGATGATGGTTTGATGAAGGTTTCAAAAGGTATAGTTATGGGTTGAAAAAAAAATTGAAAATATTTTTGGTGACTTTTATTTTAAAGCAATTGTTGGACGAATAATATGTTTATGTAGAGTGTTTTGATCGTAGGCAGAAAATACTTAACTTGATCAGGATTTTAAAAGTATGCCAGATAATTTGCCGAGATATTAGAATCGAAACTAAATATTCTTCCATAAAAAAGCTTTCAATAACACTATTCAACACCGAAGTAGATGCCTAAATAATAGCTCGCTGGCCCTAATTCAGAAAACAACTGAATGAAGAATTTAACGTTCAACGTTTGACATAAATCGCATAAACCGAAAAGTAGCAAAGCTGATATTAGATACAGATAACAAAGGCCCAATAAATAGAAAAAACAAAAGTAAAAAAGAACTAAAGGTCGTAGCTTATTTACACCATCCCGCATAAACATCGCTCCCGCACAACACCGCCTCAAACGGAGATGACTGATAGGTGACAGCAGGCAACCAGCTGTCCACGCCCTTACTGCTAGCTGTCCACTGTCTGTCCACATGCGCCGACCGGCTTCGCCTTTCTTTTTCGACAAGCTAGCAACGTGCTTCAAGCGAGCAGTCTGCGTGAGCACAGCGCGCGGGCCGCTCGCTTGGTAAGTATGTGGTAAGCGAGACGTCAACTATCAAGTGGTACAATGGCGGTAAGCTAGCTTACAGTGAGCTGTCTGCTAATTTGTGTTGTCAATGTAAAGTATGTCTACATCATCATATCAGCCGAAAGACGTCCACTGCTGGACATAGGCCTCCCCCAAGCGTCGCCACATTGACCGGTCCCGTGCGTCTCGCAACCAGCGGATCCCCGCAACCTTCACCAGGTCATCGGTCCACCTGGTGGGAGGCCTTTCAACGCAATGTCTTCCGGTTCGCGGTCGCCACTCCAGAACCTTTCTGCCCCATCGGCCATCCGTTCTGCGAGCAATGTGCCCTGCCCACTGCCACTTAAGTCTGGCAATTCTTCGAGCTATGTCGGTAACATTGGTTCTCTTACGGATCTCTACATTTCTGATTCGATCACGCAAGGAAACGCCGAGCATAGCCCTCTCCATTGCCCTTTGAGTGACTGTAAGCTTTCTGATGAGGCCCATTGTAAGCGACCACGTCTCAGAGCCATATGTCATCACTGGCAACACACACTGGTCATAGACTTTTTTCTTGAGACACTGTGGTAAGTTGGACGAGAAGACACCGCGCAACTTCCCGAACGCTATGTATGTATGTCTACAGGAGAAGCCCTAAATCTGACATTTCAATAATCATTATTTTGCCGAGTTGAAGCGGAGTCGTATAAGTCGGCTACGACCTTTACAGTTCGCTCTCGCCTGTCACCCGCACACAAAAGGCCCACAAAACAATCAAACATCACACATATCGGTCGACAGTTGCCGCTAATTACAAGCACCCTGTATATGACAGCACACGCGTGCGACTGAAATTCAATTACCGAACTGTAATTACTGTCATAAGGCCTTGTTTCAGGCTATGTATAGAATGATAATGGATTTTGAACGGTAATACTGATTAAGACTAGTTTTCACCCATATTATAACCGCGTACTTCGCAAATCCACATTGCCAGTCCCAGACATATTATGGCAGCTGTTTAGTATTCTGCCTGCCATGACCATCTGCCCGTGGTCCTGTTCACCTGCCTACCTGCCCGATTGCCTGCTTCTCCGTCGTGGTGCCTGCTTACCTGCCTACCTCGGGCATTCCACGCCTTCCTGCCCGACTTGCTCCTGGTTAGCTGCCCATGACGTCTGAAGCCGACCCATAGTTCTGTACTCTATATCCTTTTTAATTTCATAGCTACAATTTAATTTTCATCTTAATTTTTATTAACGTGGCTTACTTATTGCTCCACTGAGCTATACGCAACGTTACAGTTTGATCCGCTCTCGTTCTCGCTAGATGACGCGATTGTATGTACTTCGCGTGTCAAAAAACGAAGTAAAATTACGATCAATGATCGTACTTTGAGCTTTTCATTTAGGGTTATCGGCACCGGACATCCACCGAAATCTAGAAAAATGTCTAATTGTGCCATATTGCGCTGTAAAAACTGTATAGAAAAAGTTGGCCGAGGCATTGGCAATGTTTTATTTCATTGGCAAGTGAATTTGTTTTTAAATTGTGTGTGAAAAAGTGGCAAGCTTGGTTTTCATACAAATGGAGGGACTTGCGTTATCAAGTTAGATTTATATCTGTGGGGCCAGTTATGTTTAAGTCTCATGTCAGGAGATAGCTTATAGCCAACAACCGGCACAAATCCAGACTCTAAGCTGCCATTGAGAAATTCCAGATGGAAAAACCCAACAACACTTTGCACTTCGAATCCAGGACCTCATGCTCAGTAGTAGCGCTTGTGACCACTACTTCAATAAGGTAGACTGCAAGTAACTACGCAACTACTACATATAAGTTCTATGATTTACGTTCTGTAACATAACAAGTATGACTTTGTAGCTTCTATGTGCTGATCAACTGTATATATACAAAATTAACATTTGCTCTTTATTATTTTGATGGACATCTCGCAGTTCAATCAGAGTGATTGGCTACTGCTTAACCGGGCGATCCTGTGGAGAATAAACTAGAGCCTCCAGCCAGGCACAAAAAGCTAGACCTAGGCGACCACACTGTGGGCTACCCCCTGTGGGATCGAACCTCGGCTCAGGGCGTCGCTGAGGGGACAACTAGTGCTGGGTCATGATTAAGTGATTCTACCATCCGTTCGGAAAATACCTACGTGGAAAAGAACGGACAAGTCTAAATTTAACAGCCGTAAGTATTATTTTTATACCCTCAACGTTGTGGGTACATTGACCAGTCAAAGTATTCACAAAATTGTAATTTTGTGCTGTCAACATCAAATTACAGCTGTCATTGGCACAAGTGACATCTGTCAAAGAAATATGTTGCCACTAACTTTTGAATATCTCACATACTAAATTTAATTAACAAACTGTAATTACTGTCATAAGGCCTTGTTTCAGGCTATGTATAGAATTGTAATGTATTTTAAACGGCTTGTGCTGATAATTAAGGTTGGATTAAGGCAAGGTGTTGACGAGGTATTACTTGGGTCCTAGGAAAACATGTTCCTGTACCCGGATAAATACTGTTGTGCAGTTTTTTTATCAAATCCGTTCAGCTACTAAACCGTGAGAAAAACAAAAGAACTCGCAAACATTCAAACTTTTACGGGTAAACAAATTTTATAAATAAAGAGGTGAAATTGTTTGTTTGTTTGCAGGAGCCAATCTCTGGCAGTATTAAGACAATTTTGATTTTTTTTTTAGTAATAGGAAGCTACTGATTGCCCTAAGGTACGTTGTATCAATTTATCCCTGTAAAATTTAGGATTTCTGCGAAATGAGCAACAAGAGCGAAACCGCGGGCAAAAGCCAGTTTGTAGGATTATGTGTGTCATGTAAATTAATGTTACGTGTAAGATAATTAAGTTTTAATAGGTTGTCGTTAACGAAGTGTGTTAGCTGAGTCGAAAATAAGTGTTTTGTGTACTTATTACGTCGTTTAGACAGTCAAATTCATGAAGGCCCCAAGTCACATTTTTAATTGGTGATTTAATTTTTCTATATAATATTTCATGACTCTATATTACCTGAATTAGTATCCATATTAGATACCAACATTAGCCAGCGACTTTACCCGCGTGAAAGAAGAAGAAGAAGAAGAAACCAGTTCATTTGGCACACACAGATACACAATGTAGGTACAAATAAAAGGAAACGTAATTTAAAAAACCGGCCAAGTGCGAGTCGGACTCGCGCACGAAGGGTTCCGTACCATTATCGCAAAAAACGGCAAAAAAATAACGTTTGTTGTATGGGAGCCCCCCTTAAATATTAATTTCATTCTATCTTTAGTATTTGTTGTTATAGCGGCAACAGAAATACATCATCTGTGAAAATTTCAACTGTCTAGCTATCACGGTTCATGAGATACAGCCTGGTGACAGACAGACAGACAGACAGACAGACAGACAGACAGACGGACCGCGGAGTCTTAGTAATAGGGTCCCGTTTTTACCCTTTGGGTACGGAACCCTAAAAAACAATTACATACATAGTGTGCCCCATGGCTGAGCCAAAAAGATCCAGTTCAGCAAAATGCCAGACAACTGGGAGAAGATATCCCACGGATGCCCTAATCACGAGTTATGGCTCATCCGTGTTCCAAATTTTATCCAGATCTAGCTATTGAGGCGACATACAAATTCTCAAAAATTCAAACATACAGATATTCATCAATATTTGTGGATTTTGCTCAGCGGCTCTAACCATCCAAAATTATCCACGGGAAAGTGAATTTACGTGCAGACTATAAAAATAATCCAGGCCATGGTCTACTTAAGTCTTGTCCGTTCTTTTCCACGTAGGTATTTTCCGAACGGATGGTAGAATCACTCAATCAAGATCCAGCCCTAGTTGTCCCCCCAGCGACGCCCTGAGCCGAGGTTCGTATCCCATAGGGTATAGCCCTCAGCGTGGTCGCTTAGGTTAAGTTTTTGTGCCTGGCTGGAGGCTCTATAGTTTAGTCTCCACAGGGAAACTCCGGTTAAGCAGTAGTGATCACTTGGTTGAACTACGAGAAGCCAAACACAGAAAAAAATGTTATCCTAATCCGTTTAACCGTTGAGCTTTAATTGACTTTCACATTCTTTAATGAAAAGTAGGATGGACAGAAAAATGGATATAACAAAAGTACCTCCCGGAAACTGCATGATAAATGAAATTGCTCCGACAGAAAGACATTCACTTTCATACCAAACAGTGAACGTACGGTATGAAAATGCTATGAAAAGGGTATTTTATTTGTTTGTTTATTTGCGCATTTTGCGAAAACAAGTTTTCAGATGGATGAAAAACCAATCCCGGTATTGCACATTATCCTGATGCAGGGTGCAAGATTAAAGGAAATTTGAACTCTATTTTATATGATGGTAAAATTCTAATTTATCTACATGTATATTACTTTGTTATACAGTTTATAAAATGTTGATAGTTTATTAATGAAATTATGTACTTTTATTTTAAATACCAAGCAATTACAAAATAGTATATAACTACAGTAGTTTCAAATTATTGATTAAGTATCTTATAAATCAAGCTCCATCGCGGCATATAGCAATCGTCATCTTCATGGTTCGTCGGCTACATCCACTTCATTGTCTAGGTAGGGCTGCTCCATCGTCGAAGCCAACTCACATCTCATCCTCGAGATTTTCATATTCACCAAGTAGATGTTTAGAGCTTTAGGAAAATCGCCATCTAAGATTCTTATATTATTGGGGAAATTAGAGTTTCAAATCAAAATCGTTTTATTTTGAAATTCACGATCTATTGAGCAATAATTTTCATCATCGTGTAGAATTGCTTTGTCAATTTAAAGTTTATCATCTAATCAACAATATTATCCTCATCATCTAGAATTGAATTCGCAAACGTATTACAATCATTTTGAGTTAGACATCATTAATTTATTAATCTGTTACATATGTCCTGAAAATTGCACAAGCTTGATTCTTGGTAACTGCTATCTATATCAATATCGTTTACATCCACATTAGCTAGCAATTTTTCAACTGTAATTGGTTCAGCTTCCAGTCTAAGCAAATGTAGCTTAAACTGGTCTTATTTTACATGGAGCGACTGACTAACTGACCTCCACAACCCAGTAACTGGGGTAACATGATACCCTTTGGCAAGACTGGTGTCAGATTTATCTGGCTTCTGACAGACTATCTGAAACGACTGTCAACCATTAACAATGGCAGCCGGAATTAACCAACTGCATAAGACGATGACAGTTGCCAACGATCTTTAAGCAACAAAACGCGCACTAGTTTCACACCCGCGCGACCCAAAATTCGGTAGTTTCATGTACTTTCCTTATTATTCTAGGACTTAAAAAAACATTAGATTAATATGTAGATAATTCAATTGACTTGGAAAAAAATCATTAAAATACACTGGGGGTTTTGGTGCGATTGTCGTTTTTTTGTCAGTGTTAGACATATCTTTACAAATTAATTACACTAAGTTATACGAAAAAAACTCAATCTAATTATTAGAAAAATGGTCTTATGTAATATTTTTTTTTAAATTATGACTAGCCGTTTAGACGTGACACTCATTTTAAAATCAGATACTGTGCTTTCCGAGGCATGGAGGAATCTCGCTGTGTAAATATGGTCACCCATCAACAGGCCGACCTCGGCAAGCTTTGCTTAACCTTGCAGATCGACCCATGCGGCTGTTATTATTTAGCCACGATTTCATTATCTTTATTTAAATATAATTATATATATCTATATTTGATCTCTCTCCGCCTTAACTTCAATCGATCATAGCAATCAACGCCTTGTTTAGACATCTGTATCCCTTACACTTCACATCACACTTCACACTAATATTATAAAGGCAAAAGTTTGCAATTGTGTGTGTGTTTGTATGTTTGTTACTTCTTCTCGCTCAAACGGCTGGACGGATCTGGATGAAATTTGACACAAAGATAGATTAGAGTCAGGCATAGCACATATAGGATACTTTTTAACCCGGGAATATGTTCCCTCGGGCTTCGACTTTCATGCGGGCGAAGGCCCTGGCAGAAGCTAGTCCTTCCATATTTATAGAAGCCCTCTTCTCCCTTAGGAAACTGTTCACAAAAATGGGATTAACATCTAGTTTGTCTAGCTGGGATATGTTATTGCTAACTAGGTGTTTCCAACGCTTTTCAGGAAGATTAGATGGTGAATGTTTAATGTATAGTAAAGCAAGGAGCACTATCTAGCTAGAACTAAACCGGTTATGTTGGAAGAATCTACTTGAATTTTCTGGGTTAGAGATAGGTAGAATAATATTATACTCGTAAAGAGGGAAAACTGTTTGTTTTCTTGCGGAAGGTTTCTTGGTTCCGAGATAATCTTTGGAAATACTGATGCGATTACTTTGGTTCTTCTACTGATAGGATTTTATGCTATAGTTCAGAACGTTATCCAGGAAAAGTGCACAAATCTTTTGGAATGGGGCAAGCTAGTTTTTTGATCGAGCGAACGCGAAGCGTTAGCGAAGCGTCTCCGTTTCAGCTTGGACAAAAGTGCTTTCGTATGTCTGTCCGGATGTCTGGCTGTTCTCCTCTACAGGATGCATTTCTCAACCAATTCTCATGAAATTTTGTGAGCAGGTTCGATAATTGTGTTATGGCTTTTTTCAGTTTTTTGTCGGTTCAGTTTTTTTAAATAATTTACAACAATGGTGAATCTATTTTGAAAAATCAAAGAGACAGACAACTCGCAAGGTCTACATCTCTCAGAGCCATTAGTTTTAACGAGTTGTGATTGTTATTTTAGCAATAACATTTTGCAAGATTTTCCGATTCATTTTGAAGCGGCATCCAAGCCAGTTTATTTGTTTCGCCGAGATTTATCGAGCATCATTACCTTGGTTCCCTTGTGATTTTTTGGGTTGCAGGGGTTGCAGTAGTGGTTGGAAATAGGGTGGCAGGCTTGTTATAAAAAAGCACCACCAGATAACATTGTTCTTTTTTTAATTATAGGTAGACTCGCGCTTGGCCACTATCTCACCTGATGGTAAGCGATGATATGGTCTAACTGGGACCTAGTCCTGGGACTAACTATCGACAACAAGCTAACTTTTAATAAACATACAGCTAATGTGTGCCAAAAGGCACTGGATATTTACAAACAGTTGTTGAGGGCTGCAAAGATCAGCTGGGGACTCCACCCCGACGTCATCCGCACCAGTCATATTATACGCAGCAAGTGCGTGGGCACCTGCAGGCGCTAAGTTGTGTGTACAAAAGAGGTTAAGGTCCAAAGAGGGTTTGCGCAGAAGTTGTGCAAATCCTATCGCACCGTCTCCCTAAACTCGGCGCTGTTGCTGGCTGGGATACTGGCCCTCGACCTCCGAATACGAGAGGCAGCTGCCCTGTATGAGGCGAGGAGGGGCGTATCTCAGTCAATAGCAGGAGATGGGGACGTAGAGCGACGTTCCACATTTGCCTCAACACCCCACCCGGCAGAACATATGAGCCTGCAGTTCATATGCCTGGCAGACGAAGAACAACTGGCAAACCACTGCACACAAGCAGTACAGATTTACACGGACGGCAGCAAAATTGAGGGCAAGGTGGGGGCGGCATTGTCTCTTTGGAGCAATGGCGCCGAAATAAAATGCCATAAATTGAAGCTGTCGTCCTACTGCACCGTCTACCAGGCCGAACTGCTGGCCATATGCAAAGCCACGTGGGAGATACAAAAGAGCACTGAAGACTCCTTTGGCATCTACAGTGACTCTAGGTCATCACTGCAAACGGTCACAAACCACCACTCTTTTCATCCCCTCGCAGTCGAGACCAGAAAAAACTTGCGGATATGTAAATCTCAGAACAAAGATATATCTTTGTTCTGGATTAAGGCTCACGCGGGACTGGACGGCAATGAAAGAGCAGACCAACTGGCTAAAGATGCGGCTCTAAAGTTAAAGAAGAGGCCAGACTACGACCAGTGTCTGGTTTCACTCATCAAGCGGCAAATCCGTAAGGATTCGCTTGCCGAATGGAACCGGAGGTACAGGATGGGTGACACAGCCGCGACCACCAAACTCTTTTTTCCCGACGCTGTCGACACTTTCAGCATCATTAGGAAGCTGAAACCAACGGGCATAACAACACAAATAGTCACGGGGCATGGTGGGTTCTCTGAGTATCTGAACAGATTTAAGTGCAAGGGAAGCCCATCATGCATATATGGCCCCGACAAAGACGAGACAGTGACTCACTTATTGACCGATTGCCCGGCCTATGGCCTGGAGAGGTATAAACTAGCACAGAAGTTAGACATTGAAATAAAGACAGTTAACCTAAATAAACTAATCACAGATAAAAAATACAGTAAAGAATTCTTGGATTATTGCATAAAGATTGCTGGAAAAACCATAAAAAGAAATAAATAGATAAATAATAGTGCTCAATATTGTATAAAGTCGTATATAATGGGAAGCATTAAATAAATGTTGTAATATATATAGATTTTAGCTGACCCGGCAAACTTTGTTTTGCCCAAACATTTATCTACCCTACCCTACCCTACCTTACCCTACCCTAGACTACCCTACCCTACCCTACCCCACCCTAACCTAACCTACCCTACCCTACCCTACACTACCCTACCCTACCCTACCCTACCCGACCCTACACTACCCTACACTACCCTACACTACCCTACACTACCCTACACTACCCTACCCTACACTACACTACCCTACCCTACCCTACCCTACCCTACCCTACCCCACCCTAACCTACCCGACCCTACACTACCCTACACTACCATACCCTACCCTACCCTACCCTACCCTACCCTACCCTACCCTACCCTACCTATATAGCCTATGTCCTTTCCCAGGTCTCAAACTATCTTCATACCAACTTTCATCTAAATCGGTGCAGCGGTTTAAGCGTGAAAAGGTAACAGACAGACAGACAGAGTTACTTTCACATTTATAATATTAGTATGGATGATAAGGATGAATACTGTTAAAAATTTAAAATTAAGGTATGTAAGTATAGCTACCTCATAGAATATAATAAATATATAGGAAAACATAAATACATAGAATACTTACCAAATAACGTGTTAGACATAGAAAATTGTAATAACATTGTAATAAAGATAAGTCTCCAAGGTCTCGGACTATGTCCGGGGAACCCACTTAGCTCGCAGACTCCACCTTGCGCGGAGAGGTAGGTGCCAAAAAAAAAAGCGATGATATGGTCGACGGTGTAACACGCTTGCCTACAATTAACCTATTCACTCTTGACTTGAAGATCCCGAGGTTGTAGCTATCTAGAAACACAGACACCGGCAGGGATTGCCACTCCTTAGCTGTAACATCCAAAAATAAGGTACCAAAACCGTGAGAATTAACATAAATGTACTACGCTCTTGACTGACTATTTACAACCACACATTATTTCAAAAATGTATTGGTATCAAACAAAACAACTCACATAAACAACAAAACCTTTATTAAATAACACTACGCTTTTGAACCTTCACCAAAAGAAAAGATTGAACACCGCGCAAAAAATGCACGAACTTTTTGCATATTTCCTGCAGTGTTGATTTTTTTTTTCTGCACAAACATTTTTCAGCAGCTGAAAATGTAAGCCGGCTGTCATTTGTGATACTGTGCTGTTTGTATTATTAGTTTTGTTATGTTGGAAAATTGTAGCTTGCTATGTGAGTAAGGGTTTTGCACATATGTGAATTTTTATTTACTTTGTGTCATATGCTTCATGAGTTACTCATAAATATAGTAACTTTCTTACCTTTAAAAAACCGACCAAGTGCGAGTCGGACTCGCGCATGAAGGGTTCCGTACTTGGTAAATTGCGGTTTACGATTTATGACGTATTAAAAAAATAACTACTAACTAGGTCTTGTTTAAACCAATTTTTGGTGGAAGTTTACATGGTAATGTACATCATATTTTTTTTTTAGTTTTATCATTCTCTTATTTAAGAAGTTACAGGGGGGGTGGGACACACATTTTACCTCTTTGGAAGTGTCTCTCGCCCAAACTATTCAGTTTAGAAAAAAAATATATAAGAAATCTCAATATCATTTTTAAATACCTATCCATAGATAGGTATTTAAAATTGATATTGTATGTATTGTATATAACACGCATGGGTATGATGAAAAAAAAAATTTTTGGTTTCAGTTTCAAGTATGGGAACCCCCAAAATTTATTGTATTTTTTTCTACGTTTGTGTGAAAATCATAATGCGTTTCACAGAATACATCTGCTTACCAAGTTTCAACAGCATAGTTCTTTTAGTTTCGGCAAAAAGTTGCTGTGACATACGGACGGACAGACAGACATGACGAATCTATAAGGGTTCCGTTTTTTGCCATTTAGCTACGGAACCCTAAAAAAGTTTATTTAAACCAAATGCATTTGATGAGACGAGACAACTAGAAAATACAGCTAGTTCTAGAATAGAATAGAAATTATTTATTCGACACAGACACAACACAAAAGTGACAAAATAACAGAAGAATAGTAAAAAGTATAAACAAAGTTTAAGATTTGCGCCGGGCGTACCCGTACCGAAAGGGTTACCAACTGAGCGATTACTGGGCGTCAGACACCCAGCGCGTTTTACTGATCAACTTTTTCTTGCCACATAGTATATTAAATTCATTCACGCATTTAGAGATCTATTTAAGTTTTATTTGTAACGTGATACCATTTCTTTCTCACAGAGAGGAGGCTTGTGTCTTAGCAGTGGGAACATTAATAGGCTGGTGATGTTGAACATTGTTGTCTTGTTGATTCTACTCTCAGTTGATAAATTTTATAACAGTGAGTTTTCTGAAGTAATATATAATTTAAATAACTATTTGAATGAGAATTTGACATCATAATAGAATTTTTATTTTTTTTACTTTGACATTCTAATTTAATTGTTATATTTTATACCTTGACATCCTAAATAAATTGAGTGTTTATGATGTCATTTTTGAGTGACATACCTAAAATTCTAAGTGTTGGATTGTTTTGTGTATATTTTATTTGTAATTATGCAATCAATAATGTTAATACTAGCCTAATAATCGATGTCCTATAATGTATGTAACTAAATTTGCACGGCATACCTGGCAGAATGTAATGATTCCACTTACTTATCCTAAGACCATTAATGTACCATATTCAGACAAATAAATGATTATGATTATGAAGTAGGCAGTCAATATTGATTATCCTTAAAAGATTTATATTTTAAGACAATTCCAATCAGAAAGTACTCGTGACACATCGAAAGTAGCATTGGTGATGGAGACATATAAAGATAAATTAATTAATAAGCAATAATAATTCATAATTGAACATAAATATTGAAAACCTAATAGTACATGAAACCAAATAAAAGCAGATAAATAGGAAATGGATAGCTGCAATGTTTTTTTTTTTTTTTTTATTCTTCGGGACGTCTCGTAACTCGGCCAAGTGATCGTCTGCTGCTGAACCGGGCGAGCCTGGGGGACAAACAACTATGGCTGGATCTTGATAAGTGATTTTACCATCCGTTCGTAAACTACCTACGTGGAGAAGAACGGACAAGAAACTCCTTTTATATCTAATAATTATTTTAGGGTGAGTGTTTATAGTGTAAATCTATGAGGAATGGAATACAGCGTGGGTGAGAGAGACGGAATTATAGTGCGAGGAGGAGGGAGAAGGTGAAATGTCAGTATAGTGAGGGTAGGAGTTTGAGAACGAAGACGAGAGGATGTACTAAATTATTATAATAAAGATTTTTAGTGTGTCGTGTACATTGCATGCATTTTACTTGCCCCACAAATCCCACCTTTCTACATTATTAAGGAAAATATCAAGCGCTATTCCTCTCTCCTAGACACTGACTGTATCTAGAATGTTGCTGAGCCCGGCGGGGTCAATAATTAATTCTGTAACTTATGTTTACCACCACCAAAATCGCAGATAGCGAGTCCGTCAGACGCGTCGTACCTATCTTACCCAGGGATTACCCTGGAGCACAATTTTAAACCGCGCGCGGGAGTGTGTATGTACGCCCGTGACGACACTTGCTATCGGCGTGTCCGTAACCTTGAGGACCCAAGATTTTCAACGCTGTGGACTCTAGTGGACACAGGTCCGGATAAAATTATCTACG
This sequence comes from Orthosia gothica, assembly GCA_949775005.1. Classification (NCBI taxonomy): domain Eukaryota; kingdom Metazoa; phylum Arthropoda; class Insecta; order Lepidoptera; family Noctuidae; genus Orthosia; species Orthosia gothica. Next base: position 17,607,675 of record OX459052.1, read on the forward strand.
CCTGTGTCTACTGCTCGCACAGCGGAGATCAGGAAGCAACCAGGCTCACAGAGTACCTCAGTGAGGCGGCTGATGCGGCACAGCAGCGGTACCCTTTCGCCCAATTAGTGTTACTGGGGGACTTTAATGCTCACCACCAGAAGTGGCTCTTCCCACACCAGTGCACTGACCATGCTGGACGGGAGATGCGTAAGCTTTCGCTTGCACTTAACCTTACCCAGCTGGTCCAGGGGGCAACGAGGGTGCCAGATGTTGATTCGCACACGGCCAATTGCTTGGACCTTCTGCTGACAACTAATCCAGACCGATACTCTGTGTCGATAACTTCACCTATTGGTAGTTTCGACCCCTGTCTGGTGAAGTTTGTGTCCGCCTACTCTCCACCGGATCCCAGCCCAAGAGGCATCCGGCGGGTTTGGCGGTACAGGTCAGCAGATTGGGATGGCATGCGATCTTTCTTTGCATGCTATCCTTGGCAGCCTACTTGCTTTTCTTCGGCCGATCCTTCGTCGTGCGCGGACGCCGTGACGGATGTGTTGCGTCAGGGAATGGAGTACTACATTCCGTTCTCTGATATGACAATGTCCAGTGTTGACCGGCCATGGTTTGGCGCCGACGCGCTTAAGCTGAAGCCAAAGCCGAAGCTGAGCTGACTTGAGGCGTACCTGGCATGGATCGACGCTCGATCGCGCAAAGCGAGTGACGTGGGTCGGAACAAGAAGGCCTTCAACAGGGCTGCCAAGTCCTGTAAGTGTGTGTTGCGAAGGGCTCAGGTCGACCACATTGGCCGAATAGGGGCCAAACTTGCTTCATACCCAGCAGGTAGTAAAGCGTTTTGGTCCCTGGCTAAATCAGTCGAGTCGAACACCTGCCGTCCCTCACTACCACCACTGCTGAAACCCGACGGGTCGTTGGCCCACTCCGCTGAGGAGAAGGAAAATTTATTTGCATCTCTTTTTGCGGAATCTTCGCGTCTGAATCCTGGTGATTCGCGGCCCCCTCCTTCTCCTGTTGGATGCGAGACGAGTATGTTGGACATTCGCATCCATCAAAAGGACGTCCTTAGGGTGCTGCGCAACCTCGACGTGAACAAGGCTAGCGGCCTTAATGGAATACCAGCAATAGTTCTTAGAACCTGTGCGCCTGAACTGTCTCTGATCTTGACACGCCTATTCCGCCTTTCATATGAGACTGGAAAAGTGCCGAATGCTTGGAAGCAAGCCAACGTACAGCCTGTGCCCAAGAAGTGCAGTTGAGCTGACCCGGCCAACTACAGACCCATCTCTGTAACGTCCATACTCTGTAAGAGTATGGAGCGTGTACTTAACAAAAAGCTCCTGGCATACCTAGAAACTAACGATATTTTTAGTGACCGCCAATACGGCTTCTGCCGAAATCGGTCTACTGGGGATCTTCTGGCGTATGCCATTCACATATGGAGTGAGGCCATCGAGAGACACGGGGAAGCGCTTGCCGTTTCCCTCGACATCTCGAAGGCTCTCAATAGGGTCTGGCACGAAAGCCTCATTGGTAAACTTCCTTCATTCTCAGTCTGTGTGATTGGATTGCAGACTTCCTGAGAGATCGGTCCATTCGAGTGGTTATCGATGGTTGCTCTTCGGACCAATTGGATAATAATGCCGGGGTCCCACAGGGGTCAGTAATCTCTTCAACATTGTTCTTGTTGCACATTAACGATCTGCTAAAACCCGGCACCTTTGGGTATGCTGACGACAGCACTGTTGCTAAGAGATACTTGTCCTTGTACAGTGAAGCCATAGGTGGAGCGTTTGAACCTGTCCTTGCAGGCATTCTCCAAATGGGGCGATGCCAATCTGATCAGGTTTAATGCTGCTAAAACCCAGGCGTGTCTTTTTTCCGCTAAAAGGAGCCTATTCCACCCGGCTCCTTCTCTCCGTGGTATGACCGTGCCGATAACGGACCATCTTCAGCTTCTTGGTGTTTCGTTGACATCGACTCTCAATTTTGGCCATACATTGAGGGAAAGGCTCAGCTGGCTGCCAAAAACTTGGGACTCCTTGCGAAGGTGAGGGGGTACTTCACGCCGGAACAGCTGCTCAACTTGTATCAAGCGCAAGTTCGATCATGCATGGAGTAATGTTCTCATCTCGTGGATGGATCTGCCAAATACCAGCTTGATGCACTCGAGTCGTTCGAAAAGCGGGCCAAGAGACTCATCGGCAATGAGGCACTGGTCAAGTCAAAGCTCCAGAGCCTTGAACATCGTCGCTGAGTTGCCAGCTTGTCGGTTTTTTATCGGTTGCATTTCGGGGATTGTGCGATGGAATTGCATGATCTGATTCCGCCCAGCCCGTTCCATCATCGGACTACCAGACGTACGGCGATGCGTCATCGGTACATGGTGGATATCCCACCCATCCTCACAAAACGTTTTGGGGACACTTTCATTATGCGTACAGCTAAGGAGTGGAATTCCCTGCCGGAGTCTGTGTTTCCCGATAGCTACAATCTAGGGGTCTTTAAGTCAAGAGTGAATAGGTTTTTTCTAGGCAAGCGTGCTCCACCGTCGACTACATCTTCGCTTACCATCAGGTGAGATAGTGGTCAAGCGCAAGCCTATAGACGATAACAAAAAAAAAACCTGTATAGTACATTATGGATGCAATAAATTTAATTTGAATTTGAAGATTTATCAATCTGCATTATCTTTTACCAAATATGGATCATACATACATACATAAAAAAAACTCACGCCTTAAATATGGATCACATGCAGCTGAATACCAGTATTTTACATGGAGCGTGTGCTTTTCTCAAAAACAAAATATTTTTAATTCAACTAAACCTTATAGGTACTATTGAATTTTCAAACCAAATAAAACTTGCACATTTGCAAGCGTCTGTAGGTCTGTATGGAGAAGAATGTACAAGAAACTCTACGGACACTCTTTTCCATCAGTTTTGAACGATGTTAAAAGACGTGCACCTATAAGCGTCTAGAGTAAAAAAACAATTCAAAAATATAACAAGTAAGTAATTTTATTTTTTTTATTCTGACCTCCACAACCCAGTTACAGGGTAACACTATGTTAAACATGATCAATAACGACGGTTTAAGATATACAAATGACAACTGGGACCAAGAACATACCGCAGCAGCCGCAGCAACATAGCAGCCGGTATTTTTAAATATATGAATAAACCCGCCTCATATCTTTTAAACTGCTAGACTGATTCATAATATTAAGACGTCGTTAGATAAATCTTGACCGCCCAATTGTTCTTAGATAGGTGAAAGTCTAAAAAAACAAACATGGCGGATTTTGGGCGCCATATTGTATGGGTCCTTTTTTTTCCAAACCCGACTCGAAGAGGTGATTACAAAAATATATACCACTTCTATGTTTAAAATTAATTCGAAAAGAAAATGATAGGTCGATACCTATCTAAAAAGTAGTATATAAAAATCCCGACTGCTTAAAAAGCGAACTAAAAAGCTGTATAAAAGAAAATACCATGCTGTGCAGTCGGAGGATCAGGTGGTCAGCCAGTTCGCGAATATGTAACCTCCGACTGCACATCATGATATTTTCTTGTTTACAGATTTTTAGTTCGCTTCTTAAGCAGTCGGGTTTTGGATATGAAATGGATGGCCACACAACTATAACTTAACTCGGCAAACATAGCCTAGATCTGAGCGTAAAAGTTTAAAGTTAAAACGAGAACGAAAACAGAAATCATAATACAGGTAACAGAGTACTAAATACCATTAATGACAGAGAACTGAGATAATCTCTAAAACTCAAACTGCAAACTAGAAACCTAAAACAGTAAGTTCTTGAAACAAACACATAAATACAAGAGGGTTCTTAAACGTCGCAATAAATCGGAAAGTGTAGAACTAAACTTTACCGCATAGCACCCCGCTACGCCGTAGCATATACTACGCCGTAGCAAGTACTGCGCTAAGAGATCCGTAGCAAAATATTTTGGATCAACAAATTCTCTTCAAGTTTTTTGTTTGTGCAATATAAATTTGTGTACTTCTTTGTCTTGGAGGAGTTTTATTTAATTATATTTCTGATTGTTTCTTAAGAGGAAAATTTTATTGTTGTGATTGATTTTAATTGGGCAGTTGTATCAAAGTAAATATTAATTTATTAGCGAGCTAATATTAAGAGTTCAGAGATTCAAATTTATATCTCAATTATCATTATTGTTCTCTTTGAAAGATAATGGTCTGAATAATGGTATTTTCGCTAGGAGCGGCGACTGTCTTACTGTAATTATTATGAGTAGAAAAAGTTACTATTAACTTAATTTATACACAGAAAATTAAGTGTTTCCGCCCATATATATATTTATAGATCCGTCCCAGGGATGAGGATAGTTTTCCGTGCAAGATCTAACTTGCGTTTAATACAACTTTAACAGCTCTTCTGGCGTGAAGTACCGTCTCACCTTCGCGAGGATTCCCAACTTTATGCCAGCCAGTTGAGCCTATGCCTCAATGTTTGTGACAAAATTCGGTGTCAATGTCAACGTTACGCCATGAAGCTCATGATGATTAAAAGTTCGCTAAGGATATTAAAAAAAAAATCACGCACGCAAAGCCACGGAAAGAAGCTGGTATATATATAATGTACTACTCATATTTGGTTGTGCTGTATAAAATTAACGTTACATTAATGAATCATGCGTAGTGCATTCGCTTCATTAACAAACTTAATATTGCAAATTATTTAATGCTTACGTTAATTTTATGTAGTGCTGTATTTTAGTTCAGCGCTTTCATTATGCACTTTTGCATAATTTTTATCATCAGTTCGACTATATAAAGCAAAATCCAGAATCAGGGCGTAGAATTCCCTGCTGGCGTTTGTTTTTCCTGATATTTACAACCATTTTTTCGGGAACTCGGGCACGCATTAGCACTCACCGTGAACCCGCCGCGGCTGGCGCACCAGAACATACTGTACGCCGTGACCACCCCAGGGACCAAAGCAACACATGGGGCCCAGATGACCCCGTGTATGGCACCCTTGGTACCCCTGTGACGCATCAAGGTCAATGGCCCCGCTACCTACCATTTTTCGGCCGCAGGGTATAAGGAGAGCGGCTAACGCAATACCGACACTACTCCTCCCTTGCGGCCACGCCGCGTCCGCCATCTGAAGGTGGCAACCCCGTCCAGTCTGCGGAAGGTAGGGAGAGTGGCGCACCGCAATACCGGTACTTCTCAAATGGAGTTTCTTGTGCGTTCTTCTCCATAACAATCTACTTTCCGAATGCAGGGTAGAATCATTTTGGTTTTTTATTTCTTGTAAATTTTAATTTTAATTTATGTGACGTTCAAAGAGAGAGCAGTGGTGGCCCAGTGGTATCGGCCGCGACTTACAAGTTGTAGGTCGTGGGTTCGAGCCTAAGCAGGTGCTTTACTTTGTGTAAATTATTTCTTCACCACTGCTCTCAAAAACGGTGAAGGAAAACATCGTAAGGAAACCGGCATGTCCTAGAACCAAAAATTCGAAGATATGTGACATCCACCAACCCGCACTGGGCCCGCGTGGTGGATTACGGCCCATTCCCTCTCACAGAGAGGAGGCCTGTGTACCAGCAGTGGGAACATTAATAGGCAATGAAGGGGAAGGAAGGGGAATGATGTGATGTGATGTGACGTTCAAAAGTGCCGTTTAGTGGCCTAATTGAATAAATATATTTGACTTTGACTTCTCTCCCGCCGCGGCCTCCAACCCTTAGCCACGACATCGTATGGGACCTGGGACGCTCTATAAGACATCGCGGCCCGCCTCAGTTGCGATGTCGCCTGTTACCAAGCGGCACCGCAACCTACTAGTTGGCCGCTACGTCGTCGGCTTAATCGTCAAAAGCCCTGACGAGCGGCCCCTCCTCGGGTTCCACTTCGCTTCACCGTAGGTGACCAAGCCACGGCTACTGAGCCCCCCGTCTCGACCATTCGGGAACCCATTGGGGGGTTGATATCTACAACCAGGAAGTCTATTAGATATAAAAAAACTCCAATACTATTAAAAATTTCTTGACCACAATTAAGTAGACCACGTACAACTATGGAGTACATTTCCCTGCCGGAGTCTGTATTTCCTGAGGCTCTAGAAAAGTGGCATTCGGTGTCAGCGATGGCAATAGTCGAAATGTCAAAACGTAAGGAATTATCACGTAATTTTTTTATATCGCTTGTCAATCCCATACAATTTTCCCTTTTTGACAATCGCAATCGCCACGCTCTCGATGATAGAATGCCACTTGTCTAGGCCTCTGGTAGCTGTAAATTCTAGGGGATCTATAAGTCAAGAGTGAATAGGTACTTCTAGGCAAGCGAGCTTCACTGTCGACCACATCATCGCTTAGCATCAGTTGAGGTAGTGGTCAAAAGTGAGTTTATCAATAATAATCATGGTTAAATGAATTTATGCATAGAGATTAATCGTATAAATTCCAGATTTTTTGTTAGCTTTAGTATGAATGTATATGGCCAAACTAGAAGGCAAGAAAAAGTTAAATGCAGTGATTACAGCTGAAAGAGATTTATATGTCATGAATCAAGTGATTGCTCAGTGCACTATGTATAATCTTTTTTTTTTTAAACTTTGCCACACACTAGGAATTTCTTCCTGTATCGTGGGTGCGCTTACACACATATAAATTTACATACACAACACCCAGAGCCGGAACAACTATCTGTAGGTCATACAAATATTTGTTCCGTGCGGGAATCGAACCCGCGACACGCAGCGCAGCAGTCAATCGCTTAACCACTGCGCCAACCGTGCGCCCTATAATGCTCGGGCATTATGAATCAAGTCAAGTCAAACCGGGTAATGTAATAAATACTGATTTAAACTTCTAATTTATCACATTGTATGGTCATTATGAATATTGCTACGAAATGGTTAGGTAATTCGATAATTATGGTCAATGAATTAGTCCAGGTCGAGATAAGCGAGCTCGAGAGCTTAGGGCACCTCGACACGGATAAGTTAGGTTCGACACCAACCGACTTTTCTCGTTTTGCTCGCTCACTTCAGGTCCCGTCATCTCCTTCATGGTAGCAGTCTAAAAATCAATGACAACATTAAAATAATTTAAAAAAGCACATCTTTTTATTACCCGGCCCAATAAGTGATGAGCATTATTCAGAAAATCCCGGTCAATTTAATTATTTCAATTGTTTTTAGCATATTACCTACTCATGTTGGGCATTTATAAAATTGTCTGGGCATTATGAATAATGCCGTATTAATCACTTGGTCCATAGCTTATATAAAAAGAGGGTATCATTTTATCTCCGATCTCAATCACGCCAAAGATAATTGGAATACGAATTTTCGAAGGTGTGTCATATTTTATAGGATTTGAACATTTTTCTGTGGGAGCTGGCATATCCTCCCTTTCTAGCTGTTTAAGTGTCCTCTACCCATATGGCAGTATCAATGGGCACCATATCTATGAAACAAAAATCAAAATGGCGATAGGTAACTTTTCCACTTTGGTTCAATGCCCTTGAATAGTTTATCTCACTCACCACACATCTACCATCTCCTTTCAAGTGTCCACTACACATACGATAGCAACAGTATGCACCGTACCTTTAAACAAAAAATCAAAATATCGATAGGTTACTATGCCAATTTGGTTCAATACCCTTAAATAGTTATCTCACTAACATAAGTCTACCATCTCCTTCTCTAAGCTCACAGTCAAAACAATGCCTCCTTATCATAATTAAACAACAACAACTAAGGCCCGTTATCACGGAAATCCATTAACTTAATACAGCGAATAAATGATCTCCCCCTTCCTCTTCTTTAGAGTGTTTTTCCACGGGGGATACGAGGTAGCTGGGCGGTGCGAGTTAAGAGATATGTGGAACAAAACTCTAGACAAGTGACTTTAGATCAACAAAAATAATTTTAACAAAAATTACAACCGACTTCCAAACAAAAACACTACAAAGTGAAAAATAACTTCCATTTCGGAAGTCGGTGTTCCTGTTTTCGTTTCTTCGTTTTTTGACACCGACTTCTGAAATCGAAGTTATTTTTCACTTTGTAGTGTTTTTGTTTGGAAGTCGGTTGTAATTTTTGTAAAAATGTTTTTTATTTATCACTTTTTAGCTGTGGTAATAACCATAATGGCATAATGGACTAGTTATATAGGCTAGCTACCTATAATGCCCAAAGTGAAGCCAGAATAGATTAACCTAATAACATGAAACTTAAACAAAACTGTGGAATGAGAGTATACCAGGGTGAACTGTTCACACCTGCGTACCCCTTTAGAGTGTACCAGTGTGATTTTATGTTATGAAATGGTATAAACAAACATGCGGTTGCAGCAATCCCGAGTGATTTGCCGTCATTTATTGAAGAGCTCTTATGTATATCTCCGAAGTTCTTCATCAGATCTTAATTAAAATAAAATTAGACCACATGACAAGAACCAGCGTTCAAATAAAGAAAGAATCATCAAAATCGGAGTCGAATTGATAACCTCCACCTTTTTGCGAAGTCGGTTAAAAAGTGACTTTATACCGATTGGATAAAACAGTAGGGGAATACCAAGCGCTATAGGAGAGAGGGTACGGCCAAAAAATAGATGGATGGACTGTGTGAGGAGTGATATGAAAGAAAAGGGAGTCAGTGATAGCGTGACGGGGGACAGGACGGTATGAAAGAAGAAAACGTGTTGCACTGATCCCAAGTAACATGGGACAAGGGCAGGAAGATGATAAATGCCAAGTGCTATAGAAATGACACTTGTCTCTTCCATTTTGACCATCGCCGTCGCTGATTGTATGAGATTTTATCTAGTGGCTTTTGATAAGGAAGGCTACTCCAACCAGCCAGGTATTGAATCTTGTGAGCATCTGGCCGATGATTGTTGTCGGACTGATGTATATATTATATTCAATTCGCGCGGGAAACTTTGTTTGCACCATGTACGATTTGTGTGACGTCTATTATTTTTGTAGTTCGCCGCTAGACGAGGTGTGTTCGGTTTTACTAAAGCTATGCGAGTAGCTAACGTGATACGAAGTAGTGTGAAACTGTGTGTAGCTTAGTGGTCCCGTGAAGCAAACTCTTTTCAGCTAACCTAGGTTGGAGTGCGGTGTGGTGGGTTCATCGAAGGCACAGATTCCCCTCACACAAACTTCGCTTGCGTTTCTCACTCACTTATCTCGCTTTTAATACCTAGTTCTGTTATCTTTTTTTCACCAAACTGCGCTAAGACTTATCCTCGCACACCGCCTATCAACCTCGCACATCTTCGTTTGAAAAAAGCCTTATCTCTAAGAAGATAGCAATAGGGTAATAGTCTCGTTTTATTGCCGAAACCACTTTGCAAAGGAATTCGAAGCATTAAGAGGCATAACGGTTTTCTTTCTATTAAGTGGAATGAGTTCTTTTTCTTGAGAATGCTGTAAATTAAGGTTGAGACGTTGATGTTTTAAAGCTTTGTTTTGTTTTGATTTTCGAAGAAAATATGTTAAGAAAATATGTATTACATAACATGACTAAATTGAGAAATGAGTATATTAGAGGAAGTTTGAAAGTGGTGCCAGTGAGAGAAAAGTTGAAAGGAAATCGTTTGTTCTGGTATGGTCATGTGATGAGGAAGGATGAAACGCATATTACTAAAATAATTATGAATATAAATGTGGATGGATGGAGAGGGTGGGGACGGCCAAAGTAAAGATGGATGCACTGTGTGAGAAGTGATATGAAAGAAAAAACTTTTTTACAAAAATTACAACCGACTTCCAAAAAAAAAACACTACAGAGTGAAAAATAACTTCAATTTCGGAAGTCGGTGTTCCTGTTTTCGTTTTTTGACACCGACTACCGAAATTGAAGTTATTTTTCACTTTGTATTGTTTTTTTTGGAAGTCGGTTGTAATTTTTGTAAAAATGTTTTTTATTTTTCACTTTTTAGCTGTGGTACAAAATGGACCAGTTTTATAGATAAACCCCATACCATTAAACTTAAACAAAACCGGTGTAATGCGAGTATACCAGGATGAACTGTTCACATCTGCGTAACCCTTTAGTGCGTACCAGTGTGATGTTATGCTATGAAATGGTGTAAACAATAAACAGACATGCGATTGCACCTATGCCGAGTGATTTGCCGTCATTTATTGAAGAGTTCTGATGTATATTACCGAAGTTCTACATCAGATCTGGATGAAAATTAAATGGGACCACATGACAAGCACCAGCGTTCAAAAAAAAAAAGAATAATCAATACGGTTCACCCAATAAAAAGTTCTGAGGTAACAAACACAAAAAAAAAACACAGTCGAAAAAGAAAAAAAAGAAAAGTGGTATGGAAGAAGAAAACGTGTTGCACCGAACCCAAGTAACATGGGACAAGGGCAGGAAGGTGATGATATAACACAACATCACGACTGTGTTCTGAAGGGTTATACAGAGGTATACTAGTGCATCCATATTTCACCAGGTATGTTTAAGTCCCATGTAGTAGGGGGCTACCGTATTACCAACAACCGGACTACACAAATCCAAACTCCGGACTGCTACCTAAAAATACCATATGGTAACATCCAATAGCACTTAGTCCGTCCCGGGAATTGAACCTGCGAACTAAATTTATTCAGTATCTTTTCTTAGGAATTTATCATCATCATCAGCCTATTAATGTTCCCACTGCTGAGACACAGGCCCCCTCTCTGTAAGAGATAATGGGCCATAATCCACCACGAGGGCCCAGTGCGGGTTGGCGGACAAAGACAAAGACAAAGACAAAAGACAATAGATATTTATTTCAACTGGGCCACCAAGCGGCACTTTTGAATGTCACAATTTAAATTTAAATGGAATACAAGTTGATTCTACCGTGCATTCGGAAATTAGCTAGTTATGGAGAAGAATGCACAAGAAACTCCATACTTTTTAAATTTACATGGAATAAAAGTTGATTCTACCGTGCATTCGGAAAGTAGCTTGTTATGGAGAAGAATGCACAAGAAACTCGATACTTACTCTTTTAAAAAAAAAAAAAAATGATTCTACCGTGCATTCGGAAAGTAGCTTGTTATGGAGAAGAATGCACAAGAAACTCCATACTTACTCTTTTAAAAAAAAATGTTTTTTACAATATTTAGGTACATGAGTACATACATTAATAAATTCACATATGTGAGGACAATGCACCCAGAATAGCACTACACACTATACTATGTAAAGGTATAAAGTATTAAAAGTACTCACACATGTACTGTGCAGTTATACAATAGGTACTAGAAAAACATCAACATCCGAAGCAGTTGAGTTATGACCAATCCCAACTGACGGCGCCCGTTCACGAACATGACGCATGAATCGGCACCACCCAGCTCAACCATCATGAAGGGAACCGAATGATCCAACACACGCGCCACCATCAGAGAGACATTTGAGAGAGCATGACACACTCAACTGCCAGGGCACACACAAGTCAACGAACGACACATAGGTATAGCAAATGGTAGATTTACAGTTGGGTACATAGTACCCACACACGTGCTGTGCAGCTATACAATACTAAAAGAAATCGAGTCTATACAACACAAGCATAAACATATCATTTGTTTTTGCGCCCTAGTGGTTGTGGAGCAGGACTAGCATTGAGCCAAGCATTTTTATCAGTGATATAATCCCCAACTTATAATATGCCTGCCTGCATAGTGTGCGTTTTATACAATTTTTAAATTTCGTCTCATTCAGTTCTAGAATATGGGGAGGAATTTTATTGTAACATTTCGTACAGTACCCCATGAAAGATGAGGCCACTTTTGCCAGTCTGAAACCTGGTTGAACTAATTGGTCCCTATTTCTAGTAATGTAATTATGTCTGTCTCCGTTTTTACTAAAAAGATGTAAATTCTTTCTCACGTACATGATGTTTTCATAAATATATTGACAAGGAACCGTCATGATGTTAATGACCTTAAACAGTTCCCTTAGAGAATCACGGCGGCGAAGATTGTAAATCGCTCTGATGGCTCGTTTTTGCAGAATAAAAATAGACTCAATGTCTGCAGCCCTTCCCCATAGTAAGATACCGTAAGACATTATACTATGAAAGTAACTAAAATAGACTAGCCTAGCGGTATCCACATCAGTAAATTGACGAATCTTTCTGACAGCATAAGCTGCCGAACTCAGCCGCCCCGCAAGTGATACTAAATGAGGACCCCATTGTAACCTTGAGTCTAGCGTGATCCCCAGGAAAACCGTTTTATCGACGAATTCGAGCTTCTCCTTGTTTATGGACGGATTTCATATGTCTTCGAATTTTCGGTTCTAGGACATGCCGGTTTCCTCACGATGTTTGCCTTCACCGTTTTGAGAGCAGTGGTGAAGAAATAATTTACACAACATAAAGCACCTACCTACGCTCGAACTCACGACCTACAAATTGTAAGTCGCGGCCGATACAACTAAGCCACCACTGCTCTCTTAGGAATTAGTCAAATAAAATTAATTGTTTATTTTATGAACAGAGTTCATTCAATTTCTTTTCATGCAGGTTAGTCTAATAAAATACATTGTTTGTTTTGACTTAATGATTTTATGCGATTTCCTTTGAACGGCTATCTTGTACTATTTTTGTTTATTTCCACTTAGTGCTTCACTTTTTTTGAGAGCAGTGGTGGCTCAGTGGTATCAGCCACGACTTACAAGTTGTAGATCGTGAGTACGAGCCCAGGCAGGCGCTTTACTTTGTGTAAATTATTTCTTCACCACTGCTCTCAAAACGGTGAAGGAATTCATCGTGAGGAAATCGGCATGTCCTAGAACTAAAAATTCAAAGACAAGTGACATCCACCAACCGGCACTGGACTCGCGTGGTGGATTACGGCCCATTCCCTCTCAAAGAGAGGAGGCCTGTGTCCCAAAAGTGGTAACATTAATAGGCTGATGATGTGATATGTGTGCTTCACTTTTGGATTTGAGTTTGAACACTTGCTATGTAAGAGTTCTCAGAGATAGTTTTTTTGGTTTATTTTATGTTTTACTGATGTATTATAACAAGAATAAGAATAGATAAACTGTCTATGTGCCTGGGGCGGGATTATGTTGATAACAACCCAAAGTTATTATATTTCTTGTTTAGTCTATGACTATATTTAATCTGTATAGAAATACTGTGATCGCTCTCTTCTCTGTAACCTCTGGGCCATATAGCCATATATGACACGTTTCATGTGAGTTGCAGTAAAATATTAATAAAACAAGCAAATTGTATCAATTACCAGCCTAAATCACATAAAGCCCATTTAAAGCTTCTAGCATTTTGGTTTAGCACCTCATTCTCAGCAGTAGCGCTTAGGAGCACTGGAACAACGGGGCATTTGCTTCTCTACAGAAACCGTGTATTTTCTGGGATAAAAAATATGGCATAAAACTCTTCAAATATCTAGCTTCCTATTAGTGATATCATTTTCGAAATAGTATCAGTACCTTCAGCTCCTATAGACAAACTAACAAACAATTAATATCGGGTTAAGGGTTTTTGCCCGTGACTTTGTCTGCGTGGGACTCAAAAATAAGCATATTTATTATGTTATGACTTTCAGAGATACACTGTTCTCATTAGTGTTAAAATTCCCGGGTTTTTATTTTAATTATTGGTTTTGAATTTATGAAATTTTATAACTTATTAGTTTTGAATTTATGACATTGTATAACTTAAAAGTTTTGAATTTATGACATTGTATAACGTATTAACTTAAATTTATGACATTTAATAGGGTATTATTGTTTAAAGTATTAATTTCAATTTATGACATTATATAGGGTATTAATTTATGGGCTTTTGTAAGGTATTAATTTGAATTTATGAGCATGTGTAATTTTAATGATAATTTTGCATGCCTAAATTGGTGCAACACAGTGGACTGCGCATTCACTTCACATCTGGAAATGTTGGAATAAGTACTGTGTTGAACAATAAATATATTTGAATTAGAATTAAAAATAATTTATGTACACCCAGGATTATTATTTGTGCAGTAAGTCTACAGGCTTCAGTTAAGCCGCGACAACTTATGTAAAATAGGGCAAACAAACAAATTAACAAAACAAGTTCACATCTATTTAATTGTTTGCAAGGATTCAACTCAAAAGCACTCTAATTGCTTTAAACCACACGGATACAAACTTCAGAGTCCCAGATTCGATTTCTAGGTCGGGCTAAAGTTTAATTGAAACGTTTCAGGATCGGAATTGTAGCCGATAAATGGGACGCCCCTAGACAAGACCTAATACCGGTGCCAGTAAACTGCATGTTCGTTCTTGTACGTTTTGTACGTAATTTTGGAGTGTAATTTTCGTAACTAAAACTTTTTATTTGATGCTTTAAATGTTTGATACAAAGTATAATATACCCTGAAATAAATATACCCTGAAACACAGGTTCAACCTAGTTCAGGCAAATAAGTAACTGTCTTCTTTTATATGTTTAAGATATTTTATTGTAAAATGTGCCTTATGTTATAAATAAACGATATTATATTATTAAACGATATTATAATATTTTGAAACAAAAGTGAGATACAAAGAGTCATGCCTCTGACCGATCCTCAAAGATCTGTCACTTACGAACTAATGACATGACGTCACACAAATCCTGCATCGCGCATGCAAAGTTTTCGGCGCAATAAGAACACTGTAAACAGCAGTCCTACAATAACCGTTGGGCAGTTGCTTGAACCAGACACAACACCCGTCTGGCCGGAGGATCCTCTCTTTTCAATGGGAGTTTGCGGAATTTCCAACCTGTTCCGTACGAGTATACCTCCAAACACTTGTTTCTTGTGTCGTGTTTCGTGTGACTCGAGTCTAAATAAATACAGCCACAATGGTTGAATTTCAAAGTTAAGCAACGCATGCTGAGATCGGTCCGTGGTTACGTGAACATCCATCACATTCAGACACTCATCTTTATTGTAAAAGCCTAATGCATTAAGTCCGCCTTTTTACCTTTATGCATTAAGTCTGAATAAATAAACCCGTTAATCCCGCCAGTCATTTGAAGATCTTTAATAGACTTTACGTGGTAGTCAGTCATTAAATCTGATACCAATATTTGCCAACATTGTTATACAAAACTTTGTTTCTGACCACAGATAGGCAATCACTCAATCTATAATTATAATAAATCACAAATAAAAACTACCTATGTTCGTTATAGACTTTGAAACCATCCAACAGATCTGCCCCAAACCGCTGTCCGTTATAGACTTTGAAACCATCCAACAGAGCTGCCCCAAACCGATGTCCGTTATAGACTTTGAAACCATCCACCAAATGTGCCCAAAATCAATGTCCTTAGACTTTGAAACCATCCAACAGATGTGCCCCAAACTGATGTCCGTTATAGACTTTGAAACCATCCAACAGATGTGTCCCAAACCGATGTCCTTTATAGAATTTGAAACCATCCAACAAATGTTCCCCAAACTGATGTCCGTTATAGACTTTGAAACCATCCAACAAATGTGCCCCAAATCAATGTCCGTTATAGACTTTGAAACCATCCAACAGATGTGCCCCAAACTGATGTCCGTTATAGACTTTGAAACCATCCAACAGATGTGCCCCAAACTGGTATTATTAGAAAGGCAATAATGCGAAGAAGATGGTTTTAGACCACTTAAACAATGCATTAGGCACATTCGGTCCATTCATGAAGTACATTTTTTTATTTTTTTTAAAACTTTGCCCCACACTAGGAATTTCTTCCTGTATCGTGGGTGCGTTTACAAACATATAAACTCACATACACAACAACCAGAGCCGGCACAATTATCTGTAGGTCATACAAATATTTGTTCCGTGCGGGATTCGAACCCGCGACACGCAGCGCAGCAGTCAATCGCTCAACCACAGCGCCAACCGTGCGCCCTAAGACCGTCGAAGTTACTCTAAGACCGTCTGAGAGCTCAGTTCGATTTTTCACAACTGACCAAGAGACCAGAAACCTGAAGTAAAAAAAACCGGGGTCTGGGATGAGGAGTGAGTCTCAAATTACCAGGAAAACAGAAATATATAGAAAAGAGGTCTATATCCGGGTATAGAATTATGTGTGGTAAATACTCGAACCACCAGGCAATCAGAATCATGAAGAAGTAGATTGAAAATTATAAAACCTATATTAACCCGAGCGGAGCCGGGGCGGGCAGCTAGTGTTATATACAGGTATTAAGCTGCACCTGGATAGACTGGAAGGCGAGCCCAACGTAGTTGTGAAAGGTCTTGGTAGACTAATTGATAAAAAGAGGCGAATAGAAAAACCTCAGTACTCATTGGATAATTAGCTTTATAACTTTTCCAATATTCGGATACAAGCCTCCACTACGTTAATCTACCACGCGGATCCAGAGCGGGTTATTGGACATCATATGTCTTCGAATATTCAGTTCTAGGCCATGCCAGTTACCTCACGATGCTTTGCTTCACTGTTTTGAAAGCTGTAGTGATAATGTACACAAAGTTAGTTGCCTGCTTGGGTTCAAATCCTTGACGTAGCAAACGTAACAGCCGTTACTAACAGGGAATATGTATGAATAAAATATTTGTTATTTCAGCAATTTAGCTATAAAAATACTAATATAGAATACTAACAGTGAAAATAGAATTAAAATTGATCGAAAAACAACGGGATGTAAAAAATCAAAGAAATAATGTCCCTCTCTATGAAATCGCCGTTTTATATGTGCGTCGAGCTATCTGACGTCAAATGGCACGTCGTACTTCTTTTTCACGCTTTATAACTTCGTCTCTGATTAAGATATTTTAAAAATGTTTCATATTTGTTAACTAGATAACCCTCAAAGTGTCAATTTCCAGACACAATAGAAATTACCATTGTTTTAATCCGATTCGGAAATATGGACAGTTGAGCTGATATAGTAAGAAAGCATTTAATTTAACAAATAAAAAAATTACATGCATATTCCCTATTTGAGACCATTACCACTGGGCCACCATTGCTCTAATTCAGTATACAAATATCTGTTGTATATCTATACCAACATTATAAACAGGAAAATTGTTTGTTTGTTTATTTTTTTGTACCGAATAGGCTCCAAAACTACTGGGCCGATTTAAAAAAATATTTCACCAATAGAAAGCAACATTATTCCTGAGTGACGTAGGCTATTTTATAATCCCGAAAAGGGGTCCTGTGGTGTGGTCCACGGGAGCAAAGCCGCGGGAAACAGCTAGTCGCTTATATAATTATAAAATCTTGGGAAGTGTCAACGTTATTTAAGATATTCGTTTATACGATATTATTACCTAGTAACTGCGCCCTAGAGGAACGAGTAATGAGAATTAATTACCAAGTTTTATTATCATTATGTTTTGGATTACTCGTGATGTTTTCGTTCACCAAAGTAAATAGTGTCTAATATATTCATTTACTACTTGCTGCGCACAAACGTATGTAGGCCGACTTAATGCCTTAGGCATTTCTACAAGTCAAACAAACAACTAGACATCAAGGAGTATCAATCAATCTTCCTAGCCTTTTCCCAACTATGTTGGTGTCGGCTTCCAGTCTTACCGGATTCAGCTGAGTAGGTACCACTGTTTTACAAGGAGCGACTGCGTATCTGACCTCCACAACCCAGTAACTGGATAACAGCGGTACCCCTTGGCAAGAGTGGTGTCAGATCTCAAGCTTCTGACTACTCGTAACGGCTGTCAAAGATCTTCAAATGACAACCGGGACCAAAGGCTTAGCGTGCTTACCGAAGCACGGAGGAATCTCAGTATGTTGAAATGGTCACTCATCCACGGACTGACTTACCTCGGCAAGCGTTGCTTAACCTTGAAAATCGACCCGAGCGGCAGTTATTATGTAGCCACGAGCTCCTCAAAAAATGTCAACTATGTTGAGAATATCAAGCGCTATCGAAATGCCCATGATCATTCCCCATCGCTATCGCTGGTAGAATGAGACTTTGTCTAGAGCCTCAGGTTTGTCATTGTAAAGGCCTCGACGATCATAAAGATAGTCGACCATCGATGAAGCTGTTGTTATGCAGTTAGATCAAGGGCCTGATGCAGAAGACAGTACTAATCAGTTCGGCCCGCATTGTGCGGAGGATCCAGTCTCTAAAGCCTGAACCTTAATGGTATAAGGTTTTCAAGTAGCAATCGCGTGCCTTACAAACTTGTCGTGGTGAACACAGAGATATTCGTAAAGGAGCTCCCTCACTTGGACCATTCGCCTGTAATGTAACAGTGGCCTCCGTGCCTCGGAAAGCACGTAAAGGCGTTGGTTCCGGCTGCCATTTGATGATCATTGACAGTCGTTACGTGTAAGCTTGAGATCTGACACCAGTCTAGCCAAGAGGTATTGTGTTACCCAGTTACTGGGTTGTGGAGGTCAGATAGGCAGTCACTGCATGTTAAATATGGGTATTCTGCTGAATCCAGTTAGACTGGAAGCCGACCCCAACATACTTGGCAAAAGGCTAGGAAAATTGTTGACTTTTTAACCGACTTTAAAAGGAGGAGGTTCTTAATTCGACTGTACTTTTTTGTGTGTTACCTCAGAGCTTTTACTAGGCAAACCGATTTTGATGATTCTGCTTTTATTTGAAAGCTGGTGCTTCTCATGTGATCCCATTTAAATTTCATCAAGATCTGACGAGGAGTTTTTAGGTTATCCTTAATAAAGCGTATTTACATGGTAACATAAGGTACAAAAATTAAAAAGAGAAAAATAAAAACATATTTTACAAAAAAAAACAACCGACTTCAAAATAAAAACACCACAAAGTAAAAAATTACTTCAATTTCGGAAGTCGGTGTCATAAAACAAACCGAAAACAGGAACACC
The DNA here is from genome assembly GCA_949775005.1 of Orthosia gothica. Lineage (NCBI taxonomy): Eukaryota > Metazoa > Arthropoda > Insecta > Lepidoptera > Noctuidae > Orthosia > Orthosia gothica. Next base: position 17,626,557 of record OX459052.1, read on the forward strand.
GACTTCCAAAATTGAAGTAATTTTTTAGTTTTTAATGTTTTATTTGGATGCTGGTTGTATTTTTTTGTAAAAAGCTTTTATTTTCTTTTCAAGTTTTTTTTTCCAAGTCTCTTTGGCGACACTTTTGTTGAGAGAATGACATTCGTCTAGAACCTTAGGTGTAATTTATTGTTACTCATATGTATAAAATTATATAGATATTATATAACTATCTGTTCTAAAGCAAAATTACGTGTTAATATTTCTCACACATAGACAAAACGCAATTAGCAGCTCCTAACGTAAATTTAATTATCGCAAAAGGATTCACACAAGAGCGTTAACAAAGACTTGATACTGAATGGAAAATTATTATAAACGTATTAAGTTTAAATTTCCATTTGGACTGCATGCCCGACGCGCTGGGAGCTTTTGTCTGGGGCTGTCGGTTACACCATAGTGGATGTGATTAATATTTGGCGGTTGTAAAGTTGCATGCATTTGTGTTGTAAAAGTTTAAGGTACCAATGAAATTAGATACTATACTTTGGTGACCTGTTAACTATAGTTGTACGCAAACATTGTGGTAACTGAATAATTTAAAGAGTTGACTAACCATAAGAATAAGTAGTTTAAAATTATCGTTATTTAATTATTAGACAAGAAGAAGGAACAGAAAATAGGTACAAAGGTATGCTTATTTCTAACGAAATCTCTTCCAGCATACCTGTGAGAGGAGAGTTGCAAAAGAAAATGTGTAGACACCGTGTGTAGAGGAGAAATAAAAAGAGAAATATTAAAAAATTCACAATAAACAAGAATACAGTACAGATAATTAATATATACTCTTATATACGTGCGTATTAATAAAATAAATATTACATTAATAAATACTAACTAATATTATTGTTATTGTGTTCACGTGTAAATTTTATTTACCTGACCATACAATGAGGAATCAAAAATCTTCGAAGGATATGATCAGAGCTTTTCATATGCGCATTAGCAGTTGATACTTACATTTGCACCGCACCACACTTGTGATGGCAGCTCGAACACGGTGGTGACGAAAGTAACTGGTGCTTATAGCACAAAATCCTCCTAGGCTAAGCCCAGTTGCACATATTTTGTATAACCCGATGTATAACCATAAACGAAGCAAAAAGAGTATGTAAGACTGTAGCAAGTGGAATTATGTATTAAAAAAGCGTGAAGTTATGTATGTACGTTGTTGTATAAATGGTTTAAAAGCGATTGCCTCTTCATCATCGTCCCCATCTCATCCATGAGCTCTGTATTTCGTGATATCTGACCGACGTGACGCACGTATATGTCTTCAAATAAAATCAGATAGGCAAACGCTCCTTATAAAATTCTGATATTCATCTTCATTCGTTAAGGCTGGATGCTGAGTCAAATATTGTTGCAACAATCCTAGGCAGAGTGATGTGGTGACCTATATTTGCAATATTTCTAAGTATGTGAGAACCTTGTTCCTATTAATCAAGTGTTGGCATTTATTTGTCAGTGCTTGTAATACTTTACACTTATACGTAGTATAGTAGTGCTGGGTGGATTGTCCTCACGTATATTAACTTATGTATGTATTTAAATGTTGTACAAAACTTTTTTTTTAAAGAGTATGTATGGAGTTTCTTGTCCGTTCTTCTCCATAACAAGCAACTTTGCCGAATTGACGGTAGAATCAATAATTATGGTTTTAAATTTATATTTTTGTCATTCAAAAGTGCCGCTTAATGGCCTAGGCCCTAGATGAAATAAAGAATTTTTGTCTTTGTCTTTTTGTAGAATATTCATAAACTTGTAGCATCTTCAAATACCTTGTTACCTAACGGTGTAACAACGTCCCTACCTCAGCCAAGGGCTCAGTATATCGTGAGATCTGACCGACGTGTCACGGTAATGGGAAACATGGACCAGGCTTATCTTCACGCTCTGCCTCTTAGACGTGCGGGTAGACAGAAATATAGGGGCTTGGAGACGAGAGATTGTTGGGAAAGATTAGGGTTCGTGGTGGTTTGAAGTTTTGGATGAAATGCCTTTTGTGTTAGTCTTCAAAGGAAAAAAAAGTTTATTGCTGTCTTTATTGCCAGGAAAGCACTCATGAAATCAATTTGCCGAGTGTGGTAATTGTGAAAATTCTCACATCTTATGAACAATAATATATTATTTCAATTACGAGAATAGGTTTGCGTATCAAACAATCTCTATTCATAATGTAATGGGGAACCAGAGTTCTAAATATATACCTAGGTTTAATTTTAGACTCCAGATCTTCCCTAATTACATTTATGTCAAACTACCTGTCAACTTAAGTAACTTGACTAAAAAAAAAACTTTCACTTAAACTTAGGCCTCTTTTTCGAAGATAACTTCAGAATACAAAAACAATTTTAGATACACTAGTATACAAAGACACGCTCGGCTTCGCCTCTTATACATTTGCTGCAGGGTCGTAGCAGACCACTGAACCGCTACGACCAGGCAACTACGCGCCTATCTGCAATTTATTAATCAACACTTCGCTTCGCGTCTGAGTGAGATGAACGTGTTTATTCGCTCCAATTATTTACTATTATTTTTATGTATGTATGGATATGATTTTATTTAAGATTTGTTTTATTAATCTTATTACTATCATAGTGGATGAAACAAGCATTATTTACCAGAGTTGTTCGGTGTTCGTTGTTGAAGACATTTCAGTCTTAGTTCTTCTCTCAATCTTATCAAATAGCGATAAAAACTAACTTCCTAGGGTTCTGTACTCGAAGTCTGTCAATAGGAACTCATTGCTAAGTACTTTGTGGGTCTTTTTGTGATAACTTCAGCAGACTGTGAATTTTCTTGATGATTTATCCTAGACCGTACACGCACAGTGGCCTGATTTTTTTAAATATAAGTAATGATGAATTATTGTTAAGTCAAAAAGCTTATTCAACATACTCCCAGACTTTCGTTACATTATCGATACTAGATATTATCACCAATTCTTCCCCCAAACTCATAAACGTCGTGCCATCTCTTTCCACACTACTGACCACTAACAATAGTGTAATCCAAATGCCACATTTGCTGACCGTGCTCGCTCTTTGTGAAACGTGTAATTTGCTAGCCGTACATTATGGCTGGATGTAACGGTTGTTTCAATTGTTTTTGGTTATTTATTGGTAAGACAGCAAATTTAGAGTTTGAATTTAGTGCGAATTTGTTTAGCAGCAAGTGAACCTAACAAAGCACGTCGAAATTTTCCTTAATTCAGTAATAATTGCTTGATGTATCTATACGTAGTGTAGTAGAGTTAGTTTGGGTGCATCGTCCTCACTTTTATGAATTAATGTATGTATGTAAATATTGTAAAACACTTTTTTATATAGAAAATGTGGAGTTTCTTGTCCATTCGTCACCATAACAAGCTACTTGCCGAATGGACGGTAGAATCAAGCATTATGGCGTTCAAAAGTGCTGCTTAATGGCCTAATTGAATTAAAGAACTTTGACTTCAGACAAGTAAGTTTTTAAGATTTGACTTTGGCAACAAATATCCAAAACCGTAGTCTTCGCATTTAATTCAAATGTAACTATTCCCGACCAGAAATAACTATCAGAAGACCATACAAGCATCTTAGTTCCGTCCTAAAATCATTATTTCAGCTGATACACTAGTTAATTTCTTTTCGTATCAATAAAATCACATGTCTAATAATCATATTTATCTACAAAAATAATTACATTCCTACACACAATTCTAAACCACAAGTCCCAAAAAACATCTCAACCAATCGGGCAATCGGAAATACGTCCAGAATCCAATCCTCCTTTCTACAATTAAGAACTTTCCAGAGAAAGCCAAGTAATAAATATAACAAACTTAAGCTGAATCCTTTCAAATCTTGTACTGCTCTTTGTGAAGAAAAACAGTAGCATCAAGAAAAACCTTTGCAAAGCCAGCACTAACTCTGTAGATGTGGTTACTGGTCATATAAATTTATAAAAGTATATATTTATTGGTGACCCGCACAAGAGACTAGAAAAAAAATAATGTTCCCACTGCTGGGACACAGGCCTCCTCTCTGTGAGAGGGAATGGGCCGTAATCCTCCACGCGGACCCAATGCGGGTTGGTGGATGTCACATGAATTTGATTTTTGGTTTCAAGGACATGCCGGTTTCCTCACGATGTTTTCCTTCGCCATTTTGAGAGCAGTGGTGGTGAAATAATTTACACAAAGTAAAGCGCCTGCTTGGGTTTGGACTCTCGACATACAACTTATAAGTCGTGGCCGATACCACTAAGCCACCACTGCACTCCAAACAAATAAAAAAATACTCGAACACGAAACAAAAATCATATCAAGATACGAAGAAAAAGAAGTTGAAAGATTACCAAATAATTAAAAGCCAGTCTATACAACGAATATGTAGATAAAAAACCTTATGAACCAGTCATGAACTTTTTTTGTAAACCATGCTAATATTACTTTTGCCATGATATAAGCTAGAATCAAAGTCATAATCACACTCACAGCTGTTTCTCTACAACAATTTCTTTCAAATACCTAGAATAATCTTTACAATACAATATTGTATCTACACTTTCAACTCCCAATAAAACATCTCAGCCAATCAGGCGATCGGAAATACCTCGTGTCTCCACACACTCCAGAAGCTTCCAGAGAGAGCCAAGTAATAAATGTAACAAATTGTAGTAAGCTGATATTGCTGAAACCCTTTGTTAGTGCGCTACCCGACACGTTATGCGCTAATGGGAACTCTTTTACATTGGGTTCTGTTACTGTGGTAAGAAATGTGTGTTTGGGATGGATTGGAGAAAGGAATAGAGGAACTAGTTCAGACAGAAATTATTATTTATTTATTATTTATTTATTATATGCTTTATTGTACACCATAAAATAACATTATAAAAAGAAACTTAAAAGTAATACAAATACAATGGGCGGCCTTATCGCTTTCCGCGATCTCTTCCAGGCAACCTGGTATGGACAGTAATTGTCTGAACTTGAAGTGGGGTTGTCATTGGTGTGACATTAACATTGTGAAAACTACATTATAATAGATACACAGATAAATACATATGCTATGTAATATATACATAAATACATACATACTAAATATAATGGCAACAAAGAAAAAGAATTAATCAACTACTAAATCTTAATCAATCCTAAAGTTAATGTACCAAGTTGAGTTTACATAATAAATTGAAAGTTATGACATACTGATCGTACTACAACTATGTACTATGTACACATCAACGTTCTTGATTTCTGAATTGGTATGGAACTTTGAAGGCAAAACTATAGGAGTCTCTTTTTTATAGTACCTACTGTGTTTTTGTGTTTGATGTAAAAATAAAATCATTAATTTGGCAGTAGGTACTGACGAACGAACGATGGCAACTTGGCAGAATACCGGAGATGTACATCCAACCAATCCCTAGCGATTCAAGTATACGTAATGAATAAAACACCGACAATGTAACTCTGGGTGCAAGCATGGAAATAGATGAAATTGCAACTGTAGGTATGTAACGTAGACAACAATACAATTTCGCGATTGTTATTCATATAGTTTCCAAATTGTATGCAATTTGATTTTGTGTGTACAAGAGTTAGCTTGGGAGCTAGCTATATAGGGGTCTTTAAGTCAAGAGTGAAGTTATTTCTAGGCTAGCGTACTTCACAGTTGACCACATCATCGCTTATCATCAAGTGAGATAGTGGTCAAGCGTGAGCCTATATAAAATAAAATAAAGCTGATAAGTGACAACAAAGGATTTGGGTTCACTATAAACTTACAATTTACTAGTAAAATTAAGATTATTTAATACTACATCCTAACCTCTGAGGGTATGAAATCGTTTCGGATTTTTTTTATACTTGGTATGTTTGTTAGTCATGTACCAAAAGTCATGGAAAAATATCACAAACTTAGAAAAGTGAGGTTAAATTCTTGATCTTCTTCTTCTTAGCGTGTGGATGGCAAATATAAAAAGTTAAATATTGTGTTTGGCCCAGAATTCAGCCACGGCAACACCATTCGGTGACGCAGTCATAAGGTCTTCGCAAGTACAGGTGACAGGGCATGCTGCGCACTCCATGAGATGGGCCATGGTCTGTGGAGAGATGCTGCACAAGCACTGAAGACTAGTGCCATCAGAGAACCCCCGTACGTGTGAAATGAGATAAAATAATGTAATTTGGAGTTAAAAATCATTGATAAAATAATCAAAATACTAAATATGTTTTTGTTTATTATTTATATTGTTTTAATAAAAAATAGTAAAATAAACATAAAGATGTACTTTTCTTTATAAACGTGAAAAAAATGCACCAGAGATGACTAGCACAAAATGAGGGTGCAGGATTATTGAATTTTTGATGTACTATGTATATGTATAAGTTCAGACATTATGCAAAAATGATATGATAACAAGGTGAGTAACTGAAGGATCCCACAAGGAGAATCGATGACTTGATGGGAAGGGAACCCGCCCGTTTGAGTTAGGCAAATCCAGCAGTGGACGTCTATGGCTGAAATGATAATAAAACAAGAGCAACTAATATTTGAAAACCTGTTATAGTTATGTTTCCAACTTGTGAAAGTTTTGCATTTTTTTCAACTATGATGTTTATTATATCCCCTCGGTGTCATTTTGAAAGCCCAAAAAAATATTCGTATACTTTAATAGCTTAAAAATTATAGACATAACGAAATAATAAGAGTTTCCACACTATGCTCAAGTCTTAAAAAAATCAGCCCAATTCTTTAATATGCCCAAAAGAATAAATCCCCTTCAAGATATGCCAAAATTTATTTCTTTCTTACAGTAACTTTATTTAGTACCAAACTTCACTTACCTACTTGTCCCGAGAAACGAACGCCAGAAAGAAAACTTTAATTAAAAGTTTCATATTTTATTTTAACTAGCTTCTGCCGTGACTTGCCTCCTTTTCAATTCTCTTAATTAAATAGTTTGATAATTTGGTTCAAGTTTCTTTAGTGAATATAGTTTTCTTTTATTTTTCTTCACGGGGAGAATACTTAATCAATTTTCTATAAGAGCTTTTGAAAGTTCACTGACTGTGTTCTTGATGTTTGAAACTGCTAATGAGAAAGTTAATGAAACTATATATTTTATGGAGCTCGTGGCTAATAATAATTTAATGGACGGATGACTATTCAGTACACACCGAGACTCCTCCGTGCCTCAGTAAGCACGTATAGCTGTTGGTCCCGGCTGACATATTATTAATGTAGATTTTTGACATAGGGATGTTTCCTAGCTAGAAAATGATAATTTTAGTAAGTCCCTCAGCGAGATTATCAAATAATATAAACATTGACAAAGATAAAGCGCATCAAAGTTCAGGAGGAGCTGGCTGCCAAAAAGTTGGAAATCTATGCAAAGGTGAGAAGGTACTTCATGCCAGAACAGCTCCTCAATTTGTATCAAGCGCAAGTTCGATCATGCATGCAGTGCTGTTCTCATCTCTGGGACTGATCTACCATATACCAGCTTGACGCACTAGAGTCGAGCGAAAAGCAGACCAAGTGGGTCATCGGTGATGAGGCACTGGTCAAGTCAAAGCTCCAGCGCCTTGAACATCGTCGCCTAGTTGCCAGCTAGTCGGTTTTTTATTGGTTACATTTCGTGGAGTGTGCGGTGGTATTGCATTATCTAAAACACCTAGCCCGTTTCAACATCGGACTACCAGACGTACGGCGATGCGCCATCGGTACATGGTGGACGTCCCACCTATACGCACAAAACGTTTTGTAAACACTTTTATTATGCGTACAGCTAAGGAGTGGAATTCCCTGCCGGAGTCTGTGTTTCCCGACAGCTACAATCTAGGAGTATTTATGTCAAGAGTGAATAGGTTATTTCCAGACAAGCGTGTTTCAACGTCGACCACATCATCGCTTACCATCAGATGAGATAGTGGTCAAGCGCGAGCCTATACAATATATATTTTTTTGTTTTTCCTTGTGACGTCACTTTGTCAGTATAAAGTGTAGCAAACCGTGACGTCACACGGTATCTTAACGCACTGTATCGTAGTAATTTTTGTTTACGTGGCAAAAGAAAAATATGTGTCCAATATTTTTAGGTTATCTAAATGATGGACTAAATAGGTATTTTTTGTCAAATACCCTATTGTTAAGTATAGTATGATGCCTGAAAATTTGCCATCAGTCCTGCCAATGGGTATCATGTTGCTCAGGTACTGGGTTGTGAAGGTCAGATAAGCAGTCGGTCTATGTAAAATACTGATTCTCAGGAGCATCCGACAAAACTAGAGCCAACTCCAATATGACCGAAACCAACGGCTTAACTATGCACGGACCCCTCCGTGCATCGTTAAGCCTTCTCGGTTTGTAATGGACGGTCACCCAGACACGGACCGACCGCAAATAAAATTATGTTTTACCCGCGGCTTCGCTCCTGTTAACTGGCAATGACCTACCCTACTTACCTTGCTACCTACCCCACCTACTTATATTTTTTGTTCTAGATTCATTCTGCCGCGGTGAATCTTAAAACCGCCATTCAGAAAATGACGACAAAAGCACAACACCATCTATCGAATGTGGAGTTCAACTGCCCCAGTATCTGAATTGCGTATGTTGTGATATTTTACTTCTTGAACACTTTAAATTCACCTAACTTTTGATGGAGTGAACCAATTGCGATGAAACAAAAACCAAGTAATACAATAAGTTACGCACAACTTTTAAGTAGTAAAGTTAACTGCATTGGCACAACTAAACAGACAGAGAAACAAAAACTCCAAAACTGTTGGAAATGGGTTCCGTTGGTTATACTTTAACAGCATGGCTATTATTTTTAACCGACTTACCAAAAAGGAGGACGTTCTATGTTCGACTTCTTGTATGTTTTTTTTTTTTTAATGTATGTTTACCGATATCTTCGTCAATTGTGGACCGATTTTGAAAATTCTGTTTTCGTTTGAAAGAGTATGTTTCGAAATTGGTCCCATTTTAATTTGGTGAAGATCTATGACGAACTTCGGAGGTATACAACAGAACCCTTCAATCAATAACGGCAAATCATTCGGGATTGCTGCAATCGCATGCCTGTTTATTGTATATACCATTTCATAACATAACATCACGCCAGTACGCACTAAAGGGGTACGTAGATCTCTCATTTCACCGGTTATGTTCAAGTTTCATGTTATTCGGGTAATCAATTCTGGCGTTATAGGTTACCTACCTTACTAAACAACTTGCCTATTTTAGGAAGGTACAACTAAAAAGGGAAAAATAAAAAAAACTTTTTGACAAAAAAATACTACCGACTTCCAAATAAAAAACTACAAAGTGAAAAATAACTTTAATTTTGGAAGTCGGTGTCTATATCGCAAACAAAATGGGAAAAAACAAAGACACCGACTTCCAAAATTAAAGTTATTTTTCACTTTGTAGTGGTAATATTTTCGAAGTACAAAAACGACTTTTCTAAAGATTTATTATATGTAAAGATAGGCTCGCGGTTGCCCACTAAGTATCTCATCTGATGGTTAGCGATGATGTGGTCGACGATGCAGCACGCTTGCCTAGAAGAAACCTATTCATTCAATACTCCCGGGTTGTAGCTATCAGGAAATACAGACTTCGGCAGAGAATTCCACTCCTTAGCTGTACGCATAACAAAAGTATTCCCAAAACGTTTGGTGCGTATGGGTGAGATGTCCACCATGTACCGATGACGCATATAAAAGTAAACTGGCAAAAATATGAGTGTACAACAATGACGACCTCTATTTGGTAGTTTTCTTTTACAGTAGATCTCTGCATACCTCTTCGTGCATGAAAGCGAATTGTTGCGTTATGTTTTCATTCCCAAAAAGTCCTTTTCTTCATCAAAGCATTTTGTTTACCTTAATAAACAACACTTTCTGAACCAGGTGTAACAATGTTTACAGAATTTAACATTTTCTCTTTTTTGTAAAGCCGTGATAAAAGGCAGGTTTTACAAGAAAATACGTACGTTCCACCGGCTTTATGACGTATTATGCTATCGTGAATTTTTAATTTTCTTGTTGGAAAATATATCGTGTTGTGTATTATGATAAAAGGTTTCTTGGTATTTGTTTTAAAACATGGTATCGGTGATTGAACGCATCGTTATAACAAGATTTTATTTAACTTGCAATGTAAGTATGTAAGTGTGTTTGGGTCAAATCTTGCAAATGAATTTTAAAGAAGTTATCCTCCACCGTTTAAGATGAAATTTTGCGTAAACGTTTAGTTTGGATCACTGTGCATGGTTAGTTAAGTAACGTCATTCTAAATCAAATATGGTGGACGGCCCAAGATGGCGGACTAGTTATTTGTTGTGCACTGCCATGATTTGGGTATCAAATGAAAGGGTTTGCTGAGAAGAATACGAAAAAAGCTTTTTTTTAAAAAAAATGAATAATTTTATTTTGCTACTTAGTAAACTTGAACACAGACCCCCAATTTTAGAATTAAGTCTACTATAGCCTGGCCTAGCATGGCCAATAACCTTATTTTATTTAAATATTGCAAGTGTGGAGCATAGTGTTGTAGGTAAGGTTCAAACATAAGTGATCTATCGAATGTGACATGAATCCTCAATTTAATTTTACTAATTGGTGTAAATAAATGTTAATATAAACGTAATATATTTAAATATAACAATATTCATACACAAAGTATATTTATAATTATTGTAATAAAAAAATTAACAATAAAATAAAACAGATTGATAAATTGAAGTCTGACTGAAAAGAGCAGAAATTATATAAGGCGATAGTTTCTTAACTTAAGATCACTCAGTTTACAACACTATTTTAATATAACGATAATGTGGCAACACACCAAATGTCAGTTTAGTCTTGTAACACATGTAATAAAATTTAAGATGTGCAACATTTGCTGATGGAATGTGCTAAGAATAAATATGAAAGGGAATCTTTGGCTAAGGAGTTTAAACTAAACATGTGTGATGTTGGACTTTTCCAAAATATTTTGGCATACCCTAAATCAGAGAGGACTAAACGCATAATGTGTGGCCTAATTCAGAAGTCTAGGCAGTAATTCCCTTTCCTATATCATAGTGTGTGTAGTGTAGTGGGTAGTAAAAATATAGTTTAATTATGGATGTATACTTCTGTGTAAATAGAGTATATGGTACAATGGGGTTGACGTATCCGTGAGGATAAAAATCCCTTATTAATAAAGAAATTAAAAAAAGAAAAGAGATTACCGGAGGCACTAGGAAAGTGGCATTCGATATGAGCGAAGGCGATAGTTGGAAGGTGAAAATGTTAGGGATTGGTCACGTGACTTTTCGATATCGCTTTCAATCCCATACAATGTTGCCTTTTTGACAATCGCTATCGACACGCTTTCGATGATAGAATGACACCTGTCTAGGGCATTAGGTCAATGACAAAGTTCAAATTCCATTACACAATTTAAATATCGAAACTTATAACAAAAATTCATCAACATCATATCAGCCGAAAGACGTCCACTGCTGGACAAAGGCCTCTCCCAAGCGACGCCACATTGATCGGTCCCATGCGTCTCGCACGCATAAAAAGCAATACTAATAAAAAGTAATAGTGTAAAAACAAAGAAGAAACCATGTTGCGCCGACTCCAAGTAAAACAGGACAAGAGCAAGAAGATAATGATTGCATTTTGTTTGTTTGTAGATGGTAAACACAGAAAGAACTTATCCAGAAAATATACACGTCAGAAAACTAAACTATAGCTCTTAAGACGGTATCCTGACCAAAAAATCGGCATGAGATATGAGCATTCCTATTGGTCTAGCGGCACTGGCGGCGCATGAATTACAGTAGTAAATACGCCCAGATTTTAGTTTTTTTTTTTTATAAAATAGAATTTTGGTCTTCTGAAAAAAAATATACTACAAAAATGTTTGTTATTAAATTGTCTATCCATTAGTGTTAGTACAAAAAATAATTAATGAACACTTTACGAGGAGATGCATGCTATCAATAATTATTTCTCACTTTTATGTTTTTTTTTGGAAGGAGATTAGTGAAAAATATACAACATTAAAAAAAAACTAAATCTACCATTTTAGAATCAATATTATGTAGAAATTTAATGTACTTTTATTAATTGATATTTCTTTTTAAATAATGAGTAGATAGCGCCTAAAAACTTCACGAAAAACGGCTTGCGCGGCGTTTTGCTCGGGGTACCGCCTTAAGTATACCTTTTATGCCGAAAAATACACGGTCTCTATTGTACAGTCCACACAAGCAAATCCACGGGAAACACAAGTGTGTCATCCGGGTACAGTATATTAAATTAAAAAATATTAGCAAGTTAATCATAATACGACCGAGGGGCTTAATAAGGCTCTGTGGACCTTTACAAACAAAGCAGAGGCGATGCTGCCTTAATCACTAATTTTGACAGGTTTATCCGTTGATTGATCGAGTTCTATGGTTAGTATACATACAGGTAGATAATACTGCAACTCTTCCAGGCTACATTAAGACGGTACCCTGACCAAAAAATCGGCATGAGATATGAGCGTTCCTATTGGTCTAGCGGCACTGGTGGCGCATGAATTACAGTAGTGAATACGCCCAGATTTTAGAATAAAATCTTTATAAAATCGAATTTTCGTCTTTTGAAAAAAATAATTCTACAAAACTGTTTGTTATTAAATTGTCTATCCATTAGTGTTAGTACAAAAAATATTCAATGAACACTTTACGAGGAGATGCATAATATCAATAATTATTTCTCATTTTTATGTTTTTTTGGAAGTAGAATAGAGAAATAAAAAAAAAAAACAAAATCTACCATTTTAGAATCAATATTATGTACAAATTTAATGTATTTTTATTAATTGATATTTCTTTTTAAATAACGAGTAGATAGCTCCTAAAAACAGCACACAAAACGGCTTGCGCGGCGTTTTGCTCGGGGTACCGCCTTAAGGGCCTTCCACCACTGTAGCACCATAAAGCGGTGACTTTCTGAAGCATACTTCTTAGTAACGGCTAGGTTAAAAGATTTGCAAAAATTATATATTGATTTTTGATTCATTTACATTATTTGTGAAACATGGTTTTATCGTGTAAGTAATAGTTTTGCTTTAAAAAAATCATTTACAACTCGATATTTTGCCGCTCCTTTTGGATACTCCTCCAAAACGACTTGGATGTTGAAAAATATTTTTACACAGAAAAAATTATTGCTAGAATTTCTTCAAAACTGAAATAGCATATGTGTATCAAAGAATATTCTGCAAACAAAAATGTCCAAAGGGAGGTTCAATATTGATATTCTGGCTCCGAGCAGTCGCACGACTAGTACTGCGTTAACATTGGGGAATATGTACGCCTTAAGCTAATGTCTTTTTTTAATTTCGTAAACTAAACTGACTACTGCTGCAAATGACTTTACTTTTTATAAAGTTTGCAAGCGCTGAGCATAGTGTCGAGGGTTGTGTCATAGGCTCAATCATAAGTGATTCATCGAATCAAAGTGACATGACTGATCAATTTAATAATAACAAAAAATAAGTAAATGATAAATTTTATAATAATATTATTAATACACATAGTACATAAACTATTTTATTTTAATAAACAAGAAATCTTAAATAAAATAAATCGAAAGAAAAAAATCTGACATAAATAAATAGAAATTAAATAACGGCCGCTAGTTTTTTAACTAATGTATTTTTTTTGCCGTGAAATCCATTTCCGATTTTCGATCAACTTTCGATCAATCAGGAAACAACACTATTTTTAAGGAACGATAAAGTGGCAACAATGTCAGTTTAGTCTACGAAATCAAAAACCAAAACATAGCTTTTTTCACGCGGCTTCGCTACTGGCTCCGTGTTTTTTTTTCGAGATGAATAGCAGCCTATGACACTCAATGATAATGTAGCTATCTATCAGTGCAATATCTTTCATTTTAGACCAGAACCCTAATTGCGTAACTTCAAATAAAGGCTTTGGTTTCATTTATTGCTTCATATGTTCAAAAATCTGTCTACCCGACAGCGTAAATCTTTCAATGAATAATATTGAGTAGGACAATCCAACCGCACTATTCCCAAACCACTGCAACTCCTGAAAGCCAGAATCAACAGTGGCGACCACCACAAAAGCGCCGAGGCAATGAAGCTCGACGAAGTCCCGGAGAATGAATTTGACTGTCTTGGATCCCGCAACGAAATTAATCAGAAAAGAATAACGGAGGAGTAGGGAAAATGTAAATTTCCACTTCCCTCCATATCAAGCAGGAGACAGAACAAACAAGGCCAATAGGCACAAAGGGTCATATACAACTGGGATAAGCCCAGTTGCCTAGCACCACGGATAAAAAAATAGCATTAATACATATTAATGTGTCCTAACATTGTGAGCTGTTAAACTCGTAATTATATTGAGTAATTGTAATAATATTGAGTAGTCAAAATCAAAGGGTACGCACGTGCTTTGTTCTATCAAAACAGATACGCATTTAATTTGAGGGTGCAGTACTTTCAAGGATTACCCATTACAAACCATATGATTTATTATTTATTTATAGTTAATTAAAACGATACAAAGACCAACTATAATAATTAACATAGAAATAGAAGATAAAAATGTTAACAATTGTATCACATAAAATCAGTAATTCACATAACAATACAATGAACAGTGTAGTGCCAACATATTATCATCATCATCAACCTTATAATAATGTTCCCACTGCTGGGGCACAAGCCTCCTCTCTGTGAGAGATATATAATATAATCAATAAAAATAATGATAAATGATAAATGATAAATGATTTTATTTCTGTAAGTTGGTTTGTACAAACACTTTTACATGTCGATCATATTTTTTAAAACTAGATGAGGTCGGCGTTTCCTATCTGACTACTCTGAGAAGAAAGGCCGAAACAAACTCAGAGGTCACAGTCTCTTTTAAAGTCTTGACAAAAACTTGGTTATATCATGTGAAGACCATGTAGACATATGTCTGAAATGGTCTTTTGAGGAAAGAACCAGCCAGATTGAGTGGACCTGTCCAGTCAGTGCACGCATTTGTCAATAACCGAGCAGCTCAACTCAGAATTTACGGAGCTCAACGATTCGACGAACAATACCAAAGAAAGGACATTCGGGTAGGCCGCATAAACTACTCAAACTGCCAGACCATGAGTAAAAACTAACTAAGTTATAATAAAAAACAAAAATCCACATAGTCTTCACATTCACAATAATAAAAAATAAAAAATATAATACTTTAAAAAGTAAATATTCTTGTCATTGCAAGAAAACAAAAAAAAATATCAAAATTAAAAACAAAATTCACGGTACAAAATATAAAAAAAATCAAAATTAATTGGAGCAGCTCAATCCCAAGCCTTTTTGTCCTCAACGTAATCTTTAATAGTATAAAACGCTTTCTGACACAACTTACGTTTAATGAATGATTTGAATTTATTAAGACTTAGATCTTGTACGTGGCTTGGAAGCTTATTATAAAAGCGTACACATTGACATCTAAACGAGCCACCTATCTTCTTGAGCCTTGTTGTAGGTAAAAAATACAATACAATTATATATATTTATCATGGCATAGTGGAATGGCAATATTATAATCCTATCCTGTATGTCCAAATGATATACCTGAAACAAAAAAATTGCGTCTGCCGAAATTTCTGAAGGATTTTGGTTAGTCCTCTGTTTCATGGGACTATAAATGACATGTACAGGATCATAATGTGGATAATAATAGACACCATTGCCATTATTTTTATACTTTTTGGGCCAAAATACACTTTTAACCAACGCCACGGGCAGGTACGGCAATTTAAAGTATAATATGAGACGAAAAAAAATCTAATTACGTTGAAAAAATGAAATATCTTAGTAAAACGAAATTTTCGTCGCCTTAGACTGAGGAGAGATGAGATAATTGAAATGAACGAAGAAAACAAATGCCAGTTATTCTTGCGTACTTATCTAGAGGTATGAAGATGTGGATAAGACATAAGGGCATCCCGGATTTTCTTAGAATTACCTACCATTTACCTCTTTTGGTAGGGACTTTAGTGCCCTACACACATAAAGTACGAAATGCGGGAAACAGCACGCACCGTTCCAACCTTCGCTTCGAAACGTACATATAAACGCATGGGGGCTTACAGTTCGATCTGGCATATTGGCTCGAGCGAAGCGAGGGATGGAAAGGCCGCGTGCTGTTTCTCGCGTTCGGACTTTACGTGTGCACGGCGCTATTTTCTCGAAAGCTGTGGTGGCCTAGTGATAATGGCCCCGACTAACGTGTCGTAGGTTGTGGGCGAACCCAGGCAGGCTTTTTACTTTGTGTAAATAAATTCATCACCACTGCTCTAAAAAAGGTGAAGGAAAACATCGTGAGGAAAGCGGCATGCCCTAGAACTTAAAATTCGAAGACATGTGACATCCACCAACCCGCACTGTGTGGGCCCACGTGGTGGATTAAGGCCCAATACCTCTCTCACAGAGAGGAGGCCTTTGTCCCAGCAGTGGGAATATTAAACGGCAAATTATGATGGTGGATACAATTAACTTCACGCAAATTATCGAAACTGTCTACAATCCTTATAGCCCTTACCTAGAGTATCTAAAAAAGAACGGAGGTCGTTAACATAGTGAGTAAGCAAGCTGAAGTGGCAGTAGGTTGGCAAAAGTGGCCATGATTACTGAAGAACTAATGGCTGCTAATGGAAAAGAAGTATCAAGTTCAGCTTCGATCGGTAAACTCTAGAACAGTAAAAAGATATAAGACATAGTTTTATGAAGAAATAAATGAAACTGTAATATAAATGGATTTGAAATCAATTACGTACGTATATTATTAGTTGGACTGGCTCAAACCATTCCAATTAAAGTCCTTGATTAGAAATTACCAAAGAAGCCCGATACCACATCCAAAACAACACTAAAACGTACCGCACCGGCTAAGATTGCGGCCAAATCCAGGCCGGCTATATTGCTCACAATCTGGTTTTATCCAGTTAATTCCGGTTAATACCAGTTCATGCCGGTTCACTAGAAGCTCATAATTACACGGACGAGCTAAGCTGCAATGTCAGTTTGTTCTATCCTGTTGGCTTAATCCTGGTTTTAATACGGTTTTAGTACTAATCGAGATTTTCTTGTTGTTTTGTTAGTAGTTTTCTTTAATGAAATTTGTGAGGGTTAATTTTAGGCATGCGTGCGACTACAACATCGTTTACCATCAGGTGAAATGGTGGTCAAACGCGAGCTTATCAATAAAGAAAAAATGCAAATCGTTCTTCTAGTTTTCATAGTGGGTAGATTTATACTAAGGTTCCTTAGCCACCCCTTTTGCTATGGTCTTCTAGTTATAAACGCACGGCTATGAGTTGTGTTGTGAGTACTATGAACCTGGCCTTTCTGAAGAAAATCACCAATAAGATCCATGTGTCCTTCTAGGGCGCTTCTACTTACTTCTGCGTTGTAAATACCTTTAGATAGTTGCCTTTTATTTATTTCTTCTCAATTATTTAAATTTCCAATTTCTCTATCAGAAAAATCAATAACTCTAAGCTATTGTCACTCACCAAACATCTTCAATTTGCAAAGAAAATCATGAAATATTCATGTTTTGCCTCATTTTCATCGCCTCGTGTATAAAAATACTTATTTTTTCAGCACTTTTCGATAAACAAATGCAAATTCCTTCGACAACACTTAACTTGTAATACCGGAAATTAATATTTTTGTTATTAAAATGGAGATTTATTTTTAAAGGTCAGTCCATTGTTTGTTTTCAGTTTTCTGCTAAGATTTTGAGAGGTTTCTAATCTTATCCGGATTATTCCGGATCTGAAGTTTTTCTCTATTATAGCTTAAGTTCGTGTTTCGATGGATATGGAAAGCACAGGAATTATTGTGGATTACCACTTCCAATTTTGGCAATATGAGTATATGTCTTGTTCATCCCGCCATCTTCTTTGTGGTCTTCCGAGACACCATGTCCCCACTCTCTGTCTCAGGGTTCCTTTGTGCTACAGTTTGTATACATTTAAACGTACTTTTAAAACCTTTTTACTTGACTGCCGAAAGAGGGTGGTGTGTTTATCAGTCTATGTATGTTTGTTTGTTCCTATGTGGCATTCTAGAGACCAAACGCGTTAGCCGATTTTGATGATTGTTACGTCAATCGATTCGTCTTAACTTTACGAGTATCACAATAAAATTGGAAAATTGAAAAATGCCGGCTTTTGGGCGCCATTTATTGTGGAGGCCCAATTTTTTCTTCCAAACTCTTCGTGTGGGGTATCAAAATAAAGGGTTTTAAGAGGATCACGTCTCAAAGACATATAAAACTTATAAGTTTAAATGTACCAATTACGAACAAAAAAAACGTAAACAAGAAGAAAATCATGCTGGCGGAGGATACATATTTGCGGGCTGGCTGAGCAAAACCAGATGCATCCTCCAACCGCACAAGCTACAATCTAGTTAGAATTAACTTTTATTTCTTACTATCTTCACAGCAGCTGCCAATATAATTAGATGTGAGTGAATATAAAATTGTATCATCTGACCTCCACAACATATCATTTCACCATTTCAATAGTAATACTAAAATATAGGTTAAACCATTACGTTCCATTTTTTAAATTGCCCGCGCAATATCGGGAGTAGCTTGTAATGTGACAGGTGAAATGACGCCATATTGACTTGTTTCACGTGAGCCGTTATTTTGCAATGACTTGTAGGTACAGCTACACTAGGTGGGTATTTTTGGCCAGAAGTGTACGGGGCGTTTGTAAATTGAAACTGACAGCGGATCAGGTGTTGCATAATCAAATGGATTATCTCTGTATGGGTTTGGCAGATTTTTTGGTAATAGGTATTGACGGAATTATTTATATCGTTTTATTCAGAAACCGTCTTGTGGAGATAGATAGTCGCTTCACGTAATATACTGGTGTTCAAGGGAATCCGGTTAGACTGAAAGTCGACTCTAATATACATAGTTGAGAAAAAGCTAGGCAGACCGTTTATTAAAGATAAAGATAATTTATGTGTCCAAACATGAGTTCACATACAGTAGGCATGCAGGATGTTCCATTTTTATTTTTTTGTGCTGACATGTTTTGCCTAGTGAGGCGTACAAATATAATCTACAATATTTAGAAATCAAAACATGAAACGGTAAAAAAAACTAAATACGAAAAAAAAATACAATTTAGCTTATAAGGCACAATGGATAATAAAAAAAAAACCAGATTCATATATTAAAATAATGTCAAAACGTACAAAAATAAATTCAGGAATCATAAAATGTCGGGAAAGTAGAAAAACAAATGTTAGATATGAAACTTAAATCATAAAATATCATACCAAATTAGTAAAATAAACCAATGTCAAACGATAACAAATCATAATTTAAAAGAATACCAACAACGTAAAAAATAATGTCAAAATTAATAAAATCATAAAATGTCAGAAAAGTAAAAAAATATATAAAAATATGTCAGATGTAAAAAAATAATAAAATATCAAAAAAGATATTATTGGCCTAGTTGTATAAATATATTTAACTTTGACTTTGAGACCATTCAATACTATAACAATAATATAACAATCTTATTGGCAGTTATATGTTTGAGCAGTTTGGGGTTGAGACATTAGGTCCATGAGGTCCGAGTGCTTATTGAATGTTTCGAAACATAAGGAAACGGTTAGTCGACTGTTCGCGTGAGCAGAGGGCTGGCCTTTTCTTCAGCCAGAGAATCAGCATTGCCATTCAACGTGGTAATGCTGCCAGCGTTCTGGGCACGTTTCCTATTGACATCGATGTGGACGAATTTTTGATGCGCAATGAGCCCTTTTCCCTCTCCCCTTTGTATGAAAGTTTGTTTTTTTATTAGTCATCAGATTAGAAATATTTAAACGTATATATTATTAGTGAATATTTTTTTATACTATAACATTTTTCAAGGGTTTAATACGCCAATTTTGCTTAGTTATGAAATATTATTTAGGCACATAACTCAGTTTCTTCAAAGAGATACGCAGACGTGTACCACATGATGCTCCATGGATACTCCATGATGTAGATGAATAGAATAGAATAGAATACTCTTTATTATGTACACCATATGAGTTACAGAAAGTATAGACGAAGAAAACATTACACTGGGTGACACAATGGGCGGCCTTATCGCTAAAAGCGATCTTTTCAAGACAACCTTTGGATGGATTTTAAAAATGAAAGGAAAGACAGTACTGTAGGTAGTCTTTGGTGTACTACTTATATATAAAATAAATACATATGTATATATATTATATAGACAAATATATAGTAACAAGTATGGAACAAAAACATAGAAATCAATAAATTAAAACAATAAATTTTAGGGGTAATACTTGAAACTGAAACTAAAAAATGTTTTTTTCATCAAACCCATACGTGTGGGGTATCTATGGATAGGTCTTCAAAAATGATATTGGGGTTTCTAATAATATTTTTTTCTAAACTGAATAGTTTACGCGAGAGACACTTCCAAAGTGGTAAAATGTCCCCCCCCCTGTAACTTCTAAAATAAGAGAATAATAAAACTAAAAAAAATATATGATGTACATTACTATGTAAACTTCCACCGAAAATTGGTTTGAACGAGATCTAGTAAATAGTTTTTTTTTAATAATTCATAAATCGTAAACCGCAATTTACCAAGTACGGAACCATTCGTGCGCGAGTCCGACTAGCACTTGGCCGGTTTTTTTATGTATCATCAATAGTTTTCTCAGCGCACGCCAAAGAATGCTTTTTATAGGCAAAATTTTGCTACTTTGAGTTTACATTATTGCAATTTTCATGAGGATCTTTATTTTTTTAAATTAGTTATAGCCTATGTCACTTAGTAATAATGTAGATTTCTACTGGAAAAAGTTTTTAAAATCATTTCAGTAGATCCAGAGATTAACCATTAACCAAATAACCACAACGTCACTACCTCACAAACTTTACCTCTTTATAATACTCGTATTAAGTATAGATTTGTACAAATAAAATCCCAATCCGACACAAACCCTACTACCTGTATCAAATGCAATTTTAATTACCGCTATACCACTTAACACTTTATTACATAACACATAAGCTCTATTTAATGTTATCACGAGTGGATTACATAGCGCGACTGTGTTTGAGAAGGGTATGGCAGAGGTGTCCTGAGTCCGGTGTCACCTACATATCCCGTAATAGGGGTGGATTCCATTGTTATTTAGTGTACCCAATTGTGAACTTTGAGGGTGCAAATTTAAGTGGTTCAGAAAAAAAATAAGATTCTTAATCACACTTCACATGAATAAATATTAATATCATACTTATATCATAAAGGCGAAAGTTTTTGAATTTTGTGTGTGTGCGTGTGTGTGTGAAATGACTGGATGGATCTGGATGAAATTTGGTACAGAGATAGATTATAGTCAGGAATAGCATATAGGATACTTTTCATCCCGGGAATACGTTCCCTCGGGATAATTTTCGACTTACACGTGGGCGAAGTCCCTGGCATAAGCTAGTATATTGATATATATGTTTTAACGGTAGAAATTAGTACCGATACTTATTGTTCTCTTTTCTTATTCGTTGTCTTCATTACTGAAGGTCATGCCCATCTAACCCCATTTATTTATACATTCTAAGAAATCTTACTTATGGAGTTTGCATGAATTAATATTTATTTCTTGTTGAGAACTTGATTGCGTTTTTTATATGTTTCCCATTCGTCTGTTATTATTGCAATTCATTTGGGCTCGGCAATGCTTTATCACACAATTCCATCACACATCTGTCCGTCGGTTAATTCGCTTGTATTATTTAAACTAGACATTTTGATTTTGAGGCGTTTTTCAGTTTTATCATCATTTAAGTGAAACATTTATTTTGAAACATTTTTTGTAAGCAATACATTGGGGACGATTTTTCAACAGTCAGATTACTTTTGCCTGAGGAATAAAAATTTTGGTTTGACAGTATGTTATACCAACAAGGTCTAATAAGGCCTCTGCGAGTTGGTTTCGACCCCTAATACGCCTTTCAAAGGTCCGGGACTCTAGGGTCTCGAGTATCTCAAAGATATATCAATAATAATAATAATAGGACTATTGTAGCCAATAAGCCTGATATTGTGCGGGTGGACGAAATCGATAGACGTGCAATGATTGTTGACATAACCGTCTCGCATGATGGGAACCTCGTGAAAGCTGAGAAAGATAAGCAAATTAAGTATCTTAACTTGGCTCGCGAGGTTGTCGACCTGTGGGGTGTGGACACTGCGATCATTGTACCGATAGTCGTGTCAGTCAAAGGCTTAATAGACACGGGATTCGACCAACACCTTAGGAGCCTCTCGTTAGTTTGTCTGTCTGTTTGTTCGGGGTAATCACCAAAATGGCTGTACTGATTTTGACGGGACTTTCACAGGTAGATAGCTGTATAAGAAGTGGCATGGGCTACTTTTTATCCCAGAAAAAAACAAAATAAACAGCAAAAGTGAAAAACGAGTTCGACGCGGATGAAGTCGCTGGCAACAGCACTAGCTCAATAGTCAATAGTCAGATGTTTATAATTGAACTATCAATTATAAAAATCTGACTATTAAAGGTATATCCACACATATCAGGGCCGTGCCCGGGACGTGGACGGCCGTGCCCCGTCAGGGGCTCATAAAAATATCGGTGTGTACATTTTATATGAACTCGTTCACACACGTCCGTGCACGGGCCAGTGACGAAGCTTCAATGCTTGGACCCGGCTCTGATATGTGTGGATAGACCTTAATACTACCCCAAAATTAATTTAGATATGTATAGCACAAAACTCTTGATGTTTTAACTTACACCTATCTTTACATTAACATCAAATTACCTTTTCGCCTACACAGAATAGTCTACCTTTATCCAACATGAAATCAAACCATCTTATACCCAGACATAATATTCTTGCCCTTCGTAGCACAATTAGTGGTCGGTGTACAAGTTACGGCCAAGATACACAGGCCATAAGGCTAATGGAGCAGAAACGCCCATTACGTGCTACAACATTTCGGAGAGAGGAAAGACGCACACTGAGAGAAATACGCGTTTTAGATTTTATATGATCGTAGTTTTTAATCGACATTAAAAAGCAGGAAGCAAAAATAAAATTTAATAACTAAGACAAAGACAAACGAATATAGTTAAGTCGTTTTTTTTCCGGTTAGTCCCGCTATGCTCTAGTCCCGTTATGCTCGACTTGAAAAATACCTACTAAAAAGTGCCGCTATGCATGAAATTCTTCGATTCTACGTAAGCAATGGAAGGTACAGTTGGGAAGAAAAGTGTTTGAATTTTAATAAATTGAGTAGGAAGGAGAAAATATTTAAATTAAACTAAAAACATCGAAGTCTTAGTTCGAAATATTTTTAGGTTAAGTTTCTATTTTATGGATTCGTTCGTTTTTCAAAGATCTATGGAATGGATGGACACTTTGTTTTTAAAATGAATGACGCGACGTGTTGAGTGGCGAGGCAAATGTGCGTAAGTATGATGTATCGGAACATTTATTAACATTTTTTCGCGAAAGTTACGGCATTTACATACTAGGTTTTCTTCATTTACTTTTTAAATGGTTAAGTAAAATATCACACTTTAACAGTTTTCTTCGTCACTGCCCGCGAATGTAATTTTGAGCATAGCGGAACTTTTTAGTAGGTATTTTTCGAGTCGAGCATAGCGGGACTAGAGCACAGTGGGACCAACCGTTTTTTTCTATTTCTGTTTCAAAAGACATATATAAGTATTTATATATATTACATTAATATTCTTAATTATACTCAAAACAAACATATACAAATACAGAAGGACAACTTATGTACAATGGCGAGTTTAACCCATAAAAGGATTATCTAACAGCAAACCTCAGTGTTATAAAGAGGGTCTATATATCTTAACAAAAAATGCTGGAGTCGGGTTCGAGTCTACCTAGTTGTAGCTGAATACCAGTACCTCACATAGATCGACTGCCTGTTGGCACAACACCACCCAGCTACTTAGTAAAACGAGTTTCTGGTTACTTATAATAACTTGAAAGATTGAATGACAGGATGAAATGAATCCTCACCCATCAGGACGCCAAATGCTTAGCTTAACCTTGATAAACCCGTGTAACTTAAAGACGAAGTGACTTTCAAACTTTTTTCTTTTCCCAGCATAGGTATGAGCCTTAACTTAAGTTGATAAAAGCAATAAATTGGGTACACAAGGCTGATCAAAGAAGGTTTTAATAGCATAAGATCTGACTGCAGAAATCTGCAGGAAACAGGGTTTTTGATTAAACTAAATTTTCATGAATGATACTTGATACTAGATTGCTGCTCGTGGCCGCATTTTTTAACTTTGCCCTAGACTAAGAATTGCTCCAACATCGCCTATCAAGAATCATTCAGAAAAATCATGTTTCATAGAAAAAAAAATAACATGCATACTTTTGCAGTG
This sequence comes from Orthosia gothica, assembly GCA_949775005.1. Lineage (NCBI taxonomy): Eukaryota > Metazoa > Arthropoda > Insecta > Lepidoptera > Noctuidae > Orthosia > Orthosia gothica. Next base: position 17,651,135 of record OX459052.1, read on the forward strand.
GGATCTCATACTATAAGTGTTACACAACTAAACCTTGACTTTTTCGTTGGTCCTAGATAGTCTTTTGTTATAATCTGTTTATTTTAAACCAAGTCACGTAATGGGTTCTTAAAAACATTAGACCCTGTCTGGGATGCCACTTTAAGTGGTTTTGAAAACTTCTTTCTGAGAATAGATTGGTGGCCTTACAGTTTATAATAAAAAAATGGCGGGCATTTTGCTTGAAAAAGGAACGCTGAAAAAGACCTGAAAATAATGTAATTTGGGTCCAGGCCAGGGCTTAATTATAATAGTATTATTTTTTATAATTAGATTTTATGTTTATTTTTCGTCTTGGCATTTAACTTAGTTTTCTGCCAGTAAAATCCAGGTCTTTGAGCAAAATAAATCAGTGTTAATATTAATGAAGGCAATGCTATTTATTAGGACGTCCTAAAGTCAAGGCCCTAAATGACTAGCTAGGGTTGCAGGGCCCCCCCGGTGGGTTGCCGCTTTTTCGAAGCGAGGGGCTCAATAGCTGTGGCTTGATCATCCTCAGGCCACGTTGAAGTGAAGAGGAACTCTATTAGGGGCTGCTCATCAGTGCTTTTGCAGTTAAGCCGACGACGTAACGGCCAACAGGTAGGTGCCATAAACGTGGTCGTCTGGCGCCCATGTGCTGGTTTGGTCCCTGGTATGATCACGGCGTACAGTTTGTTCTGGTACACCGGTGAAGGGTACTCCCCCGAGTAGGGTCCGGTGACGGATAGCCGAGGCGTGTGTTTCCGCCATAAGCGCCACAGGAGGACACCGTGGAGTTTTAGTGGGTTGGATTCCCACATAACAGCGCAGTTATATAGCACGGAAATAGCGCTATATCCCCGTGGTAGCGCAGTATGCATTAGCATTTCGCCACGACAAAAAAAAAACAACTGTATCCTCAGCCAAAGGGTTTTTAACATGATCGCCGATTCGTTCTACTGGCAATTCACTCCCGCGAAGTGCTGAAAAGGTGTGTGAAGTTTTAAACGATTAGACTTCCCTTTTCTCTGGCCAAAGTTTTATTTATGAATTCCATAAAACAGACATCTATTGTCTTCCCTCGTGCCTGCAGGCTAATTGCGTAAATGAATTCAGCAAAGAAAACGTATACGTAAGGGTGAAGACATCTTTAAAATAACATACTTCCTATTTGCGTGATACACTCAAAAGATGATAGGTCATGGAAAGGATAATATGTGTGTTCAACTCATAGGTTGGAGGCCGTACTCTTTCTAAATTATGTACGCAATGCCGAAAATATTTAAAGGACATATGTTATACTCTTTCAAAGAGCGGTTCCTGCCGAACCCACAGAATTAGACTGCAGAACTCGTACTGATTGCTAAAGAAACGCCACAAGATCTATCATCAAGATCATAATCATTTCAGATTAAAATCACCCACGGTTGGCTGTAGTTTTCCCCTTTTTCTGCCATATTGGCATTTACCTGGCATCCTTCCTTCAAAAATCCTTGACAAAGTGCTATTGTACCAGCGATAACGATTGTCAGAAACCCAAAAGTTGCCACTTTTTTATTATCTCTAGGCTCGCGTTTGACCACTACATCACCTGATTACCGATTAGGCGCGAGGATGTGTCGACGGCGAAGCACGCTTGCCTAGAAAAACCTTATTCAATCTTGACTTATAGACCCCTAGATTGCAGCTATCGGGAAACACAGACTCCGGCACGGAATTCCACTCCTTAGCTGTACCCTTAATAAAATTGTTCCCAAAACGTTTTGTGCGTATGGGTGGGATGTCTACCATGACCGATGATGATACGGGCTAGGCGGTATTAGGTCATGCAATTCCATCGCACACTCCCCGAAATGTAACCGATAAAAAACCGACAAGCTGGCAACTAGGCGACGATGTTCAAGGCGCTGGAGCTTTGACTTGACCAGTGTCTCATTGCCGATGAGCCTCTTGGCCCGCTTTTCGATCGATTCTAGTGCATCACATTCATAATATAGTGGACATATGACAACCATTATTACTGATAGGAACTTTAGACATAATCACGATGTTTCCCGAAATGTTGAAATATCGGACGTCCTATGCTCACCATTATACATTTCTTCAATATTCAGCCCCACAAACAACTAAAACCGAGTCGCAACTTCAGTGGGTCCACAACAGATTACAGGCTTAACTCTGTAGGTAACCAGTTGACAAAGTTTGGCTCAATATTTGGGACGGAAGCGACAGACAATCAACTTGTTAAGGATTCTATTTGCGAGCTACTCTACGGCTGTTTGTAGGTATTTGATTGGATGTGTAGTAGTTATATTTTGTGTTAAATTTGTTTTCACCGTCATATATAATAAAATAAAATCCATTCATTGCAGACTAATTAAATGTCCATATTGGTTAGTAACAAAGGTCTTAAAACTATGTTAGTAAAATTATTAATTTTAATATTGTCATCTCGTCACGTGAAGCTGGATGACTCTCAACTCCTTAGAGTCTGGCCTCTCAGAAAACATCCTTAGGATTCCGTTGTCACTCCCCCGAATCCGAAGCACCAGAGAAGCTGTTTTCTTGCGCATGATGGCGTAAAAGTCATCGACTCTTGCGTCAGCAAACATGCCCGACGCTCTGCAGAATCGGGGGAGCCTCACCAGAATCCTAAAGGCGTTATTGTATTGTACGCGAAGAGCGAGTAGGTGTAGGCCCGCTGGGGGTAGTTGAACCATAAAGCGCTGGCGTAAAAGTTTTGGCAGTAGGCTCTGAACAGTGTCACTTTTACGTCTACTGAACACCTTGCGAATCTATGAACCAACATGCACGCACCAACAGCGCCCTTCGTTCTCGCTCAACATCCGCATCATCTTTCAGGGTCTCTGCCACAAAGTGCCCTAGGTACTTAAACTGAGCGATATATATAATTTTATACCGACTTCTAAAAAAGGAGGTTCTCAATTCGACACTTATGTATGTAATATTGTTGGAATTTCACAATATTCACATATGTTACTATGTGGGCTTCGAAACACGTGTGCCAAATTTCGTAAGTGTATGTATGTATGTATGTTATCCCCGCATTTCTTCGAAACTAGTAATCGGATCGTGATCGTACTTTTTTATTGGATTAGGTATTAGGACTTAGAGAATAGTACAAGTTTCATCAAAATCGGTGGTGCAGTTGTCAAAGATATGGAACATTTAACCGAACTCCTTAACAGGAAACAGCACGGATGTTTAAATTGAGTTATTATGGGTATTTTGTTAATCCTATTGGTACCTTTCTACAGAACTTGCTCACTCAATTAATGATTGTGTACCAAAACTAAAAAGAGGAAAATAAAAAACCTTTTTACAAAAAAATAACCGACTTCCAAAGCAAAACACTAACAAAAAGAACAAAATTAACTTTATGTATTTAGTAAATCTTTATGCATAAAGGCGGACTTAATGCCTTAGGCATTTTCTACCAGTCGACCTTAGGGTGGTGCAGAGATAAAACAAGGCAGTTCAAGTTCAAGTTTCGGAAGTCGGTGTCACAAAACGATAAAATAATTATAATAAGGACATCAACTTCCAAAAAAAAAGGTATTTTTGCTCTTTTTAGCGTTTGCTTTGGAAGTCGGTTAATTTTTTACACCCTAGTCAAAAAACTTTTTCACACAAAATTAACCGACTTCTTCCATTCTCATTCACACAGAACATCCATATTTCCAGAGTTGTTTGAATGGATCGGTCGCTACAGGAGGAAATGTTTACACCACATTTACAGTACCTTTTTAACAGACCCGTCGCTTCTGCGGATAATGTTCACACCAAATTTACAGTACCGTTTTAACCGATCCATCGCTGGTGGGGGTTATAGCAAGCCTGCGTGTCTTCGATCCGATAAAACGGTTATTATTTTAATACTGTTGTGTGTGTGAACTTCCTCATACAGCTACCTACGCTATTGACGAATAAAAACGTATACGATAAAGCGGACCTGTAAAACGGACAGCTGTATATTTTGTCGGATCAGTATTTTTTACTGGATGTGTGTGAAGTCGCTCATAAAACTATATACGTCAGCGCCGTATATATGTTAACTTTTTAATTCATTTTATTTTATTTTTATAAAAAAATAAAAAATGTTACTACTTATTGTCGGGCTTAAGTTGTCCCCCCACTAGTGCTAATGCTATGTAACATGGAAATATTGTAAAACCAAACCATTTTTAAAAGAGTAACCATGGAGTTTCTTGCCGGTTCTTCTCTATAGGAAACGACCAACCCGAACCGTGCACCTTTTGTCGACGTTTTATAAGTGCCCATGTAGGCCTATATGAAATAAAAAAATGATTTTGATTTTGATTTTTGCCGAATAAAAAATTATACGATAAAGTGGACCTGTAAAATGGATCCCTGTGAACGAGCACTTAGGCTCGATTTCAGCGGATAAATCGGTTCAGCGGTTTAAGCATGAAAAGGTAACAGACAGACAGACAGACTTACTTTCGTATTTATAATATTAGTATGGATACTTGATGTAAATTGCAAAATTCAGTTGCATATACACACTGAAAGCATATAAAGGCTGTCTCAGATTTTGTTTTTTGTTTCTGATACTAAAAAGTAGCACTTGAATTAGTTCAAAATCATTTGAACTAATTCTACTGTTTTGTTTTAAGTATCAAAAACGAAAAATTCTAAGACACCCTACAATTGGATAAGGCAGTCGAATGACAGGTTATTAATATTGCTGTTTTGTAAATGTTTTTTTTTATAATTTTAAGTGGCTTATTAACAACCTTAGATAATCTTAATTCAAGACGGTTTTAAGGTTCTTAACCATAAAAAACCGGCTAAGTGCGAGTCGGACTCGCGCACGAAAAGTTACTTGGTAAATTGCGGTTTACGATTTATGACGTATTAAAAAAAACTACTTACTAGATCTCGTTCAAACAAACTTTCGGTAGAATTTTACATGGTAATGTACATCATATTTTTTTTTTAGTTTTATCATTCTCTGATTTAAGAAGTTACAGGGGGGGCGACACATTTTACCACTTTGGAAGTGTCTCTCGCGCAAACTATTCAGTTTAGATAAAAAAAATATTAGTAACCTCAATATCTTTTTTGAAGACCTATCTTTAAATACCCCACACGTATAATGTTTGATGAAAAAAAATTTTTTTTCTTTCAGTTTCAAGTATGGGAACCCCAAAAATGAGTTGTTTTTTTTTCTATTTTTGTGTGAAAATCCTAATGCGGTTCACAGAATACATCTACTTACAAAGTTTCAACAGCATAGTTCTTATAGTTTCGGAAAAAAGTGGTTGTGACATACTGTGGTATTTATTCAAGATCTACTTACGTTTCATAACACTATACAATCCATCTTCACATCTTTTGATATTGTATCGATTTTTGTAACTCTATTATAAGTATTCTTTGATATTCTTATTACCTGTAAAGCATATTTTTAGTTATTTCTGATTGTTTCTTTATTTCTTTAACTTAATTTGTATTGCTTATTTGCAAAATTATGGATTTTTTTATACTCTGACATTTTCATCTGACATGACATGTCTGTCTTTTTTATTTTCTTAAAGCCATAGACATACCATGGACTATAATACCTAGACCTTTCCTTAAGCTAGTTGTACATTATTGTAAGGTCAGAGCAGACTGACCCGCCTTTGTAAAGCCGTTTTTATTCGCTCTGTTCTGATTGAGATTTGAATTTGAAATTGAGAAGAGATGGAGATCGAATGAAAAACGGGCTTCAGCTTGTTTTCAGTCTTGGAACTGGCGGAACGCCGAAACACGGTGATACTGAGTACTATACTACGAAGTGTATTTTCTATTCTTAAAACTCTTTAAAAGCCTTAAATCGAGCTTGTGTAACAATTTATGAAGTGCTCTAGTTTAAATATATATTAATTTTTCATTCGATCTGCCATCTCTTCTTAATTTCAAATTCAAATCTCAATCAGAACAGAGCGAATAAAAACGGGCTTCAGCTTTTTTCAGTCTTGGAACTGGCGGAACGCCGAAACACGGTGATACTGAGTACTATACTACGAAGTGTATTTTCTATTCTTAAAACTCTTTAAAAGCCTTAAATCGAGCTTGTGTAACAATTTATGAAGTGCTCTAGTTTAAATATATATTACTAATGTGTGTTATACTGTGTATAATTTTGCCTACCACGTACCTGCATATCTGCGGCGTGTAACGTCTGTCTGATTCCTCAAAACACCTAGCTGCATATCTATGTCGTTGTGGCAGTCAAGTCTACGGTGACGCGCGAGACCACAGCGCGCCGGTTCCAGCACGCGCAAATTCCTGCTGCCTACTCATCTACCGACCTGCTGACTAGGTGCATACACTGATAGTGCACCATCAGCCGTACTATCTCACCGTGCCACGTCCTGACTGCTGACCTGCCTACCTGCCCGATTGCCTGCATGTCCGTCGTTGCTGCTTGATCACCTGCCTACCTCGGACATTCCACGACTTCCTGTCCGAGCTGCTGCCTGGTTAGCTGCCCACGACGTGCGAAACCGACCCCATAGTTCTGTACTCTATATCATTTTAATTTCATAGCTTTAATTTAATTTTTATCTTTTTAACTTAATTTTATTAACGTGGCTTACGTATAGCTCTCCGGCGCTATACGTAACGCTACAGTTTGGGGAAATGTGGTATTTATTCAAGATCTACTTACGTTTCATAACACTATACAATCCATCTTCACATCTTTTGATATTGTATCGATTTTTGTAACTCTATTATAAGTATTCTTTGATATTCTTATTACCTGTAAAGCATATTTTTAGTTATTTCTGATTGTTTCTTTATTTCTTTAACTTAATTTGTATTGCTTATTTGCAAAATTATGGATTTTTTTATACTCTGACATTTTCATCTGACATGACATGTCTGTCTTTTTTATTTTCTTAAAGCCATAGACATACCATGGACTATAATACCTAGACCTTTCCTTAAGCTAGTTGTACATTATTGTAAGGTCAGAGCAGACTGACCCGCCTTTGTAAAGCCGTTTTTATTCGCTTTGGTCTTACTGAGATTTGAATTTGAAATTTAGAAAGGATTGCAAATCGAATGAAAAACGGGTTTCAGTTCTTTTAGTCTAGAATCAGCTCTGAACGCTGACAGTTGGAATTTTGGTGGAATATTTTGGAAAGACATGTTTTAGCCTAAAAATACAAAGTATATTCTTATCTACGATGTACTAATAAAATTGTAATGAATTCTACTTGTGAAAGAGTGTAATAGAATCTCTGAAAATAATAAATTATTGCCTTGGACTCTTAAAAGTATGTTTTACTGCTCATTACTACGATGTGCCAGTTCGAATAACAAGGTGTGCCATTCTGGCACGTGGAATATGAACTGCGGCTGACAGGACCTCAGCGGCGCGTCGGTTTGCGCGCTGAGGCCGCGCGAGACCTCCAGCAGTACGCGCAGGGTGCGCACGCTATACACGAGGGCCCACATGCCACGGCAGCGCTCCACCAGCTGTCGCATCACAACGTGCCACGCTGCCCAGGTCTGCGGTTGCCTCCTTCTCAACTTTGAAGACTTCCTGACCGTCCTGTTGCCTGCAAGGACGTCCCGACCTCATACAACGGCACTTCGTATGAAGCCAGACCTTATTTTTTATACTCTATATCCTTTTATTTTCATAATTTAATTTAATTTTAACCTTTTATCTTAATTTTAATAACGTGGCTTACGTATAGCTCCCCGGCGCTATACGTAACGCTACAATACGGACGAATAGACAGACAGATAGACAGACATGACGAATCTATAAGAGTTTCGTTTTTTACCATTTGGCTACGGAAGCCTAAAAAGGTAAGGTCATGTGCGCAATACGATCAAAGCGTCAAGGTCGCGGTCAAAGCGGATTCATGAAGTATTTTTACATAGATTTTAAATTATAAGTTGGTGTCTCATCGTCGCATTATTGGGCTGATAATTAAGATTGCAATCACATTAACGTTAGACAATCATGATTAATTTACTGTATATATGTGCAAGCTTCAAGTGCTCTCCCAAGCTAGCTTATCAGGCATTACATAAATAATTACAAGCTAGTGGTCCGTTACTAATTTCCATTACATTACCGATCCACTCCAATTACTATTATCACTGCATGCATATTTAAATACAAACTCGACCGATGTACAGTCAGAGCAAAAAGTAATGGAAAGTTGTGATCATATTTTAAAACTGCTTCTGTCCTTGTATTTCTCTTAAAAACATCTATCTTCAAAAAAGTCATTGTCATTTCTCAACAAAAATAAATATTTCCCATACAAATTTTCGACGACAACTTTATATGGAAATTCATTTTTATTTGGAAATTGCCTATCGCTTACTTGAAGAAAGTTGTTCATATACGTGGAAAAAAGCTGTTTTAAAAATAATATCACACATTACAGTTACAAGGTGTATGACCACTGTTCTAAGAAAAGAGAGAGAGCGATTTAATTAATGAAAACTTGTAAATGTTATTTTTTGGAAATATATTGGACAATAAATAATTATTGAATGAAAGGAATTATGGTGACTTGGTAAGATTACATCTCTATATGGAAATCGATTGAGGAAAAACTACCTATCACACCAATTTCTATCACCAGTATTGTTTTCTAGTAAAAAGACGGAGTATCTCATAATTAAGTAACTTTATAATAAAAAGTCATTCTACCAGCGAAGGCAACTGTGGCAATGCCAAAATGTTAGCATATTATGACAAAATGTTAGACATTTTGATAGCAGTTGGCGATTCCATAATTTTTTTTGGCATTTTACCAATTGCTTCTGCGACCCTCCGTTAAATAGAATATCATTTATCTATAGTCTTTTTTTAATTTACTTATTTCTTAATAATTTAAAATTATATCAGGAAATCATTAAAACTATAATTCAAATAGCAATGGCGATGACAAATTTTTCACCAAAACTGATTTCAATCTAAACTCCAAACTGCTCACCCACTTCTGTCTCCCACTGTACGCCAGTCCTACAACAACATTTGCTTCTAACGATGTTCCTTACATTAGTAATATTATTGTAGCTGCAGTACCTCTGTTTTATATAGTTAATTAACTATTTGTTTATGTATGTTATGTTTGTTTGGGTACGAGGGTAGAGGTGGGCAACCTTTTGTTGTTTTAGAGTCGGAGTTTGGGTCTAGGTTTGTTTTATAGCTTTACATTTAAAAGGATATACATACATGGATACATTATTGTAGCCATGACTAGTCAATATGTTTAAGTTCTAACTAGAGACATCGACAGATCAGTGTTGTAGTTTAATATGCTAGTGGTAGGTATTATCTTGCAATCTCCACTTAAGCAAAGTAAAAAAATAAATGAAAATGTGTGTGTAACTAAGATGGTTGCTTATGAGTTCTTTTAACTAAAGAGTGGTTATCATTGTCAAGACTTTAAGTTATTATTAACCAGAACCTGAAAGTTCTTGATCAAGCAAGAAAAAGGGATGTCCCTCAGCAAGTTTACATTTTGTTGTAAAACTTATGATTTATTTATAAGAAAAAAGATGATATCTCACTTTCGTTTTAATAGTGAACGGCGAGCCACAGATTTTTTTAGATTAATTTGACCAATAGAGAATATGTATGAAAAAATAATTTGTTATTTGACCAGTTTATCCATGCCATAAAAAAACACTAAAATAGAATACTATAATAGTGAAAACAGAATCAAAATTTATCGGAAAACGACTGAGATATAACTATTTGAAAAAATATATTTGTCCCTCTCCCTCTAAGAAAATATAGTTTTCAATGGCAGATTTAAGGGCGTCGTGCTAACTGACGTCAGATGGCACGTTGGGCTTCTCTTTATAATTTTCAACTTTGAAGCTTTCTAACTTCGTCTCTGATCAAGATATTTTAAAAATCTTGCATATTTGTTTACTAGAGTTAATAAGTATTTCATTTAGCTAATAAAAAAAAAATACATGCATATTGCCTACAATTATGAATACTTTGAAATGTAAGTTTGTTTCGATGTTTGTTGTTTCAGTGTTTCTTTTCAGAGTAATGAGCTAGAAAACACCAATCACATCCGGTTTAAATTGACATAGTAAAAATACAACCGAATTTAGGAAATCCTCCTTTTTTGAAGTCGGTAAAAATATTGACGTGTTATTTTAAACAATTTAGCAAAAAAAACCCTTAAAATAATTTTGTAGGTAAAAACATGTGTATCAAATTGCCAACCCTATTCGCTCGCGCCAAAGGTTGGCCATCCCTGCCCAACTACGCAGGTACCTTTATTTTGGTAACAGGAGATTGTCTGCTGTAAATTGGATTATATTTTTCCTGTTAGTGGCCATTTTCTTTTATATTAAAGCTGACCTACAAACATCTTAATTTAATTTAGCGCTAAACACAATCTACTACTTGCTAGATTCTGTCCTAATGTTAAATAATGAGATGGTAGTTAGAGATTAAAAAACTTTTTTTTTTTTTTAATTTGTCATCTGTCCATCAGACCGAATCGGATTAGAACAATGGTAATTTCTATTGTGTCTGGAAATGGACAGTTGAAGGTTTACTATGTATGTATATATATTTGTAAGTTTGTGTATAGTATTTTATATAGCTATATAATTTTTATGTATTTTTTTTTTTTTAATATAACAGTACACCCTACCCCCTGTTTTTATCTTAAGTTTTTTAGTCCATTCAAAGGTTGTCTGGTAGATATCGCTGTCAGCGATAAGACCACCTTTGTACCCATAGTATTAAGTTGCTGTATAATATGTGTTATTTCTTTTTTTGGTGTACAATAAAGTATATTCTATTCTATTCTATTCTATTCTATTCTATTCTATTCTATTCTATTCTATTCTATTCTATTCTATTCTATTCTATTCTATTCTATTCTATTCTATTCTATTCTATTCTATTCTATTCCATTCTATTCTATTCTATTCTATTCTATTCTATTCTATTCTATTCTATTCTATTCTATTCTATTCTATTCTATTATAAAAACAATAAACCCGACTGCAAAAAAATAATTAACTGAAAAGAGAAAAACAAGTACTAGATATAATTTATACATTAAATATGGTGGGGGTGCTGCCAGCTGCCAGGTGCAGCCAGCGGTGGCAAACGAAGTTTTGGTCAGATTTTCTATAACTTTTGTTTTTTTATTCAATTACAGCTAATATAAGCTATTTAGTCATTTTCATTTGATACCCATATTGTTAAGACAACGTAAAAAAAATCGTTCGTCCCTTTTTTTGGGAGGGCCATAAAGAAAAGTTTTATAGTCTATGACACTCCCACAATTAAGACGAATCCAACGACACCCAAAGACCTTATACGTATTTCTTACTACTAGACTGTGCACCAAAAATTTTTGTATAGCTAAAATGAAATCTATTATCATACATCTAGGTTAGCTATTCCCTTATAAGCGGTAGCTAACCAAAAGCGGTCCTGAGCGAGAGGGTGCCCGCTGGTAGTGTGTCCTTGTCTGACATCTTGCCAGCTCAACTAATCATTGGGTTTGGTAGAAATGGTAGAAAATTTTATATTTTCTTTTTTATGTAATACCAAAACGAACGAATAAAAAATATAATTAAATACGTTTCAAAGTCTATGAAACTTTGAAGCGTATTTAAATATTTTTACAGTTCCTTTAATTAATCAATTCATTGTATTTAAAAAATAATTCATTAATACTGAGTAAGAGTAGTACTTTTAAATGTTTGGGCCTGGTAATACTAAATGTAGGACCACCAGGTTTGTGGAGTTTTTGGCGGATTTTGTTCGAGTAAAATTCAGCGGCTGTTAATATTATTCGCAAATTGATTCCTAGTGGAATAAAATTGGTGAAGTTAAGTTTCTCAACTTTCTACGCAACTGGACAATATGTGAAATAATTGAAATCCTTTGTGGTATTTCAAAGCATCGTCTGAAGACTGCAGGATCATCTCACGCCTCTCCTTCATGAGCTTGAGAGTAAGATCAGAGAGCTTTTTGTTCCTATCTATACGATGGGTCTTGAAGAACAAGACTTATCCAGACTTGGGATTTGAGGGTTATCGAGTCCCCCCCCTCTTTTCGAACTTCAGATAACTCTTTAATACTCCATCGTAAACTGCTCAATTCCTCTTCGAGTTCGGTGATCTTATCGTCGGTCCGGAGTCCGGAGTGTGCGTGTGTTGTACGTTGCCAGGTCCTGTCGTCGGTATTTGTTAGGGTAGCCGGATCTCGTCCGGGATTCTTTGCACCCCTTGCCATACCTTAACCTAGATCGCTACCGTAGTCGAGGGTAGGCAGGCTGCCGGGAACTAGGGGCTATGTTTTATTTGTGCTATTCATGGGGAGTGCTTTGCAGGCGGGTTGGCGATCCCAGTATGGTTGTTACAAATGCACAGAGAACGCTGCTGCCCATTCTCTGGTTTGTCCCTTAGTCGCCTCTTATGACCAATGAAAAAACATGGGATGTTGAAATTCTTTACGCCCGACACCATACGGTAAATGATGTAGATTCCAAAAAATATACACACGTTTCTTTTTTTTTCCTTGAATTTGGTAGGTTTAGGTAGCGTAGTTAGGTAGCACATATACATATATCGGGATACTTACACTATTGTTTTTACAATCAAATTGTCCCTTGTTATGTTTGGGCATGGTCACCTCATTAGAAAGAGACACACTACCAACGGGAGCCCTCTCGCTCGGACCGTTTTTTGCGTCATAGTGCACAGTCTAGTAGTAAGAAATACGTATAAGGTCTTTGACGACACCACATATATGATGATATATGTCATAACCCATCAACCCGTTTGTGCTATAGAGCTTGACAAATAAATAGACATACATACATACCACAGATAATATAATACTAGCATACAGATGCCTCATCCCATACAAAGAAACCGTGCCGACAACGTAACTAGCGTTTTTCGACTGATTAAGCTGATTAGTTTTCTAAGAATATGAATCGCCTTCGGTTCCGTTCCATGGATATAGATGGCTTCAGCAGCGACTTGCAAGTAAAAGGGTTTACTCGGTTCGTGTTTTTTTTTTTTTTAAATACAGCAACGATTTGTTTTATATTATTTTTTGCACGTTTTTACAGTTTCCTTGTACCAAAATATGTTACAAAACAAATTGCCTTAGAAATTTTAAACCGGGCCATCTATTGGAATCAATTTTAAATGATCCATCCAAATAATCTTTGAAATTTGAATTAAGAGCCCAATATTCCTTAATTCTGTACTTAGAAGAGTCAATTAAACAAGAACATACATTTTTATGATCGTCTCTAGAAAATATTAAAATTTCACTAAACTTAATAACAAATCGAAGCTTATTACGCAATCTAGTGCAATTTATTTGAACAAAATTTTCTTTCTTTACGTTGGGTGCCCGTGTTACATACATACGCTGGAAAAACATTGACGTCCAGCAGTCGGGTAAAAAAACAATCTGCCTTGCCGTTTTCCAGCTATGTTGGGTAGACTTCAGTCTAACCGGGTTCAGCTAAGTACCAGAATTTTACATGGAGCAACTGCCTATGTTACCTCCACAACCCAGTAAGTGGGTAATACTTTACCGCTATACAAGACTGATGTCCAAAGATCAAACAACTGTGGCCAATAATTTGGCGTACTTTTCGAGGCACGGAGGAGTCTTGGCATTTGGTTGGTTACCTATTCGCGAACCAACTACGGCAAACGCTGCTTAACCTTTACAAGGGCCTGTACCGCTATTTATTATTCGGCCACGAGCTCTGCCAACCTCAAACAGTTAAGTAGTATAAAGCATTATAGTGCGAGCAGTTACTGCTGTGAGGTCAACTTGTTTTTAATGAAAGGCCTTCCCAGACATTATCCTACATTGTTGTACTCATACAAATCTAATTAATTATGTATGAACTTTGAAATGAGACCTTGACCTTTGACTCTGAGGTTGTTTAGAGAGCTATTATGTAGGTAAAAATTTAGAGCTTTTTGATCCTAGGTGACTATGCATGTAAACCCAATATACTAACTGTACTAACACTAGCTTCTGTCAGCGGCTTTGCTCGCATGAAAAAAGTTTTAACATCCCAAGGGAACATTATACCGGGATAAAAAGTAGGCTTTTCCAGACTATAATCTGTCTCTCTGCCAAATTTCAACCAGATCCGTTCAGCCGTTCCAGCGTGATTGAGTAAAAAACATACACACATCACATCATCAGCCTATTAATGTTCCCACTGCTGGGACACAGGCCTCCTCTTTGTGAGAGGGAATGGGCCGTAATCCACCACGCGGGCCCAGTGCAGGTTGGTGGATGTCACATGTCTTCGAATTTTTGGTTCTAGGACATGCCGGTTTCCTCACGATGTTTTCCTTCACCGTTTTGAGAGCAGTGGTGATGAAATAATTTACACAAAGTAAAGCGCCTGCCTTAGTAAAAAAGATAGTCGTGATTTATATTGGATCAAGCTCAAAACATTTATTTCAACAAAACTATTTACAGGCCCTATAATTGTCAGGAAGACGGAAAGAAGAAGCTATTGGCGCGTTTTAAAACCTAGACCTCTATGAAGAAGACCCAAGTGTAAAAAACTCCATCGACAAGTACAATTTAAGAACCCCCGCCAATTTTTTACTTGATGCTACATAATAAATATATCTAATAGTAGACACGCTTCGATTGACAAGCTATTAAACACATAATTATGACACAATATATTTGGAAACCACCCCGAATCAAGCAGTAAAACACCCATAACTTTACAACGGCGATTTTCCATGCTAAGAACACTCTCGATTAAGTCACCTTTCAAAAAAAAAAACGAAATCAAAATCGGTTCTGCTGTTTAGGAGCTATGATGCCACCGACAGATACACAAACACACGTATACACTGGTACACATATCAAACTTATAACACCCCTCCTTTTCCGTCGGGGGTTAAAAATGACTGTGAACTTGACTTGACTGCGTAAAAGTATTTTTGGAAAGAAAAATAGCGTAGCTATTATTGGTTACTATAAATTTCCAAATAAATACATTAATACTACATCCTCTTGGTGAAGGTTACGGGGATCCACTGGATGCAAGACGCACGGGACCGTTCCATGTGGCGAAACTTGGCAAGGCCTATGTCCATCAGTGGACGTATTTATATTACTGAAATTATGATGACTACATCCAATAATAATACATAATTAGCCTATACAACTCAGAAACCAATTACATTTTCGAGAAACCGATTACATTGTTTTCAAAAACCAAATACATCGTTCGAAAAAAAAACCGCTGTAGGCAGACAAAGTCGTACTGTTACTGTTGTGTTACATGTACTTTACTCACATAATTACTCAGTTCAGTAATCAGCTGCCAGAAGCCTTTATCCTTCTAACTAGCTGCCGAAGTATAAAACTGTAGGTAGGTATTGTGAGGATCGTGGATAAAATAGTCCGTGGTTCTGTAGATTCATTATCTAATCTATCTATCGAAAACCTTTAAACGAGCAATCCTTATACGTATATATATGTATATATATAATCTGAATCTTGGAAACGGCTGCAACGATTTTCATGAAATAGTAGTAGTAGGTAGTATGCAGCGGTGCGGCGGTGCGGCGTTGTGTGTGCGGGGTTTCGGGGGCGATAAATCGATCCAGCTTTATCTATTTTCACCCGAGGAGTGTTTGTTTCCCCAGTTACATATTTTTATTTGTGTTAGATTCTAATAACCGCTGCAACCTGCACTGGGCCCGTCAAAGTCAAAGTCAAAGTCAAAATCAAAATAAAAGTCAAATACATTTATTCAATTAGGCCAATAAACGGCACTTTTGAACGTCACATAAATTAAAATTTAAATTTACAAGTAATAAAAAAAAAATGCCCGTGTGGTGCATTACGGACCATTCCCTCTCATAGAGAAAAGGCGTGTGTCCCAGCAGTGGGAACATTAAAAAGCTGATGATGATGATGATGATGAGATTCTTATGCATAAATACAGAGGTAAATAAAGTTGCTTTTCATGTAAGTCTGTATGCCCACTTAGTTCTTACCACATATTAATTTTATAGAAAAAAATATTGTATGTATCTTTATTACCCGACTGCAAGGAAAGAGACATTTTGTTTAAGGGTTATTGTATCTTTTCTAATTTTAATGTATCTTTTTGTGGTCACCGTGGAAAGCACAGTTGCAAACACTTTCGCGATCGCTAGTCTATACCAATATTATAAAGAGGAAAGATTTTTAGTTTGTTTGTATGTTTGTACCGAATAGGCTCCGAAACTACTTGACCGATTTAAATAATTCTTTGACCTATGGAAAGCTACATTATTCTCGAGTAACATAGGCTATAATTTTGATTGGAGCGAAGCCGCGGGTGTCAGCTAGTTTTGGATAAAATAATTTATGGCAGGATTGTACTCCTGGTTTGACATAATTATACCTATAATAATTTAGAGCCAGCAAATTCACTTGAGGAAGCTTTATTTTCACCGCCAAGCAGCTTTGTTCCGGTTTGAAGGAATTTTATGAGTGCCTGTAAAATTAAAGAAACGTGAAATATCTTACTGGTTTTTTACTAAACTAGCTGACCCGGAAAACTTTGTTTTGCCATAAAAAGACCAAACATTTATCTACCCTACCCGACCCTACACTACCCTACCCTACCCCACCCTACCCTACACTTCCCTACCCTACCCTATCCGACGCTACACTACCCTACACTACCCTAACCTACCCGACCCTACACTACCCTACCTTACACTACCCTACCCAACCCTACCCTACCCTACCCAACCCTACCCTACCCTACCCTACCTATAAACCTCACGGAGCTCGAGACCTTTCCAACGAATGCAAAACCATGGAAATCGGTTCGTGCGTTCTGGAGTTATAGCGTCAGGGAGGAAAACCCGACTTATTTTTATATATTAGATGATGTTTAAGAAATGACCTTAATGTCAGATATATTTATAGAACGGAGCCTACTTTTTCTGATGAAAGGTTGATTTACAAACAACAAAAAAAAAGCAATAACAGGAAAATAAAAAATAAAACAATTCCTTTCTAGATTTAAATAAAAAGGCCTCTAAAAAGGCTTTTGATATAAGACCCTTTTAAAACATTTCTTCATAAATAGTGTCTCGTGGCTTTAAGCACTTTGTATTTTATTTTATGATGCTGGCAAGCAATAAGCCTTTAGTGGCTCTATAGAATATTTGATCTCTCTCTCAGCATTAGCTTGGCAGGGAATGTATTAATGTGTTCTCTTGTAATCATTTTCGGGCTCCATAGAAAGGTATGAGTATTATCTTTAATGTCGATAAGAGTGAAATTATTTTGTGTTTTTTCTTTGTTGTTCGTTATTTTTGCACACGAAATTTATGAACAAGTGCATTTTTATCTATGAAAATCTGAAACTATACAAATAAGATGGGATAGTTAATTTTAATTGGGCTATTATAGACTCCATGAAAACTTAGAAAATTCAAAAGAACTAAAAGAGTTTTTTATTTGAGATATTTGTATGAAAAATTTGGACAAGACAGCTTAATATTCTATCCAAAATAATTTTAAGATGCTCTAAGAAAAATTAAGTAATAAAATATGACTATGCAAAAAGTTGGATTTTGTGTAAATAATTAAACGAATACAGATTGTATATAGTAAAATAAAAAAATGAAGAGACAGGTGGATGAGCATTGCCATGATTACGCAGAGTGAGACGTTTAATTTTAATTTGCTAGCGTTAAAACTGCCACTCAAAATTACAAACAAACAAACTTACTTTACTTTTAGGGATACACAAACGAAGGTCTAACTTGCTATAGAACCCTCTTCACGCTGCCACCGCAAAAAGTAACATTACTGTTACACCGTACCACGGATGTTACATCGAGCGTGCTAATAAGTACGCGTCATTACTCTGATGCTGAAGAGAATACTTATACCTACCTACTATATTTGTTGGTGTAACGTTGGCATTTAATGATTGAGGAGTATCGAAAGGGAAAATCGGATCGTTAAAGATCTTCGCTATAATGATAAAATATGATAAGGTTTATGACCGCCGCTCTATCAGCGATTTTCTTCTTCTTGTTCTTCTTAGTCATAAATTCTCCATCTCGTTCTATTCGTGATACTTTGTGCAATTAGCGATTAGGATTGTCAAAAAGTGAACAAAAGTATTGGATCGCGAAGCGAAATACAAATAGTCAATCACTTGTTTTGTACTGAATGTCATAACATCCTCTTTATCATTGATAATATAGGTACTTGTATTTGCAAAGTCGCCCCTATATCGGAGAAACTATCCGAGAGCCGTCTCAGGGGGTCTACTCCTTAAGCACGAAGTCCGTAGTTTCGGCCTTCGTTACGGTCGTTTCCTCATCCGTATTACCTACGGATGATTCGTTTGGGCCCGAACTAAGAATGAATGACAACACAATTTGACAGTTTTACTTACTCCCGATATGTTTTTACCCGTCCGAATAATTAAACTTAAGATTTGCTTTTTCACCCCGAAGTTTCGAAGTACTTTCGGACGGGGCTCGTAACTTCGATGACGGTTATAGAGATTAGCCCCCCTGATGGTATTATCACGGGATGCGAAGAGACGAGGAACATATAGTGAAGAAAGCATTGCAACTATCTGAACACAAGAGAGGTAGAAGACGACCTCCAGCTACGTGGTGGACTAGCATGACAAAACTTCTATAGGAGGAAAAACTGCCCAACCCGACAACCCAGGACAGATTTTACTGGCGCCAGAAAATGAGGAGAGCCGACCTCACCGTAGGATAGTGCTACAAAGAAAAGATGATTAGACCTGTATTTGCCTGAAATCCAACTACTATTGAGACCAAACAAAATTAGGCACGCACTTTGTAAAGTTTTAGTATGACAGTTGTTTCTCATTTCAGCCGAAAGACGTCCACTGCTATACATAGGCCTCCTGTCAGCTTTTTTATTCATATAAATAATCATTTATGCGTGATAAATTGTGCGAGGCAAAGCATGTTATATGCAGGATAGTACAATTGAAAATCCACACAAAAGGGAGACGCCGAGGAGAGAGCCGGAGGCGCACGAAGAAAACCGGAGACGTACGAGCGTGCGCTGACTAGACACATAAACGGCGGTGCTGATCATGTTATCTCGCTTGCACGTCTATAGTATGCAAGCAAGAGAACATGATAAGCACCGCCATTTTAGATTCGTTTTTTTAATGAACCGGGTTATACTGTATGTGTACTAAAGGAACTCCAACAGAACTTTGGTGATAAAGTTTTAGTCTGTCAAACACTAATCATCTTCTTCTCTCTTCTGACTACTATACACACTACAGTTGTTTGTTCTTAATTGTTTCTAGGTTACCCCAAAAACCCATCAATAAAACCACAAAGGTCCATCCACCAACGGACCCCTAAAAAACTGCGAACTACCCACCACAAAAACTTAGTAGATACGCTACATCGACCGTGCTAATAAGCACGCATCATTAGCTTAATGGCAAGACATGTTCAGTTTGAGGCTTTTTTCCATTCACTCTTACACATTCGTTCATTAAGTCGCTCATTCAGCCGTTCATTCGCTGAGTGGAAAGTTGCATGACGCGTAAAGAGCTGAAAATTTATCGGGTTCGTGAAAGTATTAGTCGAACGATGCATATGTTTGAGCTTTAGGTAAATATATTAAAACTGAAATCAATATATTTTTTTTCGTGTTTCGATCACATAAATGATGAACTTTAAATAATGTAAACTCTCTAGTCCAGTGTTATATTGTACATACTGGCTTCTGTCAGTGACTTCAGCCGCGGGAATGTCGAAAATTATGTCAAGGAAACGCACTCCCGGGAAAAAAAAATACTATTTTTTTTTATTTTTTTTTCTTTAAAAAAAAAAAAACGTTGCCCCATACTAGGAATTTCTGCCTGTATCGCGGGTGCGTTTACAAACATATAAACTCACAAACACAACACCCAGAGCCGGAACAACTATCTGTAGGTCATACAAATATTTGTTCCGTGCGGGAATCGAACCCGCGACACGCAGCGCAGCAGTCAATCGCTCAATCACTGCGCCAACCGTGCGCCCAATCCGACTATATCCTTCTTTAAGGTCCAATCTATCTTTAATTATACCCAAAATTTCACAAAATTTATTAGCGGTTTAGGCGTTAAAAGCAATAAACCTACAGACAGTCAGATAGATAAAAGTAACTTTCTCATTGGTCTTTTTCATTGGTTCATGGATTCATATGCTTGAACCAACTATCAATGATTGTTCCTTAAAGATGATGTTTGAAGCTTTTTGCTGTCATAATATATCTGAAAATATAATATCAGAACACATAATGCGATATTGTTACAAAATAAATCGATAATATCAGCTGAAAGAGGTCCACTGATGAAACATAGGCCTTCCCTAAGCGTTATCACATCGACTGGTCCTATGCGTAAAGCTTCTAGTATATGCTGTGCTATATGCTATGCAGTAATTCACCGAATACTTATTACAATCGACCTTTTTCAATCCGGACATTTTTAACAATATTTCAAACATTACTTCAAAAGTATAATCGTGAATGTACCCGTCCTGAATTTCTATCGACAGAAAAGTAAAGTGTGTTAATAGGACCATTTATACGCAAAACGACATTTCAGACATTTATTTCTTTCAATCTGATTATGTGAACACTCGAACTAAACCCCGTACCTTTTTATTCACTGGCCGAATTGTAGTTCGATCGGAATCAATCGGGTAAACTTGTAAAGAAGTTTAAGGATTCCGAAATTACTTACGTGTGAATTGTTTAGGCCGGAAATGCATTTTACGGGGGCTACAAGAGGCTTTTGTTAATATCATTTACACTGACAGCCCAAAATTATTTTCCTATCGTTCAGTCCATCCAAAGGTTGTCTGTAAGAGATTGCCTAGTGCGAAATGACCGCTCATTGCACACTTGTGTTGGTGAATGTTTGTCCTGTACGTTTTTTTATGGTGTACAATAAAGTATATAATAAATAAATATTAAATAAACCAAGTAGATATCCTACCAACGATAGCGACTGTCAATAGTCAAAAATTGTATGATATTGGTCTCGTAAAATTTCGGTAGCGCATATTTTTATAAAATCTGTGTCATGTCTCCTTATCTTGAGTGTAGGGCAATGATTGCCTACTAGAGTATAAATTGGTGAAGCTAATGAACTCTGAACGGATTAAGATATCATTGTGTTTACACGTTTTAATGATGATCTTCACCGTGACCTTAAAACGAAATTCGTCACCACCATCATCCAAAAATTTGCTGAAGCCCACGAACACAGACTTCATCGACACGTGAATGTTGAGGCTATCCAGCAGCTAGACAATACAGACTTAGTGCGTAGGCTATAAAGAACTAAACCTTATGAATTGGTGTAGTGTACAAAGTGAATGCATAATAGTGACAACGCTGTGCTATACATATAACACATGAACATAGTGTTTTTATAAATTATATCAGACTCTAAGAAAGTGCTACGGACTTGTGTAAAAGTGCAAATGGACACTATTCTTAGTTTTAACATAATCTATAACGTAACATATTAAGTTAGAGTTAAATTGCTTATTAGTCTTTTAGGCTAGATTGTAATTAATTATTAAGAATTCTGTTCTTAATAACAAAGTAAAAAAAAAATTGTGTTTACACCAGAAATCGATTTGGTTTCCCTTGGCAACTTCAATGTTCTCCTTCAACAACTGTCATAAAGGATAAAAAAACTTTGTCATCAATATATATAATAAATCTGTAGTAAAGTCTTTTTTGTTCATCAAAAATATTTTGCAAAAAAATTGCCAGAGTGTTAAAGGATAACCAACGGAACCCATTGCCAGCATTTTTGAAATTTTTGTTTGTTTGTCTGTTTATCTGTTTGTTTTTTTATTTGTGCACGCATCACGTAAAATATACGAAACCAATGTAGATATCTTCTATACATAAAAATTGTGCGTACCTTGAAGTATTACTTAGTTTTTGTTTCATCGCAATAGGTTCACTCTATTATTGAATGATGATGAATTTAAAATGTTCCCGAAGTAAAATTATCACAACACATTCAATTCAGATACTCGGGCAGTTAAACTCGATTTTGGATAAATGGCGTTGTGCATTTGAAATCATTTTCACCGCGAAGGAATGCTGATAGGTAGGGTAGGCAGGAAGGTAAGAAGGATAGGATAGGCAGGCAGGTAAGAAGAGTAGGGTATGCAGACAGTTGACGGGAGCAAAGCCGCGGGCGCAGCTAGTAAGTACTATTAAAGGTACGTTTTTAATTCCACCAACCACAACGTCGACAAACTGTAACATAACACAAAATTCATTAAAAATAACGCTCCAATAAAAAGCACAAGCGATTTTAAACTCTAAAATATAGTGAAAAATAAAAGCTTAACATAACAAATTTATGTCGTTTCTAGGACAATAAATTGCAATTTGCGGCCTCACAACCATTTAATGAGGCCTCATTCAGGGTAGAGATGAAATTTCACACTGGAAATTTCAATTTCGTGCTATACAGTTAACAGTAACAAGTTGTATTCAGGCTGTATGAAAAGAGTGCCTTTGCCCTATTTTCGGAGCACTGACTTCAATTATCATTAGTGTTTTGGTTGGTCGTTTGTTTGTTTGTGCGGTCATTAATTATTTTAATTGTTATTTTGTTTGTTTAGGGTGGTTTATTGATGGCAAATATTTACATAGTGATAAATAAAACAATAGGACAAAGCTACTTTTTCTCATAATTTAAACACGTCGTTCCGTCTCTCAGTCTGTTAGAGCCGATTTCATCAATAAAACTAACCGCTATTAGTTCAACTAAACTCAGTTTATGCAAATACAGCTGTCCGATTGGTAGTATGTCAGCGGTCTCAACCAATCAGAACTCTGTATTTGCATAAACTGAGTTTAATATAACTAACCGCGATTAGTTTCGTTGGTGAAATCGTCTCTTAGCATTTTATACATCGAAAATCGATACGATACATCAACTGGAACTATCGTACTCCACTGATATACGTATTGTGTTTTTGTTTTGTTTGAGATTAAGTCGGGTTTTGGTCAATCTAACTTTGACTTAGTTGGCAATCAGATAAATTTGACGGGCGGGTGTAATACAGAAGGAAAGTCGTTTTGTAGAACAACGGCTTTTAAAATTCTTAGTGTGATCAAAATGATGGGTAAGCGTTCTGGAGACGGTCTTTCTATAGAACTTTGACATTCAAAAAGTGCTGGTTCCCAGCCTAACTTGAATAAATGACTTGAAAATGATTGAAGTGAAAGTACCAAAGACTAAAACAAAACTAAAATCAAAAAACTCGACTTAAGAAGCGAAATAAAAAGACGTAAACAAGAAGAAAATCATGCTGTGCAGTCGGAGGATACATATGGTTTTGGTCAACCAGTTGGCGAATATGTATCCTCGGACTGCACAGCATAATTTTCTTCTTGTTTATATCTTTTTGTTCGCTTCTTAAGCAGTCAGGTTTTTTGTTTTATTTTCATTTATTACTTTTTAGTTAACATTTTTTTGTTCGAGTTATGTACATTTGAACATATAATTGTTATATATTTATCAACTTCCTGCCCTTGTTACTTGGGGTCAGCGTAACACTATTTTCTTCTGCCATTACGTCCTATCAACCGTCACATTTTTTTTCGTATCACTCGCTCAGTTGTATAACATAATAATAATCATCATCATCATATCAGCCGAAAGATGTCCACTGCTGGACATAGTCCTCCCCCAAGCGTCGCCACATTGACCGATCCCGTGCGTCCCGCATCCAGCGGATCCCCGCAACCTTCACAAGGGCATCAGTCCACCTGGTGGAAAGCCTTCCAACGCAACGTCTTCTGGTTTGTGGTCGCCATTCCAGAATCCGTTCTGTGAGCAATGTGCCCTGTCTGCTGACTGTCACTTAAGTTTGGTTAATCTTCGGGCTATGTCGGTAACACTGGTTCTCTTGCGGATCTCTACATTTCTGATTCGATCACGCAAGGAAACTCCGAGCATAGCCCTCTCCATTGCCCTTTGGGTGACTGTAACCTTTCTGATGAGGTCTGTTGTGAGCGACTACGTCTCAGAGCCATAGGTCATAACTGGCAACACACACTGGTCATAGATTTTCTTCTTGAAACACTTTGGTAAGTTGGACGTGAGATACCGCGCAACTTCCCGAACGCTGCCCAGCCGACTCGGATTCGACGGTTGATCTCCTTCTCGAAGTATATTAATACCAGCCTGTTAATGTCCTAATATACATTCTCATACATAGAAGAAACTAGCAGTAATAGAAGGGCATAGCTAGTCTCTAATAAAATAAACATCACTTAAAGTAATCACCTAGCTTCGCCTTTTCATAAACAGTATTACAAAGACTAGAACAAAGAGATTTCCAGCATTTTTCTTCATTCTATCCGCAGAGCTTTGTAATTATAATTTATCACTATTAAGGAATGAAAACGTTTAACAGAGGCTCATAAATTGAAATCACTTTTCTCTTTCTTTGTTTTTTGTTTTAAATAAAAACAAAAATTTATAATTAAAAATTCGAAGGCATGTGACATCCACCAACACGCGATGGGCTTACATCGTGGATTAAGGCCCATCCCCTCTAACAGAGAGGAGGCCTGTAATGTTCCCAGCAGTGGGAACGTTAAAAGGATGGAAAGGATGATGATGAAAATAAAACACTTCCATGTTTTATTATTATATTTAAAATTTATTAAATTTTTTGTTACTTTTTGAATGCGTCTTTTAATTTTTGAATGTATATTAATTTCAATCTTTTTTAATTATAACTCATCTGCCTAGCCTTTTCCCAATTGTTGGTGGGTCAGCTGCCAGTCTTACCGGATTCAGATGAGTACCAGTGTTTTACATGGAGCGACTGCCTATCTGACCTTCACAACCCAGTAACTGGGTAACGCGATACCCCTTGGCAAGACTGGTGTCAGATCTCAAGCTTTTGACTACCCGTACCGACTGTTAAAGATCTTCAAATGACAGCCGGGACCAACGGCTTAACGTGATTTTCAAGGCACAGAAGAAACTCGCTATGTTGAAATGGTCACCCATCCACGGACCGACCTCGGCAAGCGTTGCTTAACCTTGAAGATCGACCGGTGCGGCTGTTATTATTTAGCCACGAGCTCCTCTTTTTTAATTGTAATTTATTTGTATAATTTTTTATAACATTAATCACTGTACCTATGACTTACAAATAAAGATTCATAATTCTGATTCTGATTCAAGGCAAAACACTACAAAGTGCATTAAAAAGTGCTTTCGTTTCGGAAATCGGTGTCTGGTTTTTTTTCTTTATTTGTTGATAGTGACTTCCAAAATTTAAGTTATTTTGCACTTTGTAGTATTTTGCTTTGAAGGACGTTTTTTTTTGTGAAAATGTTTGTCTCTCTCTCTCTCTTTTTATCTTTCAAAGGTTTTGTAAGCATCGTCCTCCCTTGTCAATGACAACACAGCTAGCAGTTTATAGTAAGAACTATACATATGAATTTCTGCATGTTTGGATGTCTGTTGACCAATCGCATCCCGAAATGGATGTTTGGAACACAATATGTTCAAGGCGTGGAATATGATATAGAATTTTTTATCCCAAGAGTATGGAAACAATTCTTGGTATAGTTTTAGACATTCTTTTTTCCGCTGACAAAGTTAGCAGTTACTATTCTATACAATCCTAATGCAGGCAACCATGAGCATTTGATATTAACAGTTTTTTCTTATATATAGCATATACTCATTAGGAAGAGCTACAATCACTTAACCAGTAAATAAAACCTCAAATCTCACTTCCACCAGACCAATAACTTATAATCTCAAGTGTAACGTAATTAAACTTTATTATGCGTAAAACAAATTAAACCTTTACGACTGCGCGTAAAACAAACGGCGCCCTTATATTCAAATTGTTTTGAATTCTAATTCAGATCGTTAATTGCGACACATAAAGCTACCTTGCTGTTTTATTTGTCTTCTTAAAAGGACACTGCGAATCTTGGACACAACACAACCAGGCACAGAAGTTCGGTTCCAAAGTCAAAGTCAAATATATTTATTTCAACTAGGCCATTAAACGGCACTTTTGAAAGTCAACAAATAAAATTTACAAGTAATAACAATTGATTCTGTCGAACATTCGGAAAAGTAGCTTGTTATGGAGAAGAAAATACAATAAACTCTCTACAAAAACAAAATGGTTTTACATAAGTACATACATTAATAAATCCATGTATGTGAGGACAATGCACCCAGAATAGCGCTACACAATATACTACGCACAGTTATAAAGTATTAAAAGTACTCACACATACGTATATACTGTGCAGTTATGAATACTAGAAAAAAATTAACATCCGAAACAGTTAAGTTATGACCAATCCCAACTGATGGCGCCCGTTCACAAACATGACGCATGATTTGGCACCACTCAGCTCAACGTCATGAAGGGAACCAGAGCGTAGAGCATGACAAACTCTCAACTTCTAGGGCACATACAAGTCAACGAAAGACACATAGGTACAGTTAATGGTAGATTTATAGTTAGGTACATAGTACTCACACATGTGCTGTGCAGTTATATAGTACCATGCCATCAACCTCGCCTTTTTCCAACGATGTTGAGGTCAACTTCATGTCTAACCGCATTCAGGTAAAAATTATATATAATAATATACGTGGAATGATTACTTATCTGGTTTCCACAACCCAATATCCCTTAGCATAACTGGTTTGACGAAAAGCTTTCCGAGGCCCGGATGAGTCCCAATACATAATGAATGGCTACCCATCTACCAACAGTCCTCAGCTAACAAACAAGCAGACTAATGAAAATGTTTTTTACTGTGTGTTCCGTTCCCACAGACAAACCGTGTTGTGGGGCATAGTTCTTAAGTTAAGATTTAATAAACTTGTTCCTTAATAGATAAATAAATAATAATAATAATGGTTGCTTAACCTTGAAGGTTGTGTGGCTGTTATAACTAAGGCAGGAGCTCCACAGTTCTATCCATGCAAAGATTAAAAACGCACGCACACAGACAAGCCTCACGTGCAGTGAGTGCAAGCGCACTCGCGACCGGCAGGCTTATTGCGTATCTTTTGCAAGAGCAAAACGATAGCAATCAAACGCTTTATGTCATAAAAGTCGGAATTAGCTGCAGTGTAGGTATGGTAGCTCCTACACAATCGTTTGCTAAACGCTCGCTGTTTGTCAAATGCACTTATTAAAACAAAAAAACCAACAACTCTAAATATTTTGTATTGAAGAGCAATTATTGCGCAAAAATCGCTATCGTTTTGCTCTTGCAAAAGATACGTAATAAGCCTGTGAGTTCGCCGTACGTACGCGTCTATGTGTGCATGTGACAGTTTTCGCTCGTTATATGGAGTCGACCTTCTGCAAGTATCTATTCTATGCCTTTGCTTTATTTTTATGAGACTGACTGAATAAAATACATTAATTAATTGGTTTTGTAAGTAATTAAAATATACATCAATTGCTAGTAAATCTATTGTGAACTTTAAACCCGTCTGGTATGAATTTAACGTGAATTTACTCATGACTATTAAAATAATATGCTATTATAATAGCTCGACTATTTATTGGTACAGTGGAGATTTAGTATTTATTTTCAACCAAGTCATTATAATAACTACAAGTGTTTACCGTATGCGAAATTTCAAATTGATTGGTAGAGTTGATAAGGCGTGGAAGCGTAACAAACAAACTCACATTCCCATTTAAACATTAGTTAGGATAATAATACCATCCGTACCTAATAGCATATATGAAACGATTGTGACTAAAAACTTTTTTACAAAAAAATACAACCAACTTCCAAACGTTTGTGCGACGGAACTGCACAATTTGATACCGCCTAGCCCTTTCCATCATCGGACTGCAGAAGTGCCGTAAATGGCAATGCGCCACCGGTACATGGTGGACATCCCACCCATACGAACAAAGCGTTTTGCTAATACTTTCATTGTGCGCACACCTTTTTTTTTTTGGGTGGGAAATAATCCAATGACGTCTCCCGCTCTGGGTGAAGCGGGAGGGCGTGTCAGACTTTTACTGACTAAAACCCACCCGTGTTCCTTCAGTTGCTTGTGCCAGGGCCGCGGTAACTCTCTTTCAAATTTATCCGCGACCCAGGCAGGCATCGGCCCTAGCGGACCCCGTCAACTTTGCTGACATCTCTTTGAGGCGTGCGTGGAACACTACGCGCCGTCGACTCGGGCCTGGTCCTTATCGGACGACGAGCTACCCATTACTCGCCGTCATTGTGCGCACACCTAAGGAGTGGAATTCCCTGCCGGAGTCTTTTGTTTCCTGATAGCTACAACCTTGGGGTCTTTAAGTCGAAAGTTGAATGGATTACTTTTAGGCAACCGTGCTTCACCGTAGACCACATCATCGCTTAACATCAGGCGAGATAGTGGTCAAACAGGAGTGTATCGAGAAAAAAATAAAACAGTACACTACAAAAACAAAAATAGCTTCAATTTCGGAAGTCGGTGTCAAAAAACCGAAGAAACAAAAGAACGCCGACCGTAAAAAGGTTATTTTTCACTTTTTAGTTGTCCATAATGGACAAGTTCTATAGTAAGGTACCAATAATGCCCAAAGAGATGCCAGAATAGGTTACACGAATGAGGTGTAACTTGAACATTACTGGTGGAATGAGAG
This sequence comes from Orthosia gothica, assembly GCA_949775005.1. Taxonomy (NCBI): domain Eukaryota; kingdom Metazoa; phylum Arthropoda; class Insecta; order Lepidoptera; family Noctuidae; genus Orthosia; species Orthosia gothica. Next base: position 17,679,908 of record OX459052.1, read on the forward strand.
AGTACTAGAATGAACAGTGAAATCGGTATCTTTAGTACCTATATTTTTTCGTTTAAGACACCGATTTCAGAAAAGAAAGTTACTTTTCGCTTTGTAGTGTTTGTTTTGAAAGTCGATTTATTTTTAGGGTTCCGTACCTCAAAAGGTAAAAAAGGAACCCTTATAGGATCCTAACTTGGTGACATTAAGACCAGTTCGAAAGTATACCCTTATAAATAAAAAATAATTTTCTAAATCGGTCCATAATTGAAGGAGTAAACAGGAGTAAACAGTCGAACGTAGAACGTCATCCTTTTTGGAAAGTCGGTTAAAACACATGGCTTTAAGTCTAATTTCATCTTGTTTTGTTTCAGGTACCGCTATTACTATCAATGTGCACAGAAGGGAAGATCACACCCACATACTTCGGCACTACCAACGGTGAATATTAATCTTATTTTTTTAAGTTAAGGTCAACTAAGGTCAAAAACCGAATTCAGCTTAATTCAAATATTTTACATAGAGCGACTGTCTATCTGACCATCACAACCCTTTGGCAAAATTGGTGTCAGATTTGAGGCTTCTGATTACCCACAACGAAAGTCAAAGATGTATTGACAGATGCTTTCAACATAAATAAGCAAAAGTATAAAACAAAATTGGCTTAATATAATTAAGACATCGTTAGATTCTGTGCGGAATGATAACCGTCGCGTCGTGGCGTATGATTTAAAAAAAAACTATAATGATATTGCAAAAAACACACTGAAAACACTATAATAATATTTCTAACATAGTTTCAAAATATCATGATGTTAGTCGCAATATAATGACCTAACAGTGTTGTCAACATAAGAAACACTGTATTAAACACAGCTGCGCCCTCAAATCTTATGACGGTTCTGTTGCCGCACAGACTCTAGTTATGTCTTGACCGCCCAAGTGTTAGGCGCAGGTCACATAGAAATGGCGTCGGGCGCGGACATGGCACGGGCGGCTTCCTATTCCATTCTAATTTCAAACTAAATGCATGGCAATAAAGCGCAATTTGATCAGGCGCGGGCGCTGAAATGTCGCGTCATAACCACGTCCGAGCAACGACATAACGTGTGTCCTAAATTGCGCTTTATTTCCATGCATTTAGTTTGAAATTAGAATGGAATAGGAAGCCGTCCGTGCCATGTCCGCGCCCGACGCCATTTCTGTGCGACCTGCGCCTTAGATAAGTGACGTTAAAAAAACAAACATGGCGGATTTGGGCGCTACATTTTGAAGGTCCCATTTTTTTGTGGTAGTTTTAGTGGTAGTGGTAGGGTCTCCCTTTTCCGCGCTTAGACTCCCATTTGGTCCGTTGTGCGGGGGTATCAGAATGAGGGATTTTAAGTAGTGATTACAAAAAAATATACCACTTATATGTTTAAAAGTGTTTCGAAAGAAAGTAGATAGCTAAAAATTTTAACTATATAAAAAAAAATATAAATCAAAAAACCCGACTGCTTAAGAAGCATACTAAAAAGCAGTCGGACGATTCATATTCGCGAACTGGCTGACCCCCTAATCCTCCAACTGTACAGCAAGTTTTTTTCTGGTTTACAGCCTTCAAGTTCGCTTCATAAGCAGTCGGGTTTTTGATTTATAATTATATTTATAACTTCTTTTATTGTCATATTACTTTTAAACATGTAAGTGGTATATATGTTACCTCTTAAAACCCTTCATTTTGATACCCCACTCAACAAGGATAGAAGAAAAAAATATTCACACAATATGGCGCCCAAAAGCCGCCATGTTTTTTTTTTAACTTCATCTATCTAAGAACATTTGGGCGGTCAAGACGTATCTAACGATATGATTATACAAATCCGTCCAGCGGTTTGAAAGATATGAGCTAATAAAGAATATTACATACATAAAAACAAACATACATACATACAAGATACGCGCGAAAAACATAAATTCAAATTTTGACTTCCCATATTAAGTACTCCAAAAACTATTTTCCCAAAAGTGCTCAAACTCACCCCGTTAAAACTATAGCTTCATAAGTATAAAACTTTTCCACCAGAGACAGTTCGGATATTCACTTTGCAGTATATCGGTTGAGCGGTACAGTTAAATAAAAAAGCGCTTATCAGCTATGTTGGAGATGGTACCCGTTTTATTGGCTTTAAAGTTTTATGTTCGCGACTGTACCTCGGTGAAGATGGGGATGCTACGAGTGCGGAGAATTTGTGCCGGATTTTATTCGAGGTTTACAGGAAATTATACAGGAAGGTATGTGAGATTAAGGTATGGTATAGCGGTGAGAATGGTGTATGTAAGTGCTCGTAGCTTTTAATTTATAAAGAGAGGCTAACCTCCCGGGATTCTCACAAAACTTAACAGTTGATTGTGTCATCAGTTGACACTTGACAAGTGAAGGGTACAGGTAATAACAGGAATTGCCGCAAGTTTTCATTTTTCTATTTTTTTGGGCAAGCAAATCTTTATCTATGGTAGTTTTATGCTCAATAAATAACTTTAAAAAAAATTAAACGTAAGGCACCAGAATGACGTCTTAGTTTATGGCCGAAACGAAAAAAACCGGGAATGTCCATTACATACCGGTACAAATCGGTAAAAAAAAAACAGAAAAAACTTCTAAACTTTTAATTGCGTTTTTCTCAAAATCTATTAATTAGGACATTCCCTGTTTTTGCCTGTACCCTTCAAGTGATATTATACTAGGGCATAAAATATACTTAATGATACTTAGCCCCTTGAGTGCAATTGGGAAGTTTGGTACCCAGAAACAATTGTTTTTACAAGCTTTTATTTAACTTGCAATGTATCTATACTCTATACCAATATTATAAAGAGGAAATATTTTTTTGTTTGTTTGTTTTTGTGTTTGTTTGTACCGAATAGGCTCCGAAACTACTGGACCGATTTCAAAAAATCTTTCACCGTTGGGAAGCTACACTATGCCCGGGTGACATAGGCTACTTTTTATCCCTGTATTCCTACGGGAACGGGAACTACGCGGGTGAAACCGCGAGGCGTCCGCTAGTGTATATATATAAGTCCATCCAAAGGTTGTCTGTAAGAGATTGCCCTGTGCGATAAGACCGCCCATTGTACACTTTGTTAGAAAATATTTGTGCTGTATGTATTTTTTATTTTTTGTGGTGTACAATAAAGAATATAATAAATAATAAATAAATAATAAATAAGTGTGCTCGGGTCAAATCTTGCAACTGAATTTTAAAGCAGTTATCCACCACCGATTAAGATGAAATTTTGCATACACATTAAGTTTGGATGACAATGCATGGTTAACTAAGGGACGTCATTCTAAATCCAATATGGTGGACGACCCTATATGGCAGACTAGTTCTTTTTTGTGCACTTCCATAATATGGGTATCAAATGAAAGGGGTTTGCTGAAAAGATACGAAAAGAAGATTTTATCTCTATTGTGTCTGCTAATTAGCACTCAAGGGATTAGTAAACTACTAACAGGAGCTTGACTACTTAAGATTTTCAGTTGTTACACAATATTACGACAGTATTATCTATCCACTAACACCTTATCATCATGATCATCAGCCTACAGTAGTCAACTGCTGGACAGGTTATTCTGATACTTTATCAAAATAATTGGCAATAATAGCCTGTGCTAGGTACAAAGGATTGAAAGATCATAAACAGGAAATCTTCGGTCATTTCAACAATGACTTGACTTAATGTCCTATGTAAAGTATTATATTATATTCTGTGCCTATGTCAAGGAAAGTGACTCACGGGATGGAGTAGAGGGCGTACACAGTAGTCTTCTATCGCGATCGGTCTTGAGCTTCACGCTTCACCCTGCTCCACGTCATTCCAATTCTCATATTGCTTCAGCCAAAACAGTGTAACGCCAGGTTTGATGGGGGCGGCCACGCTTTCTTTTGCCTCGGGGATTTTAATCCAACGCTTGCTTGGGTATGTGATCAGTATTTCTTCGGCGTGTGATCTAGCAGTCGATCGGGCTGTCTTTGCGTTTCTCCAGAAGATCTAAGTTAGAGATGATGGTCTGGGGCCAGTAAATTCCGCGTATGCGATTTCAACAATAACGACCAGTTTATTTTAGAAACCTTACTTTATGTAAGTCATCACCACACCTGTCGAGACAGTGACATTAGGTAGGTGATATAGGTGACATTCAATAAACCGTAATGGGCCTGTAGTGGATTATGGCCCACTCCCTCTCACTTATGGTGTACCAAAAAAAAACGGCCAAGTGCGAGTCGGACTCGCGCACAAGGGTTCCGTACCATTATCGCAAAAAAATGGCACAAAAATAACGTTTGTTGTATGGGAGTCCCTCTTAAATATTTAATTTATTCTGTTTTTAATATTTGTTGTTTTAGCGGCAACAGAAATACATCATCTGTGAAAATTTCAACTGTCTAGCTATCACGGTTCATGAGATACAGCCTGGTGACAGACAGACAGACAGACAGACGGACCGCGGAGTCTCAGTAATAGGGTCCCGTTTTTACCCTTTGGGTACGGAACCCTAAAAAGTATATCTATACTAAAAATATAAAGAAGAAAGATTTGTAACTTGTATGTTTGTAACTTGTGTGTTGCCGTGATGACATATGGCTCTGAGACGTGGTCGCTTACAATGGACCTCATCAGAAAGCTTACAGTCAATCAAAGGGCAATGGAGAGGGCTATGCTCGGCATTTCCTTGCGTGATCGAATCAGAAATGTAGAGATCCGTAAAAGAACCAATGTTACCGACATAGCTCGAAGAATTTCCAAACATAAGTGGCAGTGGGCAGGGCACATTGCTCGCAGAACGGATGGCTGATGGGGCAGAAAGGTTCTGGAGTGGTGACCGCGAATCGGAAGACGTTGCGTTGGAAGGCCTCCCACCAGGTGGACCGATGACCTCGTGAAGGTTGCGGCGATCCGCTGGTTGCGAGAGGCACGGGACCGGTCAATGTGGCGACGCTTGGGGGAGGCCTATGTCCAGCAGTGGGCGTCTTTCGGCTGATATGATGATGTAAAGAATAAACTTCAAAACTTGGGAAGCTACACTATCCCTGAGTGACATTGGCTACTTTTTATCCCTGTATTCCCACGGGAATGGAAACTACGCGGGTGAAACCGCGAAGAGTCCGCTAGTAATTAATAAATAAATATCTGTGCTTAAACTAGGAAGATTTCATTCACAAAGTATATCTGTAGAATCAAAAAAAAAAAAACACTATTCTTGTTAAATCGACTAACAACTATCCAATCCCCTCACTACACCCCCAACACTATTATTTAACGCGGCAACTGACAAAGTAACAACACTAAAGTGTTGAAATGTTAAATTGGGAGTGAGGTATTAAATTCCACTAACTTTCCCCACCGTCTGTTTATGGCAGATACGAACGAGAATATAATGTTATGTTGTAAATAGGTTACAGTACAGATGTACGAGGATTTTCGTGTCGATGGCGTGGGTAAAATTTTATCTCTGGCCAGTATGTTTCGTGATTCGAACCTCATTCTAGTGACCGCTGTCAATTTGATAGAGCGAAATCATTTGTTTTTAATAGTAAATCATCACGGAATTTATATCGAAACCATAATTTTTTTTACAATGCATGTCCTCGAAAAGAGCGGTTTTCAAAGCAGCCAAACTGTGCGGAAAGTGTCACTTTTTTTCACTAGTGCTTTTTACTTTCCTGTACTTTTTTAATTTTTAACTCCAACGTCAGCCCGACGCATAGAGTTTTTATTATTTGAGAAAAGTTTTAAAAATTAGTTATGTACAGATTATCATTCAATAAAAGGTAAAATAAAACTAATACTTAATTTTAGGCGTTTTTAACTACTCTAGATTTAGATTTTGATCAATTAATCAATTTTAAATATTCATTAAATATGTTTGGCAGAACGTATATTTTGCTCGTGCCTCATTGCGTTACGATGTGACAGCTATTTGCACATGCGCAGTAGATATGCCCGAGGAACTATTAGTTAATCTGTGGATATGCTGAACGCGCTTGGATAAGCCCGCCATTTTATTAATTTCATTTTATTAATTTATTTATTTCCTCGCACAATGCATAGTAAAATGTTGTATGATACACGTACGTAAGATGATTTCCGACTCGTGTCGATTTATCCACTCACTCGCTTCGCTCGCTCGTGAATAAAATGCCACTCATCGGAAATCACCTACCTTCCGCACTTGTAGCATAAATAACTATTAAAGGTTCTTTGAGAACTGGGATTTGTTATAGTAGCTGTATGCAGACCTAGACAAAGAGATATTCTTGATAGATTCTATAGGTAGAAAAGTCATAATTCTTTTTAGTCCATCAGTCAGTATATCGAATAATATTGGACACTCAAAGTTCAGGAGGGTGGCTTGTGACGTCACTAAGGCAGTATAAAGTGTACTAGCGGTGTGACGTTTCACGATATTTCAACGCATTATATCGACGTCACTTTATGTTTACGTGTCAAAAGAAAAAAAAATGTGTCCAATATATTTTATTAGTCTACCTGACGGACAAAAAAAAAGTTAAATCAAAAAATCTAAAAACCCGACTGCTTCAAAAGCGAACTAAAAAGACGTAAACAAGGAAAAAATCATGCTGTGCAGTCGGAGGATACATATTCGCGGGCTGGCTGACCAAAATCTGGTGTATCCTCCGCCTGCACAGCATGATTTTTTCCTTGTTTACGTCTTTTTAGTTCGCTTTTGAAGCAGTCGGGTTTTTTGATTTTTTGATTTAACTTTTTTTATTTATAAGTTTTTAGTTAAGTTTTTTTCGAATTAGATACATTTAAACATATAAGTGTTATATATTTTTGAAATCACCTCTTAAAACCCTTTATTTTGATACCCCACACACTGGGTTTGGAAGAAAAAAAAAAATTGGGACCCCACAATATGGCGCCCAAAATCCGCCATTTTTCTATTGTCCAATTTTAACTTAGCCTATGACACTCGCAGGGTTAAGACGAATCGATTGACGTATGAATCATCAAAATCGGCCAACGCGTTTGGTCTCTGGAATGCCACATAGGAACAAACATACATACATACATACATAGACTGATAAACACATTACCCTCCTTCGGCAGTCGGGTAAAAACTAATTTTACTGAAAATTAGTTTGTAATTAAAAAAATGTAAGTATGAGACTGTCAAGCGCTATCAAAAAAACACGTGGTGAATGTCTCAAATTTAAGCATTTCACTAAAATTACCGCCAGTCTACCAATGTATTCTAATATTTCAAAACGACACGAACAAATGTAAAGGCAGTGTCGATAACACGATTAAGACAAACGTATCGGGGTAAGGGGCGTCCTCGGCCCTTTTACTTGGCATTCAGTAATGAGTTAATAATTTAATATTATTTATTTATTATACGTGGGACACTCAGAAAGTTTTGCGAAACTAAAAAAAATTGTTCTATACGTACATATATTTTTATTAAATCTTTTCAAAGTACTTTCCACCAGCCTCTATACAAAGATTCATGCGCCTAAACCAGTTTTCAAAACACTTTTTCCAGTCCGCCGCAGACACCTCGTTTACAGCCTGCTCGAACGCAGCCAGCGCATCTTCCGGCGACGAAAATTGTATCCCTTTGAGCTGATTTTTTATTTTTGGGAATAAAAAGAAGTCACACGGTGCTAGATCAGGGCTGTAAGGAGGGTGACCCAGGAGTTTGACTGGCGTGCTGTCCAGGAAGTCCCTCGTTTTGAGTGCGGTGTGCGCAGGTGCATTGTCGTGGTGGAGCAGTAGCCCGCGGAGCCCTGTGTTTGGTCGCTTGTTGCTTATAACAGAGAAAACTTCTGGCAAACATTTGGTAGTATACCATTCGGCATTAATGCTTCTTTGATCCCGTAAGGGAATTGATACCAAGTGGCCAGTCAAATTAAAAAAGCTAGCGATCAAAATCTTACCCCCGCTTCTAGATCGCTTCACTTTGGTAGGCGTTGGCTCATTTTGAAACACCCAAACAGTCGACTGGCGCTTGGTTTCTGGGTCGTATTGATAAATCCAGGACTCATCACCTGTAACGATGTCGTAAACACGCCGAGACGAGCCTGCTTCAAATTTGTTAAGCATATCACGGCACCATTCCACCCGGGCCTGCTTCTGAGCATCGGTGAGGTTGTGCGGCACCCAGCGTGATACTATCCTCCTCACGCGAAGATGGCTGTGTAGAATCTCGTGAACGCTTCCCGATCCAATCTTCAATATGTGTTGAATCTCCTGATATGTAATTCGCCTATTGTCTTGGATAAAATTTTTCACTGCTAGCACGTTTTCTTCGGTAACAGCCGTCAAAGGGCGACCGCTTCTTTCGTCATCCCCCAAAGTTGGTCGACCGCGCTTGAATTCGTTATACCAACGATACACGGTTGCCTTGGAAGGGCCTTCATCCATGAATGCCATTTGAAGTCTATCGTACGATTCATCCGGTTTCAGGCGACACTTGAAATCGTATAAAATCATAGCTCTAAAATGTTCCCGGCGCAGATCCATATTTCAGTGAGACACAATACTTTGAATTAACTCGCAAAAAATGTGGAGGGAAATTTTGAAATTGGAACTTACTTATTTTTACTTATAAATAATCATATTTTCGAAAAACATTATAACTGGCCAGTCTCCCATATATAAAAACTTTTTTTCGCAATACTTTCTGAGGGGCCTGGTATACTTTATTGTACACCACTTAAGGCGGTACCCCAAGCAAAACGCCGCACAAGCCGTTGTAATGCTGTTTTTAGGAGCTATCTACTCGTTATTTAAAAGAAATATTAATTAATAAAAATACATAAAATTTCCACATAATATTGATTCTAAAATGCTAGAATTCTTTTTTTTTAATGATGTATATATTTCAATAATAATCTCCTTCAAAAAAAAACATAAAAGTGAGAAATTATTATTGATACCATGCATCTCCTCGTAAAGTGTTCATTTTTTTTATTTCACTAATGGATAGACAATTTAATAAGGAACATTTTCGTAGTATTTTTTTTTTCAAAAGACCAACATTCGATTTTATAAAGATTTTACTCTAAAATCTGGGCGTATTCACTACTGTAATTCATGCGCCACCAGTGCCGCTAGACCAATAGGAATGCTCATATCGCATGCCGATTTTTTGGTCAGGGTACCGTCTTAAATAATAACAGGACAAAACATTTATAAAGATAAGTGTACAATGGGCGGTCATATCGCACAGGGCAATCTCTTACAGACAACCTTTGGATGGACTGAACGAGAGGAGATACACATTAGGGCTGTCAGTGTACAAAAACTATATTAAATAATAATACTTTGATATAACATAAAATACAAACATACAAATAAAATATCAAATAAAGAACAGAGAAAGGAAAAGAATAGTTACAGAGAAAAGGAAATGCTCCTTCACCATTTTTTTAAATGAAGGTAATATTTGCGCATGCCATACCTCAATTGGTAAAGCATTCCACAAACGAGCTGCTTGAACCGTGAAAGATTTGTCGAAGAAGGATGTGGAATGCATACGAATGCTAATTTTAGGTTTTCCGATGATCTCAAGGACCGAGAATGTGTGTCACAGAGGAAGTGAAACCGTTCTTTAAGATAAAAAGGACTAGAAGGATTAAAGAGCACATTATATAGCAATGAAAGTATGTGGGCATTCCGGCGAAGGCGAATAGGAAGCCATTTGAGCTTGGTTCGAAATTCAGAAACATGGTCATACTTGCGCAAGCCAAATATGAACCTGATACAGAGATTTTGAAGTCGCTCAAGCTTGTCCAATTGGTTTTGGGTGAGATCGAGATAGAGAGTGGACCGATTTACATGTTTTAAACGGATAAAATGATTCATACCTTTCATTTGAAACCAAAACTACCAAAATATCACAAAAAACAAAAATTCATGTTTTCAAGTTACATAATTATACTTTTTGGTACAAGTCGGATCAATGACTTTTATTTTTTTGTTAATTGGCGGAGACTTTAATCGCTATCACCAATATAATACAATGTCAGTCTGTCAGAGCCTAATCTGCAGTAAGCTACTACAACAAGCCCACAATGGGTCCACAGGTTGGATTATGACCCACTAGCTCTGAGGCTCCGCACAAACGAGTCACCAGTGGCAGCCACTGGTGGCTAGCGATAAACAATTTATATTATAATGTCACTTTGTCAAGAGTTCGGTCTGCAATAAGCTACTACAACAAGCCCACAATGGGTCTACAGATTGGATTATGACCCACTACCTCTAAGGCTCCGCAAAACGAGCCACCAGTGTACACCACCAGGTACCAGGTCGTGGGCTCGAATCCAGGCAGGCGCTCCACTTTATGTAAATTATTTCATCACCACTTCTCTGAAAAACGGTTAAGGAAAACTTAGTGAAGAAACCGGCATGACCTAGAACCAAAAATTTTAAGACATGTAACAGCTCGTGGCTAAATAATAACAGCCACACGGGTCGAACTTCAAGGTTAAGCACCGCAAGCCGAGGTCGGTCCATGGATGGGTGACCATCTTTGCATAGTGAGTTTTTTCTGTACTTTGGAAAGCACGTTAAGCCGTTGGTCCCAGCTGTCATTTGAAGAACTTTCACAGTCGTTACGGGTAGTCAGAAGCCTGAGATCTGACACCAGTCTAGTCAAGAGGTATCGTGTTACCCAGTAACTGGGTTGTGGATGTCAGATAGGCAGTCGCTCCATATAAAACACTGGTACTCAGTTGAATCCGGTTAGACTGGAAGCCGACCCCAAGATACTATTCCAAAACAGTACTTGCTGATATGAAAGAATATATTTAAGCAACCTTGGTAAATAAGCAGAAAATGATTGATACCATTTCCAAACCGTACATACCGATATACTCTCTCATAGATAGGAGGCTTGTGTCCCAGCAGTGGGAACAATAAAAGGTTGATGATGATAACATACCGATTGCCGATACAAGATAAAAAATCATTCTGCGACCATAACTGAAACGTTAAAAATAAACGTTTATTTGCTGTAACTAAATAACAGCGTAATGTAAAATTAATATTTAATTTGCTCATGTTTACACGACGTTATTGCAATTTAAGCTGCAAAATGAAGCTATATTTATATTAGCTCATACAAATTATTTTATTACTGGATGCAGATGTGTTTCCATTAAAATTTAATGTACCTTTATGGTAAAGCTTGTTAATATTTTAATAGTAAAAAAATGTTACTGATTTACGATGAAACCAGACATCAATAGTAAGTTTGGGGTATAGTATGGTGAGATATTGATAACACTCAAGGAGCATATCATTTTCACCTATAATGTTTCCATTGCAAGATCACAGTTCTCCTCTGTGTAGAGAGTGTGTGCACTAATACGTTGGACCAGTGCGGGTTGGTAAATGTCACACCCCTTCAAATTTTCGAATCTAGGTTATATCAGCATACAAACAATGTTTTCCTTTACTGTATTATAAGCAGTGGTGATGAATAAATTTACGAGTAGTGCCGTGGTAGGTTGGAAATCATGATCTGTTCATTAGTTCGCTCCTGGGTTGGGCGCTAATAACTGCATCACAGTTACCTACTAAACTAACGCAGTATTATCGTACAATAATTGTATTATGTTTTTGTTCCAATAAATATTTATATTTGTATTGTAGTTGTGGCCGTCCACTAGGCCACTACTGCTCTCGTAATGAGCATGCGTGGTGATAAATGCTCGGTTTTCTTTCTTATTTCGATATTTAGTAAAACGTTATGCAAAACAAAGGTATTAAGGTGGAATGCCTTAGGCATTGTCTACTAGTTAACCAAGGGTGGTGGTAAAATACCACAGCAGCTGCATAAAAATAACTCAAGCAAAAAACTAAGGGCCGGTTTCATCAACACTATTTATCTCATATTCATCAAAGCGATCAACTTAACTCAATTTTTGCAAATACAGCGTTCTGATTGGTTGAGACCGCTGTGAAACTTCCGATTAGTTTCATTAGTGAAATCGGCCCTAAATTTATGTATTCTGTTTAAAATCAGTAGCAAAAGGGTTTTGTTCACCAACTTTTGGAAAAGTGCCAAATGTGTCATCATCAGCTTTATAATGTTCCCACTGCTGGAACACAGTTGTACTCTCTGTGAGAGAGGTAATGGGCCTTAACCTACCACGCAATTTTGGGTCCAGTGCGGGTTGGTTGATGTCACATGTTTTAAAATGTTTGGTTCTAGGACATGTCGGTTTCCTCCCGATATTTTTCTTCACCGTTTTTGAGAGCAGTGGTGATGAAATAATTTACACAAAGTAAAGTGCCTGCCTGGGTTCGAACTCATGAACTACGACACGTAAGTCAGAGCCGTTACCACTGGGCCATCACTGCTTTGTAAAGTGTGTGATAATTTGTTTTGAAATGGCCAATTCTTTAACTTTTTACATGCAACTATCGAAACATTACAGAAAAAATATACTATTAAGTTCATAACTCGTGAATCATTCGAAAACATAAACAGATTTGTATCAAAGCTTTAACGACTATATCCACTTTAAAAATATTGGAAATAAATATTTTGTCCAGTTGCTTTTGACCGATTTAACGGAACTGTGCGAATATGATGCATGTGTATTTTAATCAAGGTTTATCCATTGGGCCGGCAGCTCATGGATAAACTAGGGAACCAACCGGATTTTGTTCGGTTTTTTTTTCAAACAAGTTTTTTTTTTTATATATTATTTAAATGATTTTTTACATAAATACAAATACTTAGAATTGGCGGGCCAATACAGACTAAGCGCCGATTTCACCAATGCAACAAACTGAGTTTAGTTGCACTAATCGCGATTAGTTTCATTGGTGAAATCGGCGCTAACAAGATTTCGTAAACAAGGGGTTAAAGTAAATGTGTTTGTATTAATTATAACTAAAAGGGTTTACTTTACAAAATGAAATATAAATCTGCCCAGTTTTTCTACAATTTTGGCGTTTGTTTCCAGTTTAACCGATGCCTTTTGGCAAATATACAAATTGAGTATATTCGATATTTAAAAAAAAAAACTTCATTTGCATTTAAAAATAGATCCATCAAGCCAGTAGCCATAGTGATATAAAACTCACCTGTTATTACAGTCTTCAAGAGTCTACTTAAACTATCTTCATTCTTCTACAAGATTGCAACTCAAGTGCATTCCCGACCTAAAATTAACCGCCACGTAACCCTCCTAATCAATTTGCCTAGCCTTTTCCCAACTATATTGGGGTTGGCTTCCAGTCTTACCAGATTCAGCTGAGTACCAGTGTTTTACATGGAGCGACTGCCTATCTGACCTCCACAACCCAGTAACTGGGTAACACGGTACCCCTTGGCAAGACTGGTGTCAGATCTCAAGCTTCTGACTACTCGTAACGACTGTCAAAGATCTTCAAATGACAGCCGGGACCAACGGCTTAACGTGCTTTCCGAGGCACGGAGGAAACTCGGTATGTAGGAATGGTCACCCATCAACGGACCGACCTCGTCAAGCGTTGCTAAACCGTCAGGTTGAATAATAACTTGAAAATATTGAACTCGTATTCTTTCTTTTGACACGTAAACATAAAGTGACGACGATATAATGCGGTGAAATATCGTGTGACGTCACGCCTCTAGTACACTTTATACTGCCTTAGTGTCGTCACAAGCCCCCACTCTTAATACGTATAACATTACATTAACATACCACCAGCTTAATTAGTCATCAATTGTAATTCGTATCTAATTAACAAACCATTGTTCCAGTGATGCGACACCGCGGTCCCGGGCTCGCGGGATTAGCGCTGACACTCCGGACTACCCCGGGAATTACGGTGAGTAATGGACGGAGTTATTAATGCGGCCCCCGGGATAGAGATATCCCGGAGTGGCGATTAGTAAGGAGTGTTGTCGTGTTATTTTTATTGTTTTTGAGGGTATTTAAAAGGGTTTTCTGTTTTTAATTACGGAGGAGGCTGTAGGTATTTGTTTCTCAGTAGAGACATTTATTATGCTCAATTTATATCTTCGAGATGAGGCTTGAGCAATTGAGCATAGATTTGAAATTTCAAACTTGCTTATCGTGTTGGTGATTTTAAAATTGTATGCAACTGAAGCAAAATTCTCGTATTTACCCGACTGCCGAAGGAGGGTAATGTGTTTATCAGTCTATGTATGTATGTAAGTATGTATGTATGTATGTTTCTTCCTATATGGCGTTCCAGAGACCAAATGCGTTGGCCGATTTTGATGATTCATACGTCAATCGATGCGTCTTAACCCTGCGAGTGTCATAGGCTACATTAAAATTGGATAATAGAAAAATGGCGGCTTTTGGGTGCCATATTGTGGAGGCCCAAATTTTTTTTTTCTTCCAAGCCCATCGTGTAGGGTATCAAAATAAAGGGTTTTACGAGGTGATTTCAAAAATATATAACACATATGTTTAACTGTATCTAATTCGAAAAAAACGAACTAAAAAGTTATAATTAAAAAAACTTAATTCAAAAAATCAAAAATCCCGACTGCTTCAAAAGCGAACTAAAAAGTCGTAAACAAGGAAAAAATCATGCTGTGCAGGCGGAGGATACACCAGATTTTGGTCAGCCAGCCCGCGAATATGTATCCTCCGACTGCACAGCATGATTTTTTCCTTGTTTACGACTTTTGAGTTCGCTTTTGAAGCAGTCGGGTTTTTTGATTTTTTGAATTGAGTTTTTTTTAATAAATGTTAAAAACCAAATGTCGTTATGTCGTCTCGGCAACAATCATTGCCAAAAGCTACGAAAAAGTATTTTTCTAGAAAAAAAATTTGCAGGGCGACCTTGCTTAAAAATACGGGAATTGCCCTTTTTATCTGACCAACTACACAAGTGTTTGTATCTGAAATCTATCAAATCTCATAAATAATACTCTTTAATCCTTTTCCTCTCGATTTCATCTGATGGTAAGCAATGTATGCAGTCTGTGGTGCTTATTAAACGTGGAGAAGAATCCTCCACGTTTAATAAGCAAAGCACACTAGTTATTAGTAAGTCAGTTGACATGTGTATGTTCTGACAGTTGAGTGTGTCATACTCTCTCTCATTTTTCTCTGATGGTGGTACAAGTGTGGGATCATTCGGCTCCCTTCATGATGCTTGAGCTGAGTGGTGCCAATCCATGCGTCTTGTTCGTGAACGGGCGCTATCAGTTGGGATTGGTCATAACTTGGCTGACTCGGCCTGTTTTTGATTTGGTATTTTTTTGTATATTTGAATTTATTGTTTTATTCTAGATGCTTTTACTTGCACGTCTTTTTACATCGTTCTCACATCATCATCATCATTTCAGCCGAAAGACGTCCACTGCTGGACATAGGCCTCCCCCAGTCGCCACATTGACCGATCCCGTGCGTCTCGCATCCAGCGCCTTCCCGCAACCTTAACTAGGTCATCGGTCCACCTAGTGGGAGGCCTTCCAACGTATCGTCTTCCGGTTTGCGGTCGCCTTTCCAGAACTTTTCGGCCCCATCGGCCATCCGTTCTGCGAGCAATGTGCCCTGCCCACTGCCCCTTAAGTTTGGCAATTCTTCGGGCTATGTCGGTAACTTTGGTTCTCCTGCGGATATCATCATTTCTGACGTGATCACGCAAGGAAATTCCGAGCATAACCCTCTCCATTGCCCTTTGGGTGACTTTAAGCTTTCTGATAAGGCCCATTGTGAGCGAACACGTCTCGGTCCCCTAGGTGATCACTGGCAACACACACTGGTCATAGTTTGTCTTGAGACACTGCGGTAAATTGGACGAGAAGATACCACGCAACTTTCCGAACGCCGCCCAGCCGAGTCGGATTCGACGGTTGACCTCTTTCTCGAAGTTGGACCTACCCAACTGGACCGTTTGTCCCAAGTAAACATAATCGTCTACAACTTCGAGTGTAGAGTCTCCGATCGTTCTCACATATATGTATTTTTCAACAAGTATGATGTAACCAAATACTTATAATTAAAACTGTTGGAAAATAGTGCCCGTGGAGTTTCTTGCACGTTCTTCTCCCTTTGTATTTGTCAATTCACAAGTACCCTTTTACCTTTTACCCTTAAGGTTTAGTTGAAATAAAGTATTTTAATTTGATTTGAGTTACTCAACCCAATCACAACAGCGTTCCCAACATTGTTTGATTTTAATGCAGATTTTTATATCAAAGACTTTATCAAGCTTCCAGAACTTGAAGTACCAGATTCAAATGGTTAGTTAAAAACCCGTAAAAATAAAATCCGCTATCTCATGAACTCAAAACTCTTCGCAAACCATAAGGTAGATTTATAGCATCTTGAAATTTTAACGAGATTTTTATATTAGCTATAACAATATAAGTGAGAAGTGTGTTACTTTAAAAACTGTCTAAGCAGTTTTCTCTACCTTTAATTTCTGGATATTCTGCTGTTACGAGAAATCGGACTTGCTTTTGAGGTTTTTACCGGTTTCTGAAGTTATTTCTATTTCCGTAATAATATTTCAGTTTTTTTTTTAACGATGCATATTTTAAGCTTCCCCAAAATAATTACCGCACAATTCAGAGAAAAGACCTAATAAGGTCTTCAAAATCTTATGGATCGTCTGATCTCCTGGTAGAAACTTTCGTCCCTTAAATGACTTGTTCGTTATTGTCTCTTGAATTATATACTGCCTCTTGCCAACGACTGTTGTTTGTAGCCGCCTTTCTAATTATGTACCTTTCGCTATTTGCCATCAATTTATGTCATCTTACAATATTTATTTTAAGATTTGCACTTTGGCTTCTGATTTTCCTAGTCTAGTCTTTCACTCTTCACTCTTATAACCCATTTGGGTTTCTCCTTTGATCATCATCATCATTTCAGCCGAAAGACGTCCACTGTTGGATATAAGCCTCCCCCAGGCGACGCCACATTGACCGATCCCGTGCGTCTCGCATCCAGCGCCTTCCCGCAACCTTAACCAGGTCATTTGCCCAGTCAAGTCTCATTACATCTAGGATACGTCTTTTAGAAACCCTTGACACCTTATAATCTCAAATGCTCAATACGATTTGTCTGACGTTTTGGCTATAATGGACCTTTTTGGTACAGAAGGGGGTAATTTTCTAATGTTTTTAGAACTTATTAAATTTTATTTTCGTTCATGTCGTTCATACGCTTATGTCGGTGCTAAATATGTGTTGTTCTTTCTTTTCACCTATCTTCTCACTAAAAAGCACAAAAGGACAGTCTACAGAACGTTACATGGTAGATAATGTTGCAACCTCTTGCAGCTCCATTGACCCAAATATTCAAACGTATTCAAAGTGTAATTTGTACGTACACTGCTATCAGAAGTTTGGGTACAGTTTGCTGGCCCGTATTTTGTGCTATCGGACATTAGTCCTTAATTACAGCTGGTTGTAGAATGACATGATTTATGATTATTAAAATATCATTAAACTTTCGAAAAGTATGGAGAAGAATTAAAGAGTTTCTTTTCAATAATTTTAATAGAGAATAAGGTTTATCGTTGAGTTCTGTCGTTAAGGAAAATTGATTCATAATAATTTTCGATATCGTTTAATCTTCCACGTGTATCTTATTGAAGTAGATTTATTTTGGTCCTTTTTGAGTAAAATTATTTTCCCTATTATTTATTTATTTATGTACACACAAAACTCTTATACGATAAAGTACATGTAAAGATAGAATAACACAAAGTTGCTGCTTATTTCTAGAAAAATACTGCAACTACTATACTTCTACTACTATTAATACTTACTATTTTATCGAACCGAATTTTGTACTCATGGAAAGTTATCTTTTTTTTGTCTGCTTATTTAGACATGGGGCTCCCCCAAGCGTTGCCACATTAACTGGTTCCATGCATCTCGTATCCAGCGGATCCTCGTAACCTTCACCAGGTCATCGTTTTACCTAGTGGGTGGCCTTCCAACCCAACGTCTTCCGGTTCACGGTATTCACTCCAGAACTTTTCTGCTACATCGGCAATCCGTTTTGGGAGCAATGTGCCCTGGCCACTGCCACTTAGTTTTGGCAAATATGCGGGCTATGTCAGTAACCCTGGTTTTCTTGCGGATCCCTATATTTCTGATTCGATTACTTTATTTTATTGTCCATAACTTGCGCTTGACCACTATCTCACCTGATGGTAAGCGATAATGTGGTCGACGGTGACGCACGCTTGTCTTGACAAAACCTATTCACTCTTGACTTTAAAGACCCCTAGATTTTAGCTGTTGGGGAACACAGTCTCTGGCAGGGAATTCCACTCCTTAGCTTTGTTTTGGTTTGGCGGAAGTCACTTAGGTTATCTTTAGTTTCTAGGTATGCCAGGAGCTCCTCGATAAGTACACGCAGAGATGGATCTGTAGTTGACCAGCTTGACTGCCGTTCTTGGGCACGGGCTGCCAAGCATCCGGCACTTTTTCAGTCTCATACGAAAGGCGGAATAGGCGTGTCAAGATCAATTCAG
The DNA here is from genome assembly GCA_949775005.1 of Orthosia gothica. NCBI lineage: Eukaryota > Metazoa > Arthropoda > Insecta > Lepidoptera > Noctuidae > Orthosia > Orthosia gothica. Next base: position 17,698,382 of record OX459052.1, read on the forward strand.
GCGCACAGGTTCTAAGAACTATTGTTAGTGTTCCGTCAGGGCCGCTAGCCTTGCTGTCGAGGTTGCACAGCACACTACGGACGTCCTTTTGATGGATGTGAATGTCCGACATACTCATCTTGCATCAGGAGAAGGAAGGGGCCGCGCGTCACTAGGATTCAGAATTGATGATGCCGCAAAAATACAAGCAAATAAAACTGCCTTCTTGCCCTTCCGTCATAGTAACCAGGACATGGTTACGTCACTTGGCGGTACGTCTTTGCCCAGTGGATGGTCACAAGCTTTCGGCCGAAACCTACCACTATTTAGTGTCACCTGATTTGCATCACTTGGGGACCACGTGTAGGGAATCAAAGGGTACACTCCTACGAACTAGGAGTCAAGCCAAAATCACGCAAGGAAACTCCGGGCATAGCCCTCTCTATTGCCTTTTGGGTGACAGTTAGCTTTCTGATGAGACCCATTGTGCGCGACCACGTCTTAGAGCCATAGTTCATCTCTGGCAAATACTGCAACATCAATAGTTACATTCTGAACAGTATCTACAGACTCCTGTTCACTTTGCAGAGCAAGTTAAGTTTGGTGAATTTTTTACAGACATTATGAGTGGTAATTTGTTTTCAAGTTAACATTACAATACATTTTAACTTTATTCAAATGTTCATAAGGTACAATATCAATAGTTGCATTCAAAATAGTATCTACACACTCTAGTACACTTTGCAGAGCAAGTTAGGTTTGGCTAACAGAAGTTCGAGAGCGTCCGCTTGCTAGTTCGTGCTATAGAACATTATAGGTACACTGGCTTGCAAGGAAAGTTGTGTAACATCTTTATTGAAAAAATATCTGCCCCATGGTCCTGTAAGTAGCTTTTTTAAATGCCTGTATCTTTTATTTACTCATTTATATGAATTTAATTTTAGGGTTATTTTTATTTAAAATTTGGTTATGTTTAAAAACAAGATAGTAAAAATCAGTCATGTTATTTCTACGGGACTCCATTTACAAACAATTAAATGCACACATTTCGTTCTGAAATTAGAGCAAACGTTTTATATTTATTATGTACGTATCCTTAAGAAATTAATAATCACATTCACAGTACATACCATCACAAGTAGTATGGTAGTGGCCAGTTAAAGTTTCGGCGCGGTTCACTCGCCTATGTTTCGTGTTACCAAATATTCATTTAGTACACTTGCTTACATTATTATAGGAAAAAAATAATTTATCGAGATTGTATTTAATTTGAATAAAAGTGTGTGTGATTTTATTATGCGATCTATTAGTCCGTTGATAAATAATAAAGTGACGAAGAAACAAATGGTGGGAAGAATTCGATACATTTTGGCTGGTTTGTGAAAATTGGAAGAGCTCGTGGCTAAATAATAACAGCCGCACTGGTCGATCTTCAAGGTTAAGCAACGCTTGACGAGGTCGGTCCGTGGATGGGTGACCATATCAACATACCGAGTTTCCTCCGTGCCTCGGAAAGCACGTTAAGCCGTTGGTCCCGGCTGTCATTTGAAGATCTTTGATAGTCGTTACAGGTAGTCAGAAGCCTGAGATCTGACACCAGTCTTGCCAAGGGGTATCGTGTTACCCAGTTACTGGGTTGTGGAGGTCAGATAGGTAGTCGCTCCATGTAAAACACTAGTACTCAGCTGAATCCGGTAAGACTGGAAGCCGACCCCAACATAATTGGGAAAAAGGCTAGGCAGATGATGATGTGAAAATTGAAAGAAGTGGAGGAACAGAAAAAGATAGCAAAAACAATTACACAAAACTTCGGTGGGTTCATTGAAAGATTATAAGAATATGTTTGAGAAATTTTAGATGCTACACATGGATCCTTTTAGTCTCAAACAACACACACAAATTATTTCAGTTAGAAAACCACACAAGAAAAATGTCACCTATTTCTGGTTATTAAAAACAAAATTATATTTACACAAAGCAGAATAGTATATAAATAACTTTGCAATAATTCACGGACGATAGAAATTTCAACGTTCAACAGTTGTAAATCATTTCTTAATGGCTACTCGGAGACAATAAATATTAAAATTATATATCGTAGTTACGCAATAAATTGAGGGAACTCTCTTAGTTTTGTGTTTATTTAGAGTTTTGTGGGTAGTTGGTTCTTATAATGGTTTTGTTAGTTGAAAAGGGGTCGTTAAGGTAAGTACACTAGGTCCTCCGTTTTTTGTAATTGAATGAAGGGCAAGTAAATTAGTTAATATTTAATGGCGTGACCTAGACAGAGATAAGTATAAAGATTGATCTCTAATTGCCAGAATTAGAAAGACCTTTACGCTGCAGTGAGAAATTCCAAGCTAATACTAATATTAATCTGGCCATGAAAACTATTACAATTCAGATGACAGAAAGGCTTTCTGCAGAGATTATAACTTCCTAAAATACATTTTTGATGGCATTCCTATAGTTACGATAAACGGATCTGATAACAAAATTTTGTGACCTGTGAAGTTATGTGACGAAATAAACTAAAAATACAAAACTATAGAGAAACTAGTTTTGTAAATTATATTTATTTTACGTGCGAGCTCACTATCATTGCAATTTTGACTTTTCCATCGAGAATCAATTAATATTAATATCTCTTTAACAAGAAAATCAGAAATAAAAAGAAATCTAGATCAACTTGTAAAAAATGTAAAAATCAATGCACCCGCTAAATCTGTCCCCCACTGCACGAAACTTACCCAGCTCGTCCGAACTAAAATTGTGGAGTAGATTGTCCGGAAACACTCTACTGCGCGAGTTCGCGATTTCCTACGCTTCTTCCTTTTTTCACTTAATTAATTGATCCACCCGGGTATTGTCTTCTAATTGATGCATAGTTCGAGTCACTGTGAACGAAGTGATTGGATTTTTGCTATTAAGCCATTTTGTGACTGCAGTGTTTTGTTTTTTTGACTTGCGAGACTGATTGATATTGGAGTAAAAGGGTTGTGATTTGCCCGGGAAACTGCTAAGATTGTTACGTTTAGAGTTAGATTTTTTAGTTATAGATGCATTACCTTACTTATAAGCTGCCTCGATTGTCTAGCACTAGACCAAAGAGGCAGCATTCGAAAAGCGCTATATATACGAACTGCTCGTATATATAGCGCATTCGAATGCTGACTCTTGCATCCTTCACATTTTCATTCAATCTTGCATTGACTAGACTTGCATTTTCGAATGCAGTCTTCTCTCAGCACTTGTAACTCTACTTTCTCTCTAGTGATTGCAAGCACTTCTACTGAGCATGTCGTCACTTGGCGTCATAGCATCTGGCACCAACAAGGATCAACCCAACCGTCACAGATATTGAGCTCAAAATCGTGTAATTGATCACGGAGAGTGATATATCTGTAACGTAGTAACTTCTCTAATCTGTGCTAGGGCCTCAGATTCTTGTGACATTGTTATAGTATTGTTTATTGCTGCAAATAGTTAATAGTAGCGAAAGGTAGCGAAAGCAATAAACTATGAAATATTTCTAGAGCTTTGCAACTAAGTTGCAGCCTCATAATATTATGCTTGCATTACGAAAGGCCAAGGGAAAAATGGATGGATTTTGTGGGATGAATTATAAAAGAAAATGGAGACAGTGACCGCGATGGAATGAATTGGAAGAAGAAAAGGTTTGCGTCGACTAAAAGTGATATGGGACAAGGGTAGGAAGATGATGATTACCGCAACAATTTGGAACCGAATTGAACCTATACTGCACATTGAAAACAAGTAAAAAATAAAGATTTCCAAAATCCCCGACAATTATTTTTTATTTCATAATTTTAACCTAAATAATTTATCTAGTAGTAGACACGCTTCGATTAGCAATCTATCCAACACGTAATTATGACACGATATCTACCGAAAAAACCCCGAAAAGGATGAACCGATTTTCATTAAAACAAAAAATTGGTTGTTCCGTTTAGGAGCTATGATGCGACAGACAGATACACAAATATACAAACACAGGTACACACGTCAAACTTATAACACCCCTCTTTTTCCGTCGGGGGTTAAAGAAGACTTGGTGGTAGTTCTTTTCACGTACAATTTAAGCGCTTTAACAAAATACTGTAGGATAAGCAACGCTTTCCAAAGTCAATCTTGGATGGGTGGCCATCCATTTCTACCGAGGTTCCATGTCTTGGCAGGCACGTTAAGCTATTCGTCCCAGCTGGCATTTGTAGTTGTTTAGCAATCAATACTGTGGCAGTCGAAATAATGTTTTGATTTCCAACTCCTCCTTTTTTTTTTTGCTGAATAATTTCGTTGCGGGATTCAAGACAGTTAAATTCATTCTCCGAGACTTCGTTGAGCTTCATTGCCATGGCGCTTTTCTGGTGGTTGCCAGTGTTGATTCTGACTTTCAGGCTTTGCAGTAGTTTGGGAATCGTGTGGTAGGATAGTCCTAATTAAATCAATACGGTGGTCAGAAGCCAAAAATCTGACACCAGTATTGCCAAAGGGTCTTACTAAAATATTAGAATATACATATTATAATTAAATTTTACTGGAATAGGCCTCGGGGCTGAAGCCGTGGGGGAGCCAGTCTAAAAATATCCTGACTAAATAGGACTATCGTGTATCTCAAACCAAACGCTACGAAACGGCTACATATCTAATAATAATATTTTAACTAAAATTGTTTATTTGTAGTAGATTATCCTTAGATGTACTAATCCATTTCTGGAAAATCTATACTCTATCGTATTTATTAAGCGTGCACTTTTCCGAGATAAAAAGCACTTTTTTTACCCGACTGCGTTACGCAAAGGAGGATGTTTATCAGTATATGTATGTATGTTTGTTCCTGTGACATTCTAGAGACCAAACGCGTGGGCCGATTTTGATAATTCTTACGCTAATCGTTTTTTTCTTAATTTTGCGAGTGTCACTACATTAAAATAGAAAAAAAGAGAATTGACGGCTTTTGTGCGCCATATTGTGGGGCCCCAATTTGTTTTTCTTCCAAACCCTTCATGTGGGGTATCGAATGAAGGTTTTAAAGAGGTTATTACTAAAATATATATCACTTATATGTATGAATGTAATTTGAAAGAAAAATTATAGCTAAAAATTACAAATACCCGACTGCCTGAGAAGTTAACTAAAAAGACACAAACATGATGAAAATCATGCTGTGCAGTCGGAGGATACATATGGTTTTGGTCAATCAGCTCGCGAATATTTATCCTCCGACTGCACACTATGATTATTTACTTCTTGTTTGCGTCTTTTAGTTCGCTTCTCAAGCAGTATACTTTAATACCTTCTTAACCTGTTAGCTAGTGACCAAAAAATTATTGTATGGACAAACTCATACAAAAATTACTATAGCTCAAGTCAAGCGCTACTAAATGGCAACATAATACAAAATTTCCACATGAAACTGTACAGTCCAGTCCATTAGATTGTCAGGTACAGTTAGTTGCTAACTCGGTGCGAATGGGGACAATGCATGGGAAAGTTCTGAACGCAACTGTCTGTTGGTGACGGTAAGAGTTATTGCCCAGAGCAGGGAGTGGGCCTGAGGTGGATAACACTTTGCATCTGTAGAATAAGGCAAAGAAGATTTTGCAACGCACGCTGGTGCGGAAAACTTCTTGAGGTTCATACTACATCGAAAACTCATTAGATTGAAAGTCGCTCTTATTGAGAAGACCCCCACTGCCAGTCAAGCTTTTCAACCCCCGCCGGAAAAAGAGGGGTGTTGTGCTGTGTATCTGTGTGTCTGTCTGTGGCACCATAGCGCCTAAACGGATGAACCGATTTTGATTTAGTTTTTTTTGTTTGAAAGGTGATTATGTCGAAAGTGTTCTTAGCCATGTTTGAATAAAATCGGTTCAGCCGTTCAAAAGTTATGGGCGTTTTACTGTTTGAATCGGGGTGTTTTCGCAAGATAAATGTGTCGGGGGTTTTCTAAATTTTGAAATTTTACTTGTTCAATTTATTCTACGACTACTTAGGCCAGCGGCTTTGCTCGCATAAATGTCGAAAATAATCCTAGGGGAACGTTAGTACTCCCAGGACTAAAACCTTTATGTCCTGCTCCTATGTCCAATCATCAAAACTAATCAAACTTATAAAAAAAAAACTGTTTCAGAGATTGTCGTACTATTGTTGCTTTATGTCACTATACTCTTGAATCCCAATTTATTTAGATTCACTTAACATATTGTGGTAGTCGGGGGGACTTGAGTGTCGAAGGTCGTGGGTTGAAACATTGTGTAAATTACTTCATGGCCACTGCTCTAAAAACGGTGAAGGAAAACATCGTGAGGAAACCGGCATGTCCTAGAACCAAAAAATCGAAAACATGTGACATCCACCAATCCGCTGGGCCACTGGGCCCGCGTGGTGGATTAAGGTCCATGCCCTCTCTCGCAAAGAGGAGGCCTGTGTCCCAGCAGTGGGAATTTTATAAGGCTGATGATGATGATGTTGAAAAGAGACCGGATTATAATATGCATTTGCATGTTTGCTTATGCATTTGCATATTTAACCCCTTTTTACCGGTTATTGCATATTCTAACTAAATACTAGTGATGATGCATATTTTCGTAAAAATATTGACGTTGAATCAACCATTACTTTACCTTTTTCTGCTTAGAAGAATATTTTAAGCGATCGAAGACCCAATCTTACTACCGAACATTTGGAACAGTTCCTGGTCGTTTATTTTTACAATTCCACAAATAATATAAGGGGAATTTTTAACTGCACCTCTATTTAGAAATTTAAGCAAACAAAATATCTCCACTAATAACCTACTGCAAAACAATATTACTCACCGTAAAACAAAAATACTGATTTGCACACAAATTATTCAATTAAATATAAAATAAATGTGAATTAGTCCAAGAGCGAGCGAAGCGAGCTCGGGAGCTTAGGGCACCCCGACACGGATAGGTTAGGTTCGAAGGAGATGACGGGAGCTGAAGTGAGCGAGCAAAGCGAGCGAACTCAGCTCCCGTCATCTCCTTCATGTTAGGTTACTTTAGACCCTGCAGACAGAAATAGGAGCCCTGCGCAGCGGGGCTCCGTCGACTTTGTTTCGTTTCTCCCCCTCCCTTAAAACTTAAATATTTTGTTGCACTCGAAGAATTATTAGATTTACTTTTAGTTAACAGATAGTTATTCAGTAAAACAGTTAAGCTTTAAAGATCTAGCAGTATAGTATAATTCATTTATTTGATGAGCAAATTTAGTGTGCAATTCAGTATTTTTGGTAGTAATTTCGAATATTTTGATTGAAAAAAGGGGAATTACAGTTAAAGTATTAAATACCACCCATAATATAATACTAGCATACAGATGCCTCATCCCATACAAGCAGATTGTAAGACAGGTCTCATTCTATTGTTGTGTCTTTGTGTTATATAGATTTGCCTTGAATAAACACTTTTTATATTTAATACCTATGTTTCATTGTGTATTAACTTATTTTTTTTCACGACTATACTCTGTTCAGTTGTTAATCTGTCCAGTTGCGAATCTGTCCAGTTGCTCCAGAGGGAAAGAAACCGTGCCGACGTAACTAGCATTTTTCGTCTGAATAAGATAATTATTTTTATAAGTACTTCGATCGCGTTCGGTTCCGTTCTACGGCAATAGATGGTGTAAGCAGCAATTTGCAAATAAAAGGGTGTTCTGGATTCTGGAAAACCAATCAGTTCCTTCATCATATGCCTAGCCTTTTCCCAATTGTTGTTGGGGTCGGCTTCCAATCTTACCGGATTCAGCTGAGTATCAGTGTTTTACATAGAGCGACTGCCTCTCTGACTTCCACAACCCAATAACTGGGTAACACGATACCTCTTGGCAAGACTGGTGTCAGATCTCAAGCTTCTGACTAACCGTAACGACTGTCAAAGATCTTCAAATGACAGCCGGGACCAACGGCTTAACGTGCTTTCCGAGGTACTATTAAACACAAACAGTTTTAAAACACATTTATTTAATCACAATTGAGCAAAACAATATTCTGGCATCGAAAACCGCGCGAAAAGTACATCAAGTGTCTAGTGACAGATCGTAGTGACGGGCACGCGTCATCGATTGAGTAGTGCTGTGTAGACTCGATTTTATCTCGCTAACAACTCGGCCATCCTGCAACTCTTCGGTCCTCCGAAGAATAAAGTAGTCCCATTGGCGGAGCATCTGCTTGAGCGGCGTCTAGTCGCAACCGTACTCCACGCCTCGTCACTGTGATCTTTAAGGATGATGTCATTCACTTCCAAAGAAGGGAATAATTTGATAGTGGCAAGGCCCCAAAGGCAACCACTGACTAACACTGTATAGGCCCCGAAGGCAAGCACTAAACCAACGCTGTAGACCCCGAAGGCAAGCGTCAACTTGTATATGAGTAAGTGCTGCGAGGCTCCGTAAGCAAGCACTGGTCAAGAGCTGAGGCCCCGTAGGCAAAGCGCATCAAACTTGTATATGGTTAAGTGCTGTGAAGCTCCGTAAGCAAGCACTGGTCAAAAGCTGAGGCCCCGTAGGCAAAGCGCATCAAACTTGTATATGGTTAAGTGCTGTGAGGCTCCGTAAGCAAGCACTGAACAAACGCTGAGGCCCCGTAGGCAAAGCGCAACAACCGAAACATGTCATGGTGCGTTAAAGCTCCATAAGCAAGCACCGCACGCTGCGTAGGCCCCGAAGGCAAGCGTTAAATTTCTTTAGGCAAAGCGAATCAGCCGCTATATGTCAAGATGCTTTAGAGGCTCCGGAAGCAAGCACTGCACGCTGAGTAGGCCCCGTAGGCAAGCGTTATTTTATTGTTGAGTGCTGTGTGGCTCCATAAACAAGCACTAGTAAACGCTGAGGCCCCGGAGGCAAAGCAAATAAACCACAATAAGTCAGGGTGCCTTATGGCTCCGAAAGCAAGCACCGCAAGCTGTGTAGGCCCCGAAGGCAAGCGATAAATGTCTTTAGGGTTAACAGTAAAAGTGGTATAAGGCTCCGAAAGCAGTTTAAGATAAAAGGCACGGCACAGGGCCCTCAGAAAAATTTTAGATCTGGTAAACCTGTTAAATAATAAATGTAATTAATCTTCACCAGATGATGATCTTTCATCTCTGTGACACCACACTTTAATTTTGTCACGAGCAACAATGTTTCTGTAAGCTCGCTTTCCCTTCGTGGACGACGTCACCTCAAAGCGATCGTTTGGCAACACGGCAGTTACCTTATACGGTCCCGCATATCTGGGAACTAATTTCCCACTGGACAATCCAGGTCGTAAAATTTTACGCTCAACCATGACTAACTGCCCGACTGATATAGGAGCACCCTCTCTACGACTTTTGTCAAAGCGTACTTTCATTTTAGAAGCGTTAGTCTCGATTTTCTGTGCAGCTTCTTTTCTGAGTGCCTCAATATCGTCACTGTAAACTGCACATTGCAAATCATTGGCTAGTCTGGGTCTAAGGCCACACAACAACTCTAAGGGTGACTTACCAGTTCCGTGACTGACTGAAGAATTGATGCCTAGTTGTACCTTTGGCAGATAGGCATCCCAACCTTTTTGCTCCTCACCCATATGAGCTGACAACGAACTGAGAATTGTGCGGTTAAGGCGTTCCACCTGCCCGTTCGCCCGCGGAGAGGCGACAGCATTTAATACGTGCTTAATTCCGTGATCTGCGCAATAACTCTCAAACTCCTTGCCAGTGAACGCGGTACCTCGGTCACTGATAATTCGATCTGGGTGACCAAAAACTTGACTAAGTTTAGACAATGCTGTGATAGCTCCTTTAGCATTAGCACTAGCGACAGCTTCCAACCAGACGAATTTTGTGAACCCATCAATAATAGCTATGATATAAGTCTTTCCATTACTTTTGCAAAATGGGCCCAGGTGATCTACATGCAATGTGTGGAACGGTACGGATACTCTAGCAATCGGATGCAAAAGTCCAGGTTGTTTCCCAGTAGGCTTCTTCGTAAATTGGCATCCAATACAACTTGCAACATACTTTCCGACATACTTTCGCATTTTTGGAAACCAATATTTAGCTTGTATAGCTTCCAAACACTTTTCTGTTCCCAAATGACCGTTTTCGTCATGGTACAACTTCAGTATATGGAATCTTGCACTTATAGGTAAAACAGGCTTAAAGCTGTTATCCACCAGACGACATAACTTGCCATCAACAACCTTATAGTCCTTTGAAAGTCCAGTATTCTTTTTCTTATTAGCCTCTTGTTCCAGTTTTATATTTTGAATCAATCCCCGAATTCCTTCATCTCCTTCCTGTAACGCATCAATCAAATCCTTCTCCACAATATGCTGTACCAATATAGGATTCCGACTGAGAGCATCAACGTGTGCCATGGATCTGCCTGGGCGGTGATCCACTTCAAAGTTGTACTCTTGAAGGTCGAGCCACCAACGAGCAATCCGCGGAGATAAATCCCTTTTCAGCCAGGCCATACGTAATGCTGAGCAATCCGTTACAACTCTGAACTTGATTCCGGACAGATACACCTTAAATCTTTGAATGGCAAATACCACTGCGAGAGCCTCTAGTTCAAAGCTGTGGTATTTCGCTTCGGTGGCGGTTGTCTGTCTGCTCGCATAAGCAACAACCTTGGTATCTCCACTAGGCTGCTTTTGAAGGAGAACTCCACCAAGTCCAAGCTTTGATGCATCTGTGTGAACCTGTGTTTCTCTTTCTGGATCGTAAATGACCAGAACTGGATCTGATGTAAGTATTTGCTTAAGGGTTTGCATAGCCTGTTCTTGTTCCGATCCCCACTGCCATTCTGCAGTCTTTTTCGTGAGAGAGGTAAGTGGTCGCGCAATAGACGCAAAGCCTTGGATAAATTTGCGGAAATAACTTGCAAGACCGAGGAACTGGCGTAATTCATGAACATTCGAAGGTACTTTAAAACTTGATACAGCTGTAATTTTATGAGTTGAGGGTCTGATTTCACCATTTGAGATAACATGACCTAGATACTCGACGCTCTCAGTGAGAAAAGAACATTTACTTTTCCTCAATTTAACGCCCTATAATCCACGCATAATCTACGTCCTCCATACTTTTTATTCACCAGTAGAACTGGGCTAGCAAAAGGGGATGTAGACTTCTCGATAATGCCAGAATCTAGCAGGTCATCAACAACATTTCTCACTATGTCCCTCTCATGGAAATACATTTGGTAAGGCTTGAAGTTTATCACCTTATTCTCCGTCAACTTGATGCTCATTTCTACACTACAGTTCCCTAGTTCCATTCCATTTCCAGAAAAACAATGCTCATATTTAGCTAAAAGATCATTCAATTCAGCTTTCTCATCTTTATTCAAATGTGCACCCACCTTTACATTATCTACCATCCCTAAATTTCTGGTTTTATTAATTCCGCTCTTGCTACACAATCTGCTTCCTTAAGTTTTAAGATCGAATTTGTTCTATTCACCAGCTTAATGATAGCATACCCATCAGATGACTCAATATTGACAACAAGAACATCCTTTTCATTCAATGGTTTTCTCTGCTCACTCTTCTTGATGTTCATAAAACCATCAACAACAGGATCTAGTCGTACCAAAACCTTATTCACGCCAGGAATTAGGTGTGTGTCAGTTTGGGGATATAAGCGAACCTTATCAAAACTATCACATAACTCGGTCACTTGAAAAGCCATCTCATCCTCATAAATATTCAAATCAGTGGCAGTCTTCACAACCACTAAATTTGGAGACTCTGTGAATGTCTGTCCTATCAAAACATCCACATTCTGAACATGATCAGGAACAATGTAGAACAAATTTTCCTGCTTTGCACCATCAACCACAAGAGTAGCAGTAACTGTACCTACAGGTGTAATGAATGCATCTCCGTATCCTTTTATTACAACATCATTATTAGGTTTTAACTCCAGGTCTTGTTTCTCATAAAAACTTTGTGTCATTGCATTGCAGGAGCTGCCAAAATCCAGAAAAGCATTTGCCAAAACCCCATTCACAAGTACCTCTTTAAAGTACTTTTTGTCAGAAGAGTCACAGCACACAGTTTGAATCTTTCGCACTAATCTATTCTGAAGACCAGTCTTTGACTTTTTTCGGCACTCTTCTAAAGAGTGTCCATCAATATTACAAAATGAGCAATGTTTACTAAGATTGTGCTTTTTATAACAGGTTGATTCCACATGGCCTAATTTGTTACAAAAGGAACATTTCTTATTCTCATTATTTTTCGGTGTCTGTCTGTGTTCCTTGCTCTTACGACATCTATTTGCCTTATGACCTAATTTGCCACATGTATAACATTTTATATTTTTGTTAGAGCTGACACTTTTTAATGATGTCACAGCTTGGTCCTGTTCTATACTAGCATCCAAGTTGTTAATACTGGCCAGGTATTGAAGAAGAGAAGCGGTGTCGCGGCACCCGGCTGACTTCGCACCGTCTTCTAACAGTTTGTTGCCAAGTGTACCAATGATAGCTTCTGTGATCACTTCATTGCTCAAGTGACATGACATGCCTATGCCCAATTTACTATAATAAAATTCGATAGGTTCTTCGCTAGGCAACCTGACTCAATTCACTAACTCCCTAATCTGTGATAATTTATTTTTAGTAAACGGAAAAGCTTCAATTAATTTTTCCTTCCACTCAGTCCAACTAATCTCATAAGATGCTTGTTGTTCATACCACCCTTTAGCATAACCACTCAACTTTGCAGTACAATTACAAATCAAAGTACGCTCATCCCATCCATGCATTTTAGCCGTACTTTCTAGATTGCGAATCCAATGTTCTACAGAAACTGATGTAGTTTGTGGATTGAACTCAGGTATAAAGTCATTACGGCCTACATAACGCACAACTGGCTTTGACGTCACTTCACTAGAATTATTCTTTGGCACGCATGCTATTGAAGAAACAGAAACTGGTGGTGACGGTGTTGATGCACTATGATAATTACTTGTCTTACGTAACTCTTTAATCAAACCCTCCAGAGCATCAATACGCCTATCTTTATCCTTCAGCTCTCTTTTGTACTTCTTCTTTCCTCTATCAGATGAGGAAGATGAACTTGAAGTGCTGTGTGACCGTTTCTTATGTTTTGACCGACCCATTGTAGCACAAGCAAAAGTACTAAATTTCACACACACACAATTGTTCTATAAACAGCACATATAGTTCAATAAAATACAATTACAAGAAAGCCATAACAATTACTCTAAGTAACCAAAATAATTAAAATTAAGTTTTGTCAATGTAAATTGTTCAAAATATTATATGAGTCCGGAAAACTTTATAGCTCTGAATTAACTTTATGTTGCATACACAATGTCTTTAGTATTGCATAGACTAATTTCACTGCAATTTAATGTCAATTAAATCCAGACAAATAAATCAAAATGATACAGCTCACCAACAAGCAGGAACAGTCATTGCAAACTTCAGTATGTGTTATTTCATGCACATGCATCCTTCCACCTCAGGGTCAACATCTATTTGACCTTGTACAGTTATTCCAAGGCCTAAAATCATTTACCAACAAAACCAGTCACTGCACAAACTTAACAGAACTTGCTGCTAGTAAAAGTTTTTTTTTTTTTTTATTTGACCCTTTAGTTTGGCAATAAATGTGACAGAAAACTATAAGTGCACACGCGTTAGAACAATTAACACACTATTTTCACTGAAAAGCATCCATTTGCGCAAAATACAAGCAAAATAATAAACTTATAAACAACACAACAGTAGGTAGAGTCTCATGCACATACACACTGAAATTACTGTCAAATCGTACAAAATATAGTTTGTGGGTTTATATTTATCTCACTTCTGAACTTTATTAAACACAAACAGTTTTAAAACACATTTATTTAATCACAATTGAGCAAAACAATATTCTGGCATCGAAAACCGCGCGAAAAGTACATCAAGTGTCTAGTGACAGATCGTAGTGACGGGCACGCGTCATCGATTGAGTAGTGCTGTGTAGACTCGATTTTATCTCGCTAACAGTACGGAGGAAACTTGGTATGTTGAAATGGTCACCCATCCACGGACCGACCTCGGCAAGCGTTGCTTAACCTTAATGATCGACCAGTGCGGCTGTTATTATTTAGCCACGAGCTCCTCCAAAATGTGTTACAATACAAATTTGCATACCTCAGAAATTTAAAACCGCGCCATCTATTGTCATACAATTTAAATGATTCGTTCAAATAATCTTTGATGTGAATTAAGAGCACAATATTCCAAAATTTTGTGCTTAGTACAGTTAATTAAAAAATAACATACCATTTTTAGAATTAATTCTAAAATAAAATAATTTTGCACACAATTCAAAAACAAATCGATGCATATCGCGCCATCTAGTGGTATCCATTTTATTTTCTTTGTTAGCGCTTGGACCCCGTGACAATACTTAGTAGCAAATATTTAGATGCCTACTTTTGTATTTTTTATTTATAATATGGATTTATGAAATAAAAAATTAAATGCACAGATTGTGTTTTTTTAAATGAAATAACTACCTATGTTGTTATTATTTGATATTAATATTTTGCCAATTTACAGGCATATTTTAAGCGATTTTCATGCATAATTCGAGCTTTTTATGTTGCATGTAACCCGGTCCCTAATGATAAACATATTGTCTTTTTTAGGGTTCCGTACCCAAAGGGTAAAAACGGGACCCTATTACTGAGACTCCGCGGTCCGTCTGTTGAACCGTGATAGCTAGACAGTTGAAATTTTCACAGATGATGTATTTATGTTGCCGCTATAACAACAAATACTAAAAAAAGAATAAAATAAATATTTAAGTGGGGCTCCCATACAAAAAACGTGATTTTGTGCCGTTTTTTTGGGACAATGGTACGGAACCCTTCGTGCGCGAGTCCAACTCGCACTTGGCCGGTTTTTAATATTTCTCTATAAGTCATCATCTTAGTAATTACACCGTCCAAACAAATAATTGTTCATACAATCTATCCATCATTTCTTTAATCTTCCCCTATTCTTATTAGCTTTTCAAATTCACGGCCCAAAACGTTTCTCAAAACATTATACTCGTTTCTCCGTATTTTAAATATGCATGTCAACCGACTTGTGTAATATGGATTTTATCTTAAATTCTGTTTTAATAACAACCAAGTGCACTTCAAACTTACATATCATACTAAATTGGTGCCTATATTAATTCAATTATTTTGTATTATTTTAAACAACGAAGCATAAAAATAAATACCGTTAAAAAAAGCCGAAATGAACAACTCAAAAAGTCTGGAACCATTTACAAACCAATTTCGCGGTAAAATAAAAGCCGGAAATAAGCCTTTAAAAATCCTTTTTCAGAATAAAGCACAACAGAAAAAAAAACGGTTTAAAAAACTCGTAAAAGCGAATCTGAAAATATTTAATCCCCACTTATTAAGGAGCTGAACAATTCGTTTCTAACTTCAACGAAACGCAACGGCAAAACTTTTTTTCGTCAATTTTTATTTTACTTACCCAACACTCCTTATTGCTATGTATATAAAGTCTAAATTGGCGTAGTTATTAACAAAGTTAAGTATGGATTAGTGGTACGGAAACGGGAAACTTTACCGGGAGGAAATAGTGTTGCGGCAGTCGAATCGAAAATTCGATTTAGTCGAATAATTTATTATTTTGGCAGTGATATATTTTGTCATGTTTATGGTCTATAAATTCATGCTACTTTATTATGCTATCCTTTATTTTTGGTTGCGGAAATCAGCGTCGTAGTAACAATAGGCCATCGTGGACGTTTATCAGTATCAAATTAATTTATATTTTAGTTATATACCTATTGATTTTACCAAAAAACATTAAAGTCGAATACGTTTGGGTCTATTTATTGTTTGTGTCAAGTACACACTTTGTTTCTGTTCCTATTTTTTTCGTTTGGTAAGAAAAATATACTGTTGGACATAATCGAGTCTGTGCCTGAATAAGCACCACTTATCATTGGTCTATTCAATTACTAAAGGAGCCAGTCTTATTCGGTCTACGTTGACAGCATACAACTCATTCCCAGTGGTCACTTAAAAGTACGAGAAAGGAAAAATGGAAACCAAAGCAAACGACAACAAAAATCAAATAAATCTTCTCCAATAATCCCTTGACACACTTCAAATTGCCCGCTCCATTCCCTCTCAAACTAAAAACAGCTTAATTCAAATCGAATAAAAAATCGACTATGTTGAATAAATTCGCACATCACTAGTAGCAACCACAGCTAACGGAAAGTTTGTAGTGCATCGGGAGTTAGTTTACTAGTGGGTACTTTTAAACTAAACCGTTTGGAAATTGCAGGATCCCAGTTTTGAGTTCTACCCGCTTTTTTATTTTTATTTTTTATTGTAAAGTCTGTTACGGCTGCCGTTTTATGATGTGAAGTTTGAGTTTGGAACTACAAGATGGGCTGGCTGGCTGGTAGAAAGTTTTGTGGCATTCTATTTTCGAATGGAGTACGTTTGAATGGTTGAATCCTAGTAGGAGTTCTAATAGCCTTGAGGATTGTCAAGGCTGTCATATTCTATTTATTTTGTTTTCGTTTTTATTAAAACGTTGCCCAACACTAGGAATTTCATCCAGTATCGTGGGTGCGTTTACAAACATATAAACTCACATACACAACACCCAGAGCCGAAACAGCTATATGTAGTTCATACAAATATTTGTTCCGTGCGGGAATTGAACCTGCGATACACAGCGCAGCAGTCAATCTTTCAACCACTGCACCAACCGTGCGCCAATATAATATATTTAAAGCCAAACCTACCACTATTTTGTCTCTGCATCACCCAAAGGCCGACTGCCGTATGCCTCTGCCAACGGCCGTCTGTCTCTGTACGTCTGTGTGCATAAAGTATTAAATACATTATACAAAAAGTAAGATTGTTTGTCCATTATAGACATCCCTAAAAAATCAGCAAATTGGTAGGCACCCGCTGTCAAATGACAACGCGTTCGAGTTAGCTAAACAAATGAACGCGACGATCGTCTATTTGCGCGATGATACCTTTTTATTGAAACAACATTTATGTTAGTTGTCACCAGACACCAAACAGTTTTAAATCAAAGGCCAAATTAGTTTTAATGCGCAAAAACAGAAGCGAAATTGATATTTATTTATTCATTTACTTTATTCTACACCAAGATAAAAACAATACATAAAGAAACCTTAAAAACAAAAACAAACATATAAACAAGCAGCCTATAATTTCCACCCTTTGACTGCAGTGGGAAAATTACAGGCTAAAAAATATATAGGTCAACAGTAAAATATTATTTCAAAAAGGTTCCAAAAAATCTCTCGCTCTAGTGCTTTTACTATTTTTCTGCACCTTGAATAATTTAAAACTTTTTCTCAAAAGAGGAACTGTTATCTATTCCAGACTTTCTTTTTACTTTACCCTTGAGGGTTGTAAAAAGTTTAAAGTTTTGAAGTCGATCGGATTTCATGAATATCCATATGGTTTCCCTGGAGGGCCGTGAAAGTGTTTTGAGAAGTGTCTAGGGAGCAGATACTGTTAAGTACCTACATTTAGATATTTATGTTGGGTATAAATATTATGTATTGTTATTAGTATTATACAGTACAGTATTGATTTTATGTAAGGTATATTTTGGGTAGTATTAATATTGTGGAATATTGAGTTAGCTATGGTTTTATGAAGAATAAACCAGTTGTCCCATGGAATCGTAGTTTTAATCTAGTCTATTCTGCTGGAGTATGTGTTTTATTTTATGTTATTTTATGTTTTTATTTTATGTGTGTGAGAGCAGTGGTGGCCAAGTGGTATCGGCCGCGACTTACAAGTTGTAGGTCGTGGGTTCGAGCCCAAGCAGGCGCTTTACTTTGTGTAAATTATGTCTTCACCACTGCTCTCAAAAACGGTGAAGGAAAACATCGTGAGGAAACCGGCATGTCGTAGAACCAAAAATTCGAAGATATGTGACATCCACCAACCCGCACTGGGCCCGCGTGGTGGATTACGGCCCATTCCCTCTCACAGAGAGGAGGCCTGTGTCCCAGCAGTGGGAACATTAATAGGCTGATGATGTGTGATGTGATGTGATGTGTTTTCTTATAGCTACAATCTGGTGGTGTTTAAGTCAATAGAGAGTGCTTCACTGTCAACTATATTGTATCAGGCGAGCTAGTGGTCAAATGCGAGATCTTCAATTATAAAAATAAGAAATTCATCACTCTCTGGAATGATCTTACTATCCTAATAATATTAAAAGTGTGAACGTTTGTGCGTATATGGATGTTTGTTTGTAACTCTTTCGGGCAAAAAGTACTGCACGGATTTTGGTAAACCTGCAATATAGTTTCTACATCGGAGTAACACGGTACTTTTTATCTCGGGAGTATGTTCCCTAAAAGATATTAATTTATAATACAGCTGGCGACGAGGAAAATAATTCATATTCGTGTGTTTTACATTGTTTGAGTGTGGCTTTAATAAGTTGGGTTTATTTATGATGATGATGATTTTAAATAGTCATTTATTTTTAACCGACTTAAAAAAAGACGAGGATCTCAATTCGACTGTTCTTATATTTGTATTGCCTCAAAACTTTATACTAGGTGATCCGATTTTGATGATTCTTTTATTATTTGAAAGCTGGTTCTTTTCATGTGGTCATTTTTTGAAGACTTTTAATGCAACAGAACTCTTCAATAAATGACGGCAAATTTTTCAGGATTATCGCAATCGTTTGTCTGTTTATTGTTTACCCATTTCACAACAATGTGTATATCCTCGAAGTTTTGCATCAGATCTTCACCAAATATAAATGCAACCACATGAGAAGCACCAGCTTTCAAATAAAAAACATCAAAATCTGTTCACCCAGGAAAACGTTCTGAGCTAACAAACATTTCAAAAAACAGACGAATTGAGAACCTCCTCTTTTTCGAAGTCGGTTAAAAACGTTTTTCATGACTGCCTCGTTGGTGTAATGTTTGCAAGCGCTACTGCTGAGCATGAGGTTCCAGGTTCAATTCCAGGGTCGGGCAGTGCTATTGAGTTTGTCTATCAGGAATATTTTATTCAGGAATATATAGGAGAGCAGTGGTGGCCCAGTGGTACCGGCCGCACTTACAAGTTGTAGGTCGTGGGTTAGAGCCTAGGCAGGCGCTTTAATTTGTGTAAATTATTTTCATCACCACTGCTCTCTAAACGGTGAAGGAAAACATCGTGAGGAAACCGGCATGTCCTAGAACCAAAAATTCGAAGACATGTGACATCCAACAACCCGCACTGGGCCCACGTGGTGGATTACCGCCCATTCCCTCTCACAGAGGCCTGTGTCCCAGCAGTGGGAACATTAATAGGCTGATGATGATTTCATTAGCAGCCCGGAATTAGGATTGTGCCCGGTGTATATCGGACTCAAACATAAGGGTACGTTCACACAGAACATCCTAATTTCCAGGATCGTTTTTAACGGATCCGTCGCTACTGGAGGCTGTGTTCACACCGCATTTACAGTACCGTTTTAACGGATCCATCGCTACTGGTGGTAATGTTCACACCCCATTGAGTCCATGTAACAGCAACTTTCAAACAAAACGGATCAGTATTTTAATTCTATTGTGTGTGTGAACTCGCTCATACAACTACCGACGCCATTGCCAAATAAAAACATGTACGATAAAGCGGACCTATAAAACGGACTGCTGTATATTTGATCGGATCGGTATTTATTACTGGACCTGGAATACTATCATGTGTGTGAACTCGCTCATACATACGTCAGCGTCGAATAAAAACAGATACGATAAAGCGAAACTGTAAAACGGACCCTTGTGTTAACTAGCACCTAAAATTTGGATGTACCAACTACCAGGCCCCTCAGAAAGTATTGCGAAAAAAAGTTTTTATATATGGGAGACTGGCCAGTTATAATGTTTTTCGAAAATATGATTATTTATAAGTAAAAATAAGTAAGTTCCAATTTCAAAATTTCCCTCCACATTTTTTGCGAGTTAATTCAAAGTATTGTGTCTCACTGAAATATGGATCTGCGCCGGGAACATTTTAGAGCTATGATTTTATACGATTTCAAGTGTCGCCTGAAACCGGATGAATCGTACGATAGACTTCAAATGGCATTCATGGATGAAGGCCCTTCCAAGGCAACCGTGTATCGTTGGTATAACGAATTCAAGCGCGGTCGACCAACTTTGGGGGATGACGAAAGAAGCGGTCGCCCTTTGACGGCTGTTACCGAAGAAAACGTGCTAGCAGTGAAAAATTTAATCCAAGACAATAGGCGAATTACATATCAGGAGATTCAACACATATTGAAGATTGGATCGGGAAGCGTTCACGAGATTCTACACAGCCATCTTCGCGTGAGGAGGATAGTATCACGCTGGGTGCCGCACAACCTCACCGATGCTCAGAAGCAGGCCCGGGTGGAATGGTGCCGTGATATGCTTAACAAATTTGAAGCAGGCTCGTCTCGGCGTGTTTACGACATCGTTACAGGTGATGAGTCCTGGATTTATCAATACGACCCAGAAACCAAGCGCCAGTCGACTGTTTGGGTGTTTCAAAATGAGCCAACGCCTACCAAAGTGAAGCGATCTAGAAGCGGGGGTAAGATTTTGATCGCTAGCTTTTTTAATTTGACTGGCCACTTGGTATCAATTCCCTTACGGGATCAAAGAAGCATTAATGCCGAATGGTATACTACCAAATGTTTGCCAGAAGTTTTCTCTGTTATAAGCAACAAGCGACCAAACACAGGGCTCCGCGGGCTACTGCTCCACCACGACAATGCACCTGCGCACACCGCACTCAAAACGAGGGACTTCCTGGACAGCACGCCAGTCAAACTCCTGGGTCACCCTCCTTACAGCCCTGATCTAGCACCGTGTGACTTCTTTTTATTCCCAAAAATAAAAAATCAGCTCAAAGGGATACAATTTTCGTCGCCGGAAGATGCGCTGGCTGCGTTCGAGCAGGCTGTAAACGAGGTGTCTGCGGCGGACTGGAAAAAGTGTTTTGAAAACTGGTTTAGGCGCATGAATCTTTGTATAGAGGCTGGTGGAAAGTACTTTGAAAAGATTTAATAAAAATATATGTACGTATAGAACAATTTTTTTTAGTTTCGCAAAACTTTCTGAGTGTCCCACGTATAAATACGTTTCTGCCTAATCTTTTGGACAATAACTGGGGGCGCACGGTTGGCGCAGTGGTTGAGCGATTGACTGCTGTGCTGCGTGTCGCGGGTTCGATTCCCGCACGGAACAAATATTTGTATGACCTACAGATAGTTGTTCCGGCTCTGGGTGTTGTGTATGTGAGTTTATATGTTTTTAAACGCACCCACGATACAGGAAGAAATTCCTAGTGTGGGGCAATTCAATCTATAAACTATAGTCTTAATCCTGTGCTGGCCAAAAAACATTCCGGTTCCCGTTGCAGGTCGCTAGAGTCAAAATGATAAAGTGGTACGATTGTTATTTTCTTGAGTGTGATAATAATAAAATCTCCTACTATTTCTGAACTATCATTACTAATATAATAACACAACGTATCTTGTTTACAGGTATCTCAAGATATGCAAACATCGAAAAGAATATACACATATCCAAGTAAGTAACACTAGGTCAGTGTTTGAGATGCTCATGCTCAACTCAATTCAAACTGAATTCTCTTTTAAATACCTTCCACATATTTTGTGTACAAAAAAATCGGCAACGTCTGGGGCGTCTGTGCTATTGCTCTATTGAGTACACATATAATATCAAGCTGAAGAATCATATTTATGCTAAACTCCAGGGTTGTGATTGGTTTGCAGTGGTTTTGAGATTGAGTCGAGTATGAGCATCTGGAATAAGGACATACATTTCTTAAAAAATCTCAACTACTTATAAAACTATACGAAAACACTGAAAAACATAATTGGAGCTTGCGAGCTTTTTTTTTACTAGCAACAAAATAGAATTTCGGTATTTTCTAATTGGTTTTGTTTTATTTTTACAAACTTTTTTCATTAAAATCGAACAAGTCTATTAACTATGAATTTAAGCAAACTTTAGTTATAAGAAAATATTTTTTTTTTTCAATCTTCTCTTACTAATATCATATTTGCGGCAGTTGGATGTGTGGATATGTATGTTTGTTACACAATCACGCTAAAACGGCTGAACGGATCTGGATGAAATTTAGCACAGAGATAGATTATAGTCTGAAATAGCACATAGGCTTATCATCCCGGTAAAGTGTTGCCTTGGGATAAGGAACCACTTATCACGCGGGCAAAGCCGCTGACATAAGCTATTGTAGGATAAATAACAGTTTCTTTGAAGAAGTTTGTGCCTAAAGTAGTTGTCAATGTTCTCAGAAACAAAAGCAATATATTATTAACCGACTTACCAAAAAGGAGGTTCTATGTTCGACTTCTTGTATGTTTTTTTTTTTGTTTTTTTATGTTCGTTCACCGATATCTCCGCCAAGTGTGGACCGATTTTGAAAATTATTTTTTTGTTTGAAAGAACATGTTCCGAAATTGGTCCCATTTTAATTTGTTAAAGATCTGATGAAGAACTTCGGAGTTATACAACAGAACTCTTCAATAAATAACGGCAAATCATTCGGGATTGCTTCAATCGAATGTCTGTTTATTGTTTATACCATTTCATAACATAACATCACGCCAGTATACTGAAAGGGGTACGCAGAACTCTAATTTCAACGGTTATGTTCAAGATTCATGTTTTTCGGGTAATCTGTTCTGGCGTAATAGGTACTTACTAAACAACTTGCCTATTAGGTAGGTTAAACTAAAAAGGGAAAAATAAAAATCTTTTTTGCAAAAAAATACTACCGACTTCCAAATGAAAAACTACAAAGTGAAAAATAACTTTATTTTTGGAATTCGGTGTCCATATCGCAAATAATTGGTATCTACGAAAGACACCGACTTCCAAAAATAAAGTTATTTTTCACTTTGTAGTTTTTCATTTGGAAGTCAGTAGTATTTTTTTGCAAAAAAGTCTTTTGTTTTGTGATTTGCTGTCATCTGTAGAAAACACATAACACCAGAGTCTCTAGACAAGTGGCATTCGATGTCAGCGAAGTCGATAGTCGAAATTTCAAAATGAAAGGAGTCTTTTGGTATCGCTTGTCAATCCCATACAATTTTGCCTTTTTAACAATCACTATCGCCACGTTTTCGATGATAGAATATTACTTGTCTAAAGGCTGTATATTTCAAAATTTGTTGTAGAGATACATGAAATATTTCTGAACAAAACGATATTCGGTAAATATCAATGGTGGCATGGGAAAATGACTACAATATTCCAAACTACGAAAATAGTGAAAAAGAGTTCTGAAGCTGTCCATCCACTGCTAAAGTAACTCTGTCTGTCTGTTTGTTTGTTACATTTTGTACGGCTCAACCACTGAATGGATTTAAATAGAAACTTGACACACGGGTAGACCACGTCTTAGATAAGACTACTACCCTCAAGATACGTTTTATCCTAAGGGTACGTTTTTTTTAGATTTTTCAGAGTTCCATGCTGGCTAATTCGCTGGCAGAAGAAACTGTGAAAAAAAAAAACCCCGAGCAAAAAATAAGCCTCGTACTCGCATTGGGGAAGCGCCAACGTTTACAGCAGTTTATTTTTTTTTATTTAGCGGTTCCTGGTTTGCTTTATGGGGGTTTTTGTGTCGGGGGTTTTTGAAATTTTTATTACATGCTTTTTAAACTGATAATATTCCTAGTAGTAGGCATGCTTCAATCGACAATCTATCGAAAAATGTATTTATGACAATATATGTTGCGAAAAATACTAGATTCAAATAGTATAATGCGGATAACTTCTAATCAATCTTATCTAATAAAACTTTCGCTAAAGTCACTATACAAACTAAAATTGGTTCATCCGTTTAGGAGATATGATGCCACAGACAGAGACACAGACACACATATACTCAGCAACAGACGTCAAACTTCATAGAAACACCCCTCTTTTTCCGTCGGGGGTTAAAATACTCAAAGACATAGAAACAAAATGGGCTATAGAAATTACCTTTCATAAAATTAAACTACTACTACACAAAATAAATGAACGTGCTGAACGTTCTATTTACTTTTAATTCACTTATTATGAAAACTTCGATCAACACTTACTCGTAGTTATGCAAAGTACACTCATCAACATCAAAATTCTACATCGTACAACTTAAAGACAACAGTAGGAGTTGGGGAACTGTTGGCAGTTGTTTTTACTAAAGACCAGTTTAGACGGGCCAGTTTTGAGCTGCGCTTTGGCAACTAAAAGTAGTTCTGTTTACATGCATGTTCAAAACTAATTTCTGCTTACTAACAGTTGGATGAGCATGAAAACATGTTCTTAGTATGAAAATGTGTAATGCGATCTATTTTTGTGAATCAATATATAGTTATTATATAGTTTACTTTCTCGTGTTTTTTATGCTTGTTTTTACTCAATAAAGAAATAAACAAGCCTCAATCACATCTCACTCATTTAAGTTTGCTGCACTTACAAGATAAATCTACTTTGTCATCAAATTGTCCAGTCAAAATTGATTACAAGAATTACCTAAGTTAAGCTGATGTTGCGAAGTTCTTATTTACTGGGTAAACAAATTGGCCGTCTAAAGTTGTTACTAGCAGAGATTACTTCGATACAACTAGGTACTCACTCTTATAAAAAATAATGTGTCCGTCACAAATCGAAATATATCTTTTTTCTTTATTTTTTATTATCAATATGCTCGCGCTTGACCGCAATCCCTGATGGTAAGCGATGATGTGGTGGACGGTGAAGCACGCTTGCCTAGAAAAAACCCATTCACTCTTGACTTAAAGACCCCTAGATTGTAGCTATCGGGAAACACAGACTCCGACAGGGAATTCCACTGCTTAGCTATACGCATAATAAGTGTTCCCAAAACGTTTAGTGCGTATGGGTGGGATTTCCACCAAGTACCGATGATATATATATCTGCTATATCTGGAAAAATGGATAGCGCTTTTCTTTGAGAAGCACCCCTACAATAACAACACACAAGAATTAATATTTGCATGAAAGCTTATCAAGATACACATTATTACTAAAATTACTTGACAACGTTTTAGCAGCTACACTGTTGCTTCCAAGTAGCCCGTCTGCAACACTTAAACATGCTAGTTCTGCAACTGCTCCGTTGAAGTCGACATTACTATGCATTGGCACGACCGCCCGTATCAATGCTTGTGATACTATAGTGCATGTCCTATTATATTAGTTCTAGGGAATGTCTATTGGCATTATTTCTCTTTGGACTATGTAGCTTATATTTTGAATACAGTTGTTGTGGAGCTGCTAATGTTCAAAGAAAAATTATGGTTTGGAATGCTTTGACATTAGAGATTAATAAGAGATGCAACCAATGATATGCAGAAAAAGCAAGAAATAGTGTTTTTAAATTTATTTTAGAATGTTTTATGTTCTTGTAAATAAATTTCAGGATACAGATCTTGGCAACCATTTAGATCCCAATTCTTTTATCAGCGTAGTCAAGAACCGCGCATATTCTTAGTATTGAACTTGGCTCCCTTTTTCACATTTATGTTTTTGATGGGATTAATTACTATAATCAAGGGTGATTCATGGATTTGTTGAATAAAATAAATAAATAAAATATTCACAGATAATTTAACACATATAATGCCGTACTAACGAGACACAATAGAAAATGTATTGTTTGTCGGGCATCTGGCAGTTAAGGTGTTAAAAAAAGGTAATAAATAAATCTATAGATACTTCTATATTATTATTAATATTATAAAGAAGAAAATTTAATAATATTATAAAGAGGAAAAATTTGTATGTATCGAATAACCTTAGAAACTACTGGACTGATTTCAAAAATTCTTTCACCATTGGGAAGCTACACTATCCCCGAGTGACATAGGCTACTTTTTATCCCTGTATTCCCACGGGAACGAGAACTACGCGGGTGAAACCGCAGCGCGTCCGATAGTAAAAAATATGATGTGGTTGATTACTATGGCGTTGGCTTTTAAGACTTTTGAGTTTGAGTAAAAATCAAAATTTTTCTATAACAACTACCTCTGGGCAAAAGCCTATTTTTGTGAAGATAACATTGTTCAGTATCTCAAATTGGAGCAACGACTATAATTATATTTTAGATACACAAACTTTAATTGAAAAATACTCTGGACCTATGATATTCCTATCAGTAAGAGATATACGTCAATTCTCCACATTTTATTCTTGCTGGATTTAGTGCCGATTTCACTGATACGTAATCGAACGTCAGTTAAACTTGGTGAACGCTTGACAGTCAATTTATTTCTGTCTCAACGTTTACTGCGAAAAATACCTGCTTGATTGATCCGACATGACGAGTGGAATTTATTGTTGAACGTCTTGTAAGGTCTTTGACAAATAGATTTGTTTTTCAGAATGTTACCTGTAGTGTCTTACAAAAAAGAACCTAGTTTTTTTTTACCAGATATTCAATATCATGAATTTTGCCGAAAAACGTCTGTGCTGCTAGGACATTAGCATTATCTACATACATTCTAAATTTAAGCTAATCGCATTTTTTTGTAAAATGTAATTTATGTTTTCTCTGTTTTTAATGTAATGTTTAAATGTGTAAAATATTATAGACTTTGTCTAGAAATAAAAAAGGATTGGCAGTTATTACTTCTGTGTAAGCCTAATTGACACCTCATTATAAACCGAACCTATGCTTAACAGACAACCACATACTTTACAAACATAAAAACCCGAAATTGCATTTAATAAACATGATCTTCAATAGTCCGACGCACATTTTTCATAGCTGCAACCATCCTATTTTTACCTAATATCACAATAACTTACACATTTTAACATTCCCTAAAATGAGCCGGCATTTTGACCTTAGCTAGACAACACATTTTTTTGCACCAACAAATTTAACAAAGAACGACAGTTCTTTGGGGGGACACCCAGCATAAAACTGTCCTAAAACTCTTATCTACGAACTACTTTACCTTCAAAATCTAGCACCGTTTCACCCAAAAACCCTAATTTACCGAACATCAACAGCAAACAAAATAAACCTTTACAAAGTATAATTACTATCCAGCGCAGTTTAACAGCAGTTAAGTTAACTATGCATAAATTAAAC
This sequence comes from Orthosia gothica, assembly GCA_949775005.1. Taxonomy (NCBI): domain Eukaryota; kingdom Metazoa; phylum Arthropoda; class Insecta; order Lepidoptera; family Noctuidae; genus Orthosia; species Orthosia gothica. The sequence goes on from OX459052.1 coordinate 17,725,591, forward strand.
TTAGATTAATGAAATTACCGTACATGGCGCGTATATATCGTCAGGACCTCGTAACATATTGTTTTGTTTGGTCTAGAAACTACTTGATTGTCTCGTCTAGTTTTGTTGCTGTTTAGGAAACGTAGTTTGTGTTTTCATATCAAATTCATCCTACTAATATTATGAACATTCAAGTTTTTGAGCATGATTGGATAGACGTTTGTTATTCTCTCACGCAAAAATTGATAATCTGATTTGAATGAAATTTGGCTCACAGATAGAATACTGTTTATCCAGGTCTAGATATTCATAGATTTAAACACATAATAATAACACTTGCACGGGACCATTCAGGTTGAGCAATGCTTTCCGACGCCTATGTTATGGATGGGTAATCCATAAGTGAGGTCTGGTCTACGCAACTACTGAAGCGCGTTTTCATGAATGTTAGAGATCGCTTTGAAGAATGCCAGAGCAGCGAAGGACGACATTTGAGTAATCTTATTTTCAAAAAGTAATTTGCCCATGTCTTCAGTTTCTGATTTTGTAATTTAACGTGTATATTATAAATATATTGGTTATTTTATTATGCAACTACAAAAGTAAATTTTTCTGTGATAGATAACTCAGTATAATAATTTTCAAATTTTTGTTTCTTTCGCAGATCAAGCAGACATAGGAAGACAGATAAAAGACAAGAGCATATGGATGGATTTGAGAGTTATCGTAAGTATTGTAGATGTTGAAGAGGTCAACAAATAGTATTTAATAACACTTATCTTATTGTCTAGCTATACCAATATTATAAAGAGGAAATACTTTTTTGTTTGTTTTTTTGTGCCGAATAGGCTCCGAAACTACTGGACCGATTTAAAAAAATATTTAACCAATTGAAAGCTTCATTATTCCTCAGTGACATAGGCTATTTTTAATCCCGAAATCGGGTCCTGTGGGCACCCCACACGGGAGCGAAGCCGCGGGGAACAGCTAGTACTTTATAAATGCGAAAGTTTAGATAGATAGATGAATGTGTATGTTTGTTACTAAGTAACGCCAAGACGGCTGAACGAATATGGATGAAATTTGGCACAGATATTGATTATAGTCTGTAATGCACATAGGATACTTTTCGTCCCGGTGTGATGTTCCCTTGGGATAAAAGACACTTTTCACGCAGGCGAAGCCATTGGCAGAAGCTAGTATCCTACTTAATATTATAAAGGCGAAAGTTTGTGAGTGTGTAAATGTGATTGTATGTTTGTTACTCTTTCACGCAAAAACTACTGAACGGATCTGGATGAAATTTGGCACAGAGAGAGATTATAGTCTGAAGTAACACATAGAATATGTAGTGGTTGCGTCGCAAGCGCTACTGCTGAGCATGAGGTCTCGGGGTCGATACCCGGGTCGGGCAATGTGTTATTGGATTTCACTTCTGGAAATACTCAATAGAAGACCGTAGTCTGGACTCTGTGTCTGGTTGATGGCAATATACGCACAACTGAAAATATATGAGTTTTCTATTGGTGCACCACTGCCTCACCCTTCGAGAAATAGAGGCGCGATGTTATTAGAAGACTATTGATAACTAGCGGATGCCTCGCGGTTTCACCAGCGTAGTTCCCGTTCCCGTGGGAATACAGGAATGAAATATAGCCTATGTCAGCCGGGGATAATGTAGCTATCCAACTGGTGAAAGAATTTTTGAAATCGATCCAGTAGTTTTTAAGTTTATTTGTTACATACAAAAATTAAAAATACAAATCTTTCCTCTTTATAATATTAGTATAGAATATAGTTATAGAAGTATAGATTTACATCAATGTTTTTATTTTCTACCCGGCTGCAAGGAAAGGGTTATGTTTTTCGCGCGTATCTTGTATGTTTGTAATGTTCTTTATTACCTCATATCTTTCAAACCACTAGACGGAGTTTTATAATTAAGACATCGTTAAATAGGTCTTGATCGCCCAAGTGTCTTAAAAAAAACATGGCGGATTTTGGGCACCATAATGTGGGGTGAAATATTTTTTTCTTCCAAACCAATCTAGTGGGGTATTAAAATGAAGAGATTTTGAGATGATTACAAAAATATATACCACTTATATATTTAAAGTCATTATATACAAAAAAGTTAATTAAATCAAAAAAACCCGACTGCAAAGATGTAAACAAGAAGAAAATCATGCAGTTCAGTCGGAGGATATTTATATTTTTAATCAAGCAACTCGTGAATATGTATCCTTCGACTGCACTTTAAAAGCTTGCTAATTTAAAAGAACCCTGTAAGGAACTTGTACCACCGCCGGCGAGTAAGCGTTTGGCTATCGACTATTTTCTCGCTAAAGAAACGTTCAAAAGAGATAAGATCTCGTTTCAATAAAAGAGACATATAGTGATGATTGATTGCTGGCTGTTCACACTGCCGACGAGAACTCTCTCACCACTAGTTTGTCACAGCGAGAAGTCGCTCAGCGATAGACGCTCAGCGATGTTCGCTTGCTCGCTTGGCGGTCAGAACTCACGTCGAGAGATCAACCAGTGGTCATTTCTACTGCGACTGCCTCAAAAGAGTGGTGCGAGTAACCGCAATCGCCCCTCGCACAAGAATACTCGCTAAAAGCCGAACGAACGAAAAATTATCGGAACAGCATAGTTGCTTATCTCGCTGCTCGCTAACTCATCTCTAGTTTCTAGTTGATCTCGCTTCTCGCTGATAGTTGGCGGTGGGAGAAGTAGCTAAATGTAATGGATTCACAATTTGAAAACGGTGTCTTTAAAGATTTTTATTTGAGTTAAAAGAACAAATACTATAAACGTAAAAGTAGTATCAACCAACTTCAATTCAAGGTGCTTTCATCAACCAAAAACATTTAATAGCGTGGCTCAAAAATTCGTAGGCAAACCCAGTCCTTGGTCTGCCATCCGAACTAAAACTCTTTATAGACGAAAATTAACGAAATTCAGCTTTATTTCTACTTGTTGAAGACAATAGAAGTTTGAATGAGGAGAACGGGGCTTAATTAATTCCGTTATGTATTTCAGAAGTCCAGTTTGTGAGACATAAAAGGGATCTAGGAGCCGGCAATATAATTATCACCCAGCATTTCAGTGAGAAAGTTGTCACTCCTGGTGAAGATGTAAGTGAATTACAATTATACGAACTTATGTAAGAATAGTGTAAAAAAGCGTCTTAATTGCAATACAATAAAGACAATCAATACTGTTCATTGCCTGTTTTACGCTATTGATTATACAGATTTTACATCATATGAAGCAATGAATGCAAGCATTTTTGCTACTCCTTCATTATTATTTTCCGATTAATTTCGTTGCGGGATCCAAGACAGTTAAATTCATTCTCCGGGAATTCGTCGAGCTTCATTGCCTCGGCGCTTTTCTGGTGGTCGCCACTGTTGATTCTGGCTTTCAAGATTTGCAGTGATTTAGGAATAGTGCAGTGGGATCGGTCCAAAAAAAAAAAAAAAGTAAAGCACGCGTGGTCCATTCTTTGAAGTTACGAAATTTGGGAACAGTAAGAGTTTATGAAACCTTATAACATACAGGTTGGAAAGTTTAAATGGGTTAGAAGAGACGTCTGTCTCAATAAATTTAAAAAAGGCTTATTTCGCCAGCCGAACCAATTTTAAACCTCCATCCTGTAATTTTGCATCAGTGCTAGAAATCAACCGACTTCTTACACTGATGCAAGAAGATGCGACAAAAATCAGTAGTTTAGAAAGATGCTGCCATAATAGTATTTTAGAGGCACTTGCAATCTTGTCAGACATAAATATGACAGATCAAACATTTCAGTTTTGACGACAATTATGCACAGATGCAATGATTCACGGTGATAGGGCTTTAGTATTAATACGATATGCCTCCGAGAGGAGGGCTTACCACCTAACTGCCTCTTGTCTTTGCTAATAACTATAAATTGTGGTCAGCAATCCAGACGGCAATTGGCATTATAATGGATTTACAAACGCCATGCTCTGTACCAAACCAGCCTACTTATGGTACAAACATTGAATATAACAGATATTTATGAGAAAGTATTTTACAGTTTAGTCACAAAAATATTGTTGAAATTGAATATAAAAAGAAAAGACCCGAAATTGTTTTCAGGTTTGCTTTTCAATTAAATCCAGAAGGTCCAAACAAAGTGCCATTCTATCAACGAAACCGCCGTAGCAATAGGGAAAAAGTCAAAAATTAATAAGAATGTCACGCGCTATCGAAACGTCTCGTGATCAATGCCTTACATTCTGGCATTTCTACCATCTTATCGCTTACTACACGATCCAATTTTCTTAACAATTAGTACCTGTAGTAGGTAGTAATTTGTAACCATGCACCTAATTCTTATTTTGCAAGATTTGTTTTACATGTGATACCTATGATTTTTTTACACTGCATGTGACATAATTATTGTATGCCTACTAGGCAAGACATAATGGAAATGTAATTTAGCTAACACCTGTCTTTATAACCTGTGCCCACATTAAAAGATTTAATTTGATTTGCTTTGATTTGATTTGACTTGATTTGACTTGATTTGACTTGATTTGACTTGATTTGACTTGATTTGACTTGATTTGACTTGATTTGACTTGATTTGACTTGATTTGACTTGATTTGACTTGATTTGACTTGATTTGACTTGATTTGACTTGATTTGACTTGATTTGACTTGATTTGACTTGATTTGACTTGATTTGACTTGATTTGACTTGATTTGACTTGATTTGACTTGATTTGACTTGATTTGACTTGATTTGACTTGATTTGACTTGATTTGACTTGATTTGACTTGATTTCTCAAACTTAACACCTTTGGCTCTTAGATTCAAAGAAAATCTTGACCTCTGAAAAGAAAATTTCCTAAAAAAGAACTAATATTAATTTTAAAACTTTCAGATTAATCTGCAGTGCACAGCAACAGCTGATCGACCTCCAAGGTTTATTTGGGAGAGAGACGGCGTTGTTATATCATCGAATACTGATCAAAGGTAAGATTCATTAGAAAAATACCACATAAGTTAATTGAAGATTAACTAATGGATGACCGATTAAGTTGAAGTGAACTTGAATGGTACGGAGTACCTGTACTAAAATGCGAAACGTTAATCAAATTAGTTGGATCGACAATTTTTGTGGTGATGCTTGAGACAACCTTATACTTGCTATGGCGATAAAGCGGTACCAAAGTTAATAATATGGTTGGTACATTACTATGGAGCTGGCCTAATAATGCAGCACAGGTATTTCAGTCTAAAATGATAAAACATAATCTTTGATGCGATTATGGGGTTTAAATTGTAATTTGATTGGGGAATAAACATACAAACAAACTGGCCAAGTGCGAGTTGGACTCGCGCACGAAGGGTCGCGTACCATTATCGCAAAAAACGGCAAAGAGATCACGTTTGTTGTATGGGAGCCCCACTTAAATATTTTTTTTTTCTGTTTTTAGTATTTTTGTTACAGTGGCAACAGAAATACATCATCTGTTTGGTTTATGAGATACAGCCTGGTGACAGACGGACAGATAGACAGACGGATCGCGGAGTTTTAGTAATAGGGTACCGTTTTTACCCTTTGGGTACGGAACCCTAAAAAAAATCTGTTGATGTCAAACTCTCTTATAATTTTTATTAAATTTAAATTGATTTTAATGTGATTTGAAATTTCTCTTTTATCAATTTGTGGAAGCAACAGCATTTTTTTATTTTGTTTAATTCTGTTAACTTACCTGAAATTTATGTTAATGTTTATTTTGTTAGTTACTCTTCCTTCAAACAACAACCAATCAGCATCGAGAATTAACCAGATCTCTGTAATTGTGACTATGACGCAAGATTGGAGGTAAAATACCTGTGAAATAACTTTACTAAGTCAAAATTATTTCAAACGGATAGTTAAAACGGATGCTCCAAAAGTACTGTATCTTCTTCTTCTTTGCCTGTTTATTTCACTCGAATTTTGGCGAGTCTGTTGTTGCCTTCGTTTAAAGGAGGTAACGCATATCCTGTAAAGGGACTCCACGCTGGCACTGTGTTTGGAATACTAAACAAATTGGGAAAATAGGTACAACATCCACGCAAAACGGCCCTTGCTAAGCATAATGCTGGGACTAAATGAAAACAAACCCAGAGCTAGTTTTCAGCAACAGCTGGTGTTGACCGGATAATGTCAACAGGTGCAACGTCAATAGTTATTAAAAAATAAACAAAAACTGTGCAAAAATACAAATAATTAAAATTTAAAATGTTCGTTGCGCATTCAATCGAAAAACACTTTTTGTTTGCCTGCCCTAGCGTAGTAGAACAAACATGGGTTTTCATCAGTTTCAATATTGCGTCCTCAACTTTTCATTCTTGGCTAAATATTTAGTTAGAATTAATTTTTAGTTTTTAGAGCTCCTAAACCAATAAGTAATTAACCACCCGGCAGAGTTTGAACGATTTTTTTTAGGTCCTACGAACAGTTTATTAAAATTTATAACAGAACCTTTGTAAAGAGTACTAGCAAATAGATGGTTGATTAAAAATAACGGTAGGGTTGCCTGTCCCGACCTACATATTTTAATACTATATAAAGGTCTTGGTCGGTACCATGCATTTTTGCAGTTTCAGGGCAGATTTAGTGTAGGGAAAATAAAAATAATATATCAGTGGCTCTAATTAAAGGAGGTCGACACACCCATCCCAAGACTGACCTTGGTCAGTGTTGCTTACCCTGGCGGGATCACCCATAGAAAAACAAACAAACCAAAAAATGTGGTAACTCATCCAAAGACTGACCTTGGTAAGTGTTGCTTACGCTGGCGGGGTTAGCCATCCAAAACAAACGATCCAAAAAAATGTGGTCACCCATCCAAAGAATAACCTTAGTAAGTATTGCTTAACCTCACCTGGGTCACCTATTCAAAAACAAGCGAACCAAGGTTTGCTTAACTTGATGGCTTCACCGACCCGGCCGCTCAAGATATAATACTTTTTATAGTTACTGATTACTTTATAGTAGTGAATGAATGAAAACTAGCTACGGTAGCCAACCGAAATAAATTGATGCCGATTATTCAATATTACAAGCGATTATGTAATTTTTCGGTGATGCAGTTTTGAGAAATCCACTGACAACTGATGGCTGGCTTATTTGTGACAAATTGTCAGTGGATTTGAGATTCATCGTCTTCAGAAACCGGCCCATAAAGTAGGGTAAGGTTTGACAAAATGTTTTTTTTTTCTTTTCTTTTTTTCTTTTAGGTAGGAGTTTTAGGTCATGGGTTTGAAGTCGCCAGAGTCGGGTAGTTACAACAAAACAGAGTAAGGTGCTTAGAATAATTGTGTTGAAGCATGTGACATCCACCAACCCGCACTGGGCCCGCGTGTTGGATCACGGCCTATTCCCTCTCACAGAGAGGAGGCCTGTGTCCCAGCAGTGGGAGCATTAATAGGCTGATAATGATGATTTGACGCAGAAGCACGTTTGTTTTAAATAAACTTATATTACTCTCAACTTAAAGACTCCTGTACGCGTAATGAAATAAAAAACAAAATGTTTTAAAATTCAAAAAATCTAAAATCTGAACTCCACAACCCAACTCTTGAAGATCACCTTCTGATATTTTTTTAAGATACACCCTGGGTCAAATGATGTCACCATCAGGAGTCGGTGTGGTTTCCACGCTGAATATATCCAGGTCTAGAGTTGAAGATGGTGGCTTGTACACTTGCTTAGCTGTTGAAGGAGAATCCAATACTGGGCATTCCGCTAGGATTGACGTTTTTGGTAAGTTTCTGACTTGATGACTTCTTTAGCCACTTTTAGCGATTTTTGTTTTGTTATGACATGTTATTCCAAAGTTATAAGTTTTCACTTCTGTCAGCGGCCCCCAAGACCGCTTCTTTATTTACTCTTACGGAAGAAAAACTATTATGGAAGAAGTATTCAAATATTTTTTTACTAAAAATCACTTATAGGAGATACCGGAACTACTGCAACAGCGTCATTAAGAAACAAAAACGTAAATACGATCGCGAACAGCTCTATAAGACACACAAAAACTCTAAAAAGCTATGGCAAACCATAAACAATATTACCCAACGAAAACCACCTAAGACACAAAGCACAGAATTACTGGAATCAGCCGCTACCCCTCTCGAGGCAGTGAATAAAGTGAATGAATACTTCTCAACCGTGGGAAGGCATCTTGCTGACGAAATAATAAATAATCCTGAGAGACAGACTAACAACGACCCCAACAAACCTACGGACGTTCCAAGCCCGCCGGTCTCATCGTTTGTACTGCTCAACTCTGACCCTGAAGAAGTAGCAACCGTAATTACGAGCCTAAAATCCGACAGTGCTACTGGCTGGGACAAAATCCCCGTAAGTTTTTTAAAATCTGCCAAGTTCATTATCTCACCAATAATTTCGCACCTTATTAACCTATGTTTTGAACAAGGATGCTTTCCCACGGCCCTGAAACAAGCAGTAATAACACCTGTGCATAAGTGTGGTGACAAGACTGATCCGTCTAACTATAGGCCGATATCCGTCCTCCCGTCCCTGTCTAAAATTGTCGAAAGATTAATAAACCAACGATTAAGTACATATTTAACAAAACATAAAATAATTTCACCCTCACAGTTTGGCTTTAGACAGGGAAAGTCTACTGAAGACGCGGTCTTAGCGCTGACCTCTATCGTCACTCAAAAAGTGGACAATCGAGAAAAGTGTCTGGCCGTCTTTCTAGACATCAAAAAAGCCTTCGACACAGTCTCTGTCCCTGCGCTTCTACATAGGCTAGAAGATATTGGTATAAGAGGAGTACCACTTAAACTTTTCACGGAATACCTGAGTGAGCGCAGGTACGTAGTTAAAATAGGATCAGTCACTAGTTCCGAAGAAATAGTGACTTACGGAGTAGGACAAGGTAGTGTGCTCGGGCCGCCGCTGTTTCTCATTTATATAAACAGCCTATGTAACATGAGTATCGATGGTGCTCACATATTTTCTTATGCTGATGATACAGCAATTGTTTTCACGGGAGAAACATGGGACAGCGTAGGTCGCATCACCGAACGTGGTCTGTCTACAATAGCTACCTGGCTCGATCAGAATCTTTTAACTTTGAATATTTCAAAGACAAATTACATCTGCTTTTCCATATTTGACCGTACCCAGCCATCAGATATTCAGATTAAAATCCATACCTGCTCCAGCTCCACTAACACCACCTGCTCTTGTTTAAAAATCAATAAAGTATCCAGTACTAAATACCTTGGTGTTATGCTTGATCAAAGGCTATCGTGGCACTTGCACCTAGAACTATTAATGAGCAGAGTTAGGAAATTAATTTGGACGTTCAAATCTCTTCGCCACGTGACCACTAAGGATCTTATCCAGCAAATTTATGTCTCCCTGGGTCAGTCTATACTGACGTACTGTTTGCCAATTTGGGGCGGAGCATCTAAAACAAAATTTTTGGAGCTGGAGAGGGCACAGAGAGCTTTACTAAAAGTCATGTATTTTAAACCGATTAGATTCCCCACGGAAAGTTTATACTCAATCTCAAATCTTTTGACAGTTAGGAAACTCTATGTCTTGCAGATTGCATTAAAAAAACACAAATCTCTTCCCTTCATTACTTCCAAGACACAGTCTAGGAGGAAAAATAAAGTCGCTGAAGACTGTCCAGTGAGTACTACATATGCAGCAAGGCAATTTATTAAACAATCTTCACGTATATATAACGCTCTCAATGAACAATGTGCCATCTACTCTATGACATACCACGACTGCAAAAAAACACTAACTGAATGGCTCAAGAGTAAAAGTTACGAAGAAATCGAAGATATCCTACACAAGATCACATAACTAAGAAACGCATAAAAGTTGCACACATATACACACCACACGCACATACCATCGCGCTACACATACAACACACTCACACACAAACGTACACATACACACTCACAAACATATTCTACACCCAGTGCGATCCCTTGCTTATATATGATTTATCAAATGTTAAATAGTCTTAAATTAATCTTGTTGCTTATATCTCACACATCTGTAGAATGACTGTAAACTGGAGGAACCACCTAATACAAGCAAAATCTTTGCTTAAAAGGTGACTCCAAACCTAACATAGTTATATCGTTATGTGAAGAAATAAACATTTTTTTTTTTTTTTTTTTTTTTTATTTATTTAATAAATTAAAGAGGTTTGCGTTTTGTCACTATCTTACCTGATGGTAAGCGATGACGTGGTAGACGGTGAAGCACGCTTGCTTTGAAGTAAAATACCCTTCAAAACAGACTCCGTAAACAGGAACCGGTGCATCTCTGCGGAATGAAATCCGACAATAGTAGCTTCCAATCATTCGAAAAATTTTCTTTACCGAACCAGTATCATTTTACAGATTATCTCTTACAAACTAACAAATGATTTTACCTCTTTATAATATTTATTTTCGTTTTTATAGTATTGAATTTGTTTTCAGGGCCACCTTACATTAGAAGTCTACCGCCAATAAAAATTCAAAGTGGAGAATCATTGAAGCTAAGATGTCCATACTATGGATACCCAATCAGGTACATTTTATGTTGCCTCTTCAATATCATTTTAGCCGAAAGACACCACTGCAGCTGGACATAGGCCTCCCCCAGGACATAGGCGTCGCCACATTGACCGATCCCGTGCGTTTCACATCCAGTGTATTCCCGCAACCTTAGCCAGGTCATCTGTCCACCTAGTGGGAGGCCTTTGTCATCGCCGTTCGATCGCAGGTTCGAGGTAGACCTTCCAGAACTTTTCGGCCCTATCGGCTATTCGTTCTGCGAGCAATGATTTGCAGCATTGAATTGGACGTCCAGTCACCGCTTGGTGCAATCTAAAAATAAATACATGGATGCATTAAAATGCTGGCAACGTTTATTAAGAGCAAACCACATCCTCTCCAGAAGTAGCGCATAGAAATGCACATACATTTGTTACGCTTACCGAAAAACGTACCTATCGCTTCTAGAAAATGTGTTTATTCATACAGACAATTTTTTTTCAGTAAACTAGAATGGGAACACAAAGGCATGAAGATCATAAGCTCAACACTGCCCCAGCACTCGAGATACAAACGAACATACGCCACAACTTCTAATAACAGTAAGAACACAAGAAGAAAACGTAGAAAAAGACAGCTCTATGAATCTGGAGCTGATGGTATATTGAACATACAACGAATTGACAAAGAAGACAATGGGGCTACTTATACGTGCATTCTATACAGTCCATCGGGAGAAATGGCTAGAAGGTAATAATATACTGCTTCTTCTCCTTCTTCTTTTTTGTACTTTTTTTTTGTTTAGTCTTATCCCTCGTCTCAAACATGAGCGGGTCACAAATAAATATTTTTCTTTCTTGGTTTATCATCTTAGTTTTATCATTATTTAGGAACAAATCATTGTTGTGTTCTGCATTAAACCACAGCATCGCCTTACCACGAGCCTTAGTTTGGTCACACCTCTCCCTTTATTGGTATGGATATGAAAATTATCTAGAGCATGCGATCTTGTACAATTTTTTAACCTAGTAATATATACATACATACATAAACTCACGCCTTTTTCCCATGGGGGTAGGCAGAAACTACAGAACGCCACCTGCTACGATCCTTACATACTTCTTTTGCTTCACACACATTCATACATCTAGTCATACACACACGCCGGTTATGGGTACTGCGCACTTGGCTTTTCTGAAGAACATCACCTATAAGGTCTATGTATGTCTTTCTAGGGCGTCCCCTCCCGGCGTTTCCATTCACGTCTGCCTTGTAAATACCTTGTAATATATGTTTCAGGGGATTTGAAATCCAAGTGGTGGAAGCACCTGAGTTGGATGAATTACGCATGGGTACTGGACTGAAAGAAGGTCAGATAGTCCAAATAACGTGCAACATTATTAGCGGAGATCCGCCCATATATTTCTCTTGGTTGAAGGACGGACAAAAACTACACCCTATGTTGAAGGTGAGAAAATGTTTTTTTTTAAGACTTTTTAATGATGTAGTATTCTAGTTTAACATCAATAGAACTTATTCAATATACTATTAGATTAATTCATCACAGGGCTTGAAACATCTCCCTGAGTAATGCTATCTTTTCTTTCCAGATAACAGAAAGAAGTTCAGAATTATTCAGCGTTTTGATTATAAAGCGTGTGTCTTTGCAGCACTGTGGTAAATACACGTGCATAGCAACTAATCACGTTGGCAAAGTCAACCAAACTGCGGACTTGTATATTAACGGTATGTAGTCAAAAGCTTGGTTGAAATCATTATCTGAGCACCGGAGCACTATACAAAATTGGATTGACTAAAATGTTTAAAACTGGATATCATTGGATTACACATTTTTACTAACGGCAGAAACACTGTCATAATGGTTTCACAACATATTTATTTCGAAAACTAGTGACCTGTCCTGGCTTGCGATGTGACAATGCAATTTAATATATATATATATATACCATCCCTAAGTTATGCACTGAATAGTAGAGTAAATTACGTGAAACTCTTTGAATTAGTTTAGAAGAACAAACCAAAAACACAAAATTTTACACTACAGGGGAGATTCGTTTAAAAAACAATTCGTTTTACAGTTGCACCAAAATGGACAGAAGAACCATTGAACATGTCGTTAATACTGGGACATCGAGGCGTAGTGTATTGCAATGCAAACGGTTACCCGACGCCACAGATACACTGGATGAAAAGGGACGGTAGGTGCAATATTTACGCATGATCAATTAAAAACACTCTTGGAAAACGGTTTGTTTTTCCACAGGTATTCAATAAATTGGAATAGAGCAACAACATTTTTTTTAAACGACGTCCTCTGATACTTGTATTTCGGTTGTCGATTTTTTTTTTAAATTTAATCAAACAGAAATGAACAATCTGTCTCCACTGCACCAAACACTTTTTGCGTTTTATGAAAACATGGATGAATTATTAATTCTTTGACTTGTCCATACATAAGTGTCAAGAATTAAATAAAAAAGGACTGATTAAAGGCTGCTGCTTAAGTACGAGGAGGGATCAAAAAGTAGTGAGAATGAGATAGAATATAATGACTATTGATAACTTAATAATTTATTTTCCTACATAGTTTCCGAGTCTCTCTACATACCAAGTCCAGCGATTTTCCAAGGCTTCAGTCCCTTTCATGAAAAAAGTTTTTCTTGGTCCTGCAAAAAGCTCTCCACAGCATCAATCACCTCGTTATCATCTTCATACCTGTTTCCCCTTAAGTATTTTTTCAATTTTGGGAACAGATAAAATCGCTAGTCACCAGATCTGGTGAATAAGAGGGGTGGTCAACCAATTCGAAGCCAGCCTACTGAATGGCAGCAGCAGAATTGTCGTGATAAAACAGCACGCCCCTTCGAAATTTCCCTCTCCTTTTCTCTTTGATGGCATTCATCCACTTGGGAATTAAAGCTGCATATTATTGGCCCGTAATAGTGGTTCCACGCTCCAGGTAATCAATCCCAAAATATTGAGGCCATAACCTTGCCAGCCGATGCCACGACACGAAACTTCTTCGGGATCGGTGATGATGGCCGTTTCCATTGCGAAGATTGCTGTTTTGACTCGGGATCAAAATGTTGGACCCATGTTTCGTCCATAGTTACGAAACGAGACGAAAAGTTTTCAGAATCTTCTTGAAACTTGTCCAACAATATCTTCGAAATGTCAAGTGGATTTGTTGCTGACTGACGGTTAACATTCTCGGCACCCATCTTGCGGAGTCTTTTCTCATATTCAAAGATTGTTTCAATATGGATTGAATACTTCCATATGAAATGCCTGCTTCTCAAATTAAGTATTGGATGGTAACTCTTCGATCGCTCAATACAATTTTCTCGACTTTCTCAACATTTTCTTGGGTGACTGACGTCGATGGACGGCCGCAACGATGTTCGTCTTCCACCTTGCGACAGTGGAATACGGCGGAGCAGGCTCTTCTAATGTTGGCTCCAAATCGCAATGAATCTCTTGCGTCGTTAACTTTTTTAAACAGAGGTATTTAATAACGGCTCGCACTTAGTTTTTCTTCATTTTCGAGAACACGTTCCGACACGAAGCAAACAAATGACTACATTCAGAAAAAAACAAAAGTCAATCGAAGATTTTTTTCCTTATTAATATTACAAATATGTATCTGAGCTATGCCTGCCAGTATTTTTTTTTTCTTAAAAGGAGTATGTCGTTCTCACTACTTTTTGATCCCTCCTAGTAACGTGTTTCAATGCCGGACGGAACGGGACGACAAGTTTTGAAAATATCGTTTCATACAAAACGTATACGAAAGAGCATACGTCACGGGTGCAAGGACGGGACGGCGACTTGGCGTTTTGTATGAAACGCCACGTCACCGTCATCCCGTTCCATCCGGGGCTAAAACACGTTACGTATGCAGCGGCCTTTACCTACTTTTCTGGTTCCATGTTCGTTTGGATTAAACTAAACTAATGAATCATATAACTAAGTAATTTAACAGCTCCTATATTTCATGGCAGTTAAGGCTGTTTTCGTAGATATATTTTTGACTAATGTGCTTAATCAATATTCAAAACAATAATCATCATTATTCCATTTTTCAGCAGCCCTTGGCATTTGGCGGCCAGTCCTTGACTTAGCCGGTGGTGGAGTCATGAGCTACCCTAACGGTACCCTTATTATTGAAGTGGTATCTCTTTCCGACGAAGGCATGTACGCCTGCAACGTTGAGAACGGCGTAGGCGATGCTCTGAATAAGAATCTGTGGATTAGTGTTAATAGTAAGTATTACAGATATTTATGAAAATCTTAAATGTTTAGATAACATATAAATTATTGGAAATAATATTTCCTCATGAGTTTCGTTGATTTCCTTTTCTAAGCTCCACGACGACACTTGATGGCCTAGAAATACATAATACTCGTACAACTTATTCATTCGATCATTTATTGAAGACTCCAATGAAGAGTTATTGCCATCATAATTCCGTCATGAAAGAGAAGCAAAGCTATACAGGACATATAGCACAATCCCATTTTCACAACAAAATCATGAATTCTTGGTTTGTCATTTAAAAGGGCTGGCAGGAGATCGAAAACGTTTTTGAGTTCCGATTACAAAACTCTTCGTAACAGCCCGGAATCAGGATTCGGCCCCAATTAAAATCAATTGGGTCGCTACTGGTAACTTGAGACTTATGTCGTGCCTAGCAAAATATCAGTGTTCTATAAATTTTATTTATTTATACGAGTACAATGTGTTACAGAATAAATGCATAAGCTGTAAAGGGGAGACTGTACTCATCATTAAGAACAACTTTTAATCCCCAACTGTAATCCAATGGGACCAAACCTGAAATTACGAAAAAAATGGGTTTCAATCGATATTTATAATATTGATTGAAAATAAAAAAAAATAAGTTAAAATAAAAAATAAAGTTTATAATAATTAGTGAATTTTGGTATAGAGATCAAAGACAAAAACAAACATTCTTAATTTCAACTAGGCCATAAAGCGGCACTTTTGAACGTTAAAAGTATTAATATCAATAATAATTGATTCCACGGTCCATTCAGAAAAGTAGCTTGTTATCGAGAAGAACGGGCAAGAAACGCCACACTTACTCTTTAAAAAAAAGTTTTACTACTTTTACATATATACTTATATTCATATACGTGAGGACGATGCACACAGCACTATTATAATACGTATAGGTATAAAGTATTACAAACACTAACAGGTAAATTCCTACATTTGATAAATAGGAATATGGTTCTCACATATTTACAAATATTACAAACATAGGTAAATTACCTAATTCAACAACAACAGAACAGTGTGCGAGTCAATTTCTTAAACAAAAAGAGAAGAAAAAATAAAATAAAGCATTACTATGAATATAATATAAACTAACCAGTTTGATATTGTCTACACTAAAGATTGCCCTATGGAGCAGGACCAGCATGAGTCCAAGCATTCTTATCTTGAATATAATCATCTAATTTGTAATATGCTTGTTTACAAAGTGTGCTTTTAACAAAAGATTCAAATTTTCTTTCATTTAGTTTTAATATATCACAAGGTATTTTGTTATAGAATTTAACACAGTGCCTCAGATCGATAGGATTTTGTAACAAAGAATGGATACTTATACTTTTTATCCCGGAATTAACTACCCTAGTTATAATATCCGACTTCCACGCGACCAGAGCCGCTGTCTGAAGCTAGTAAAATAATAATTTAATAGACATACGGGTAACGTATAGTTGACAAAATTGTGCGTGCTTAAATATTTGGTCAATCAATCAAATTGATCGATCCGTACAATTAAGTGTATGTGGAGGTTGAAACACGAAACTTGTTTACTCTGATCCTCTTTCATCGGTTATTACGATATAATGAGGCTGCTTTATTAGTCATATTTTGATATAAATTTGATTCTTTTGATACGATTCTAAGAAACTTTTTGTGTAATTATTATTTCCGAAAAATAAAATATTCCACGGTGAAATAAATAGTAACTTATAATGATAAGATTATGTGAAAAAATATATTTGGATATTTTGTACATATTATGGCAAATGATGGCTTAGAGGTTATGCAAGGCAATTTAATTGAGATGGTGACACAATTTCTTTACAATCATTAACGGAATGCATATAAGTTCCCACTGCTTAGGACACAGGCCTCCTGCTTGTAAAAGGGGTTGGTCTGTAATCTACACGAGCCCATTGTAGTTAAGTCACATCTCTTCAAATATCTGGTTCTCGGAGACGCTGGTCTTGTCACAAAGTTTTATTACGCTAGTTTGGGAAACATCATCATCATCATCAGCCCTTTAATGTTCCTATTGCTGGGACACAGGCCTCCTCTCTGTGAGAAGGGATGGGCCGTAATCCACCACGCGGGCCCAGTGCGGGTGTGTGAATGTCACATGTCTTCAAATTTTTGGTTCTAGGTCATGCCGGTTTCCTCACGATGTTTTCCTTCACCGTTTTGAGAGCAGTGGTGATGAATTAATTTACCCTGCCTGCCTGTGTTATGATCAACAATTACCATAATACCCACGATCTACAATTTTTAAGTCGCGGCCGTTACCACTGGGCCATCACTGCTCAGTTTGTGATACGAATCTTATCAATATGGTCCTATATTGTAAGAAAAAATGTTCTCGATCAATAAAACCCTAAATTATTTCTAGAGCCGGTGCATTTCGAGTCAGTCGGTGCTAACTTGACTACTAAGATGGGTCTACCAGTGACCCTGACATGCCGACCGCTTGGTGACACCCCTATCAGAGTCAGGTGGTCGCTGGATGGGAAGCCTGTTGATTTTACTTCGTCAAGGTAATTTGGTTTGATTTTATATGAATAAGTGGCTTCTTTTGAAGAAAATTTTCAATAACACTATTAAATATTTCAAGGACAATAAAATTAACAGATGGCATCCTGCTTCGTGTTTCGATGGTAGCGCCATCTACGGCATGCCATCAAAATTAAAGAGAGTTCCACAGAGTTATAGCGATAAGGAAAATTCTGTAGTCCCATTCCCCACTGTGGAAACTCCGAAAGTAATGCTTCAGCCATACCAGAGATGGCGCTGAACAGTAGGATACACATAGGGTATATATGTTCTGTGAGGATACACGTTTATGCGCCTTGATTGTGTATTTCAGTTTCATACTGAGCAGAGGCTCGATATTTTTCATTTGCTGTGCTTAGAAACTAACCATTTAATTGGTATATTGTCACAAATCAAAGAAAGGAAATCACCTTGATGCACTTTTGTTTCCAATACTGAATTTCTTTTGCATCGAAAACTGAGATTTTTATTTTACAATTTCAGACTTACAATATCAGAAACAATGACACACAATGGTCTGAACAGTGTGATCAACATCAATTATGTGGAGAGCAGAGATGGAGGCACTTATGAGTGCCGCGCGAGTAATCCTTTTGGGGTCGCCGCTTACAATGTGCATTTGGATATACTTGGTAAGTTATGTATAACTTTAGTTACTTGCTCACTTCTTATCGATAACATACAAAACAAAGTATGGTTAGTTATACCATTTATAACTCAAGAACTGAGCTCAAGAACATCTGGACCGATTATCATGATGTTTGATTTGGTGGATTTTTCTCTGCCTCGAATAGCAGGATAATCTTACTAATATTATAAATGCGAACGTTTGGATGGATGGATGTATGTTTTTTACTCAATTATGCCATAATGGCTGAACGGATTTGGATGAAATTTGGCACAGATATAGATTAAAGTCTGGAATAGTTTTTGATTCCCTTGGGATGATAAAATACTTCATGCGGGCGAAGCCACTGTCAGAAGCTAGTAATTAATAATTCGCTATTAGAATAAAAGTTTTGGTTGAAGTTAAAAAGACGAAATAAAATGAATACTGAGGTGGTGATCTTAACTTTCAAACTAATATTATAAAGAGGTTTGTATTGCTTGTTCGCAAAAGCGGAGAATAAATGATTCGATTACCAAAAACATTTCAAATACAATGGAGTTGTATTTAAACCCATTTAAATAAAGTCCCGGGAAACAGCTAGTATTGTGCAGAAGATGATTTTATTGGTATAAGAGAAATAAATCTTTTTTAGTATTGATAAACTCGTGTTTGTCCACTATTTCACCTGATGGTAAGCGATGTTGTGGTCGACGGTGAAGCACGCTTGCCTAGGAGTAACTTATTCTCTCTTGACTTAATGACACTCAGGTCGTAGGTATCAGGAAACATAGACTCCGGCAGGTAATCATTCAATACGAATAATATTTTTTTCCCCTTACAGAACCACCAACACCACCCCTAGACCTGCAAGTCGACTCGGTAACCAGTAACTCAGTCAAGCTATCCTGGAGAGACACCATCAGCACCCACGTCCAGTACTACACGATGCAATACACCACCAACGACTTCATGATGTGGGACAGTGCTAAGAGCATCAACATTACTAGGTAAAGAGTTGATTTCATTTCTATCTTCATCTTGGCTATTTTCGCTGTTGCCATCCACTTTAAAAATCGTTGCTTACTTTACTTAGCGTGAGGCTTTTCAATTCTACATTAGTGGATTCGAGTCTTATCCAACGGTCATAGGTGCATTTCACGTTGCAACTGGATTTAGCACAAAGTGTTGTTAAACTAAAGTGGCAAAGAGCGAATGACTAAAGTTTTGTTGAAAGCTTACATGGTCCGCATAGGTAGGCCACCCAGAAGATTGACAAAGGATCTAGTAAGCCCGCTAAATGAGGATATCACTTGTTTTTTGTGGCATTTCTTGAATAATATGACTAAGATCTGAAGTATCTCATAGATATTGCACCTTCCACTATTTGTCTTTGCATCACTCTCAGGTTGACTGGTAGAAAATGCCTAAGGCATTAAATCCACCGTACGTTTATGTGCCTGAAGTATTAAATAACTTAATAAATGATGCAGAATAGCTTAATATGAATAAACTGTTTTACATTAATTTCAGACAAGACAGCGACGTTCGTCAGAACATAGAGCTGAGAGATCTTCAGCCAGCGATGGACTACCGAGTGAGGATAGCATCAGGCAACCAGGTGGATTTGAGTCCATACACACAGCCTGTACATTTTAGTACGCAGCAAGAAGGTAATTTTAATAAGAATCCAAGATTTGAAATAAAATGTATTCAGTTTCGATAATCAGGCTCAAACATCTTATGAGAGAGGATTTTATACTTGCCCTTATTGTATGGTGGATGCATACGAAAGTTTTAGAGTGTTCTATGAATTGATACTATAGCTTGTAAGGGACACAATCTAGTTTGGTGCTGTGTGAATTAGTATACTTACTAAAATAGGTATATGAAGCATTATGTAACTATGCAGAATTTTTGCATGCTACATATTTGCATTAAACCCTCTGAGTTTATCTTGGTAGGATCGAGCATACCTGGTCGTAGGTAAAATATTCCTTTGCAGAAAGTACGAAGTAGTGGCACCATGTATTGTATATAATTGAGGTGTAGAAGGGAAAACGATTGGCTAGCTAGAAATATTTCAGAATGTCTTGCTCGAGTTCATGTCGAAACTCAGATAAATATTTAACTTTTCCAGCACCATCATCAACACCACTAGGCGTACAAGTCCAACAAACTGATAACCCTGGAGAGTTAGTCGTGTCATGGCTGCCACCACCCAGAGAGAGTCACAATGGTCAGCTGCAAGGATACCATGTGAAGGCTGTTCCCAGAATAAGTGGAGATCCACGTAAGGAAAAGACAGATTGAATCAATCAAATTGAAGTGTTATTACTGCCTGTGCCGATGGAGGAAATGGGGGAAGTGTACAGGCTAGCTATAATAAATAATAAGTGCTTGGTAGAGTTTAATCTTTTCAATGCCTTCCTTGCGTTGATAGTCTTAGTTTTATAAATAGAGGCTACGGGATTAAGAAGATAGGCCGAAAATACATCTTGCCTACTAATAAAAATGTTCCAGAGATATCGATAATGAACTGACTGCCAAGCAAAATAGTTTTAATTTCCTCTTCGACTATTTGCTGGTCGTTAGAAAACTTATTTGGTTGATCACCGTTGGTTAATATGATGATTATGATAAGTTATATTTTACAGTTCCCAATGACACCCAAACAAAGATGGTGAAAGTGATGTCAAGAAAAGGTAAACAAGAAACGACTCTCAGTGGACTGCTCAAAAATATGAGGTGAGGAAAATAATAGCAAGGTTTAGCCATTTGCTCAAGTATAGTGCCCGGCACGTAAGTTGGCAAGGTTTTGGCGTAGTGGGGGCGCGCATATTCCGCGAACTGACTAACCACCATATTAGAGCAAATGGAACATGGACGTGAAACATTTGGTAGGTCTATCCTTGTATCATCTGACCAACCAATCGCGCGCTTAGAACGGTCCTAAACGTTCCCCGCACCCCGTTTCACTTCCAAAGATACCTAAAAAACTACTTCTGTGTGTTTAACGAATCCTGCCAACTTACGTGCCGGGGATTATATCACTAAGTTTATCAGCATCCTCTTACCCTAGTTTCAAGTCAGTGCACAGTTTTCTTCTGCCGTTCCGTCCTGTCAATCGTCTTACTGCTACTACTACTAATCGTTATTACTGACTCCCTTTTCTTTTTCAATTCATTCAATATAAAGCCCATCTATCACCTGTCTTTTTTCTTTTGTTGCCCTCTTCTTCTCCAGCCATCCACATTTATATTCAAAACTTTTTTTGTCGGATGTGTTTCATTCTTCTTCTTCTTTCCATATCAAGACAAACGAATACTAAATTCAGAAATCGTTTGTATATTTTCAGGTACGCAGTATCTGTGAGCGCTTTCAATTCAGCTGGCAATGGTCCATTCTCTATACCTGTATACCAAACTACTAGAGAAGGAGGTAAGATGTTGTAAATTAAATTTCAATAAAGTAAATAATTCATTTAATAAAACAGTCAAACCCAGCTAGTACTAGTAGATTTTTGACAGACACTACGAGTGATTATTAACCCCAAAATTTAGACAACCCATGAACTTGAGGTCGGTTGCTAGTATCGGGAAGAAAATTAAAGGAAATTATTTATATTTCTTCCTTTTATTAATTTTAAACGTATATATTGACATCACTTGTCATTCACTTTGTTTCTTAAAAAACTATAGGTACAGATAAAGAGTATTCACGACAACTAGTCTAAATTAGAAACTGACCTTAATATAGTTGGTTTTCATTGATTTCAGCTCCGGAACTGCCTCCATCAGGTGTTGAATGTAGAGGAGTATCATCGTCTTCCCTGAGGATCGCATGGCAGCCTATCACTTCTCACGGGACATCACTGCTGGGATACTCCGTCTATTATAGCAATGAAGGTATGCCAAATTTTGAACCTTTTAAAAAAAAATCTTCTTTTGTTTGATAGGGTATACTTCCCAGTTGGTCCCATAGTCATCAGGTCAGGATCTGATGATGGATTCGACTTCGGAAAAGAAAGTTATTTTTCGCTTTATAGTGTTTTGTTTTGGAAGTCGGTTTGATTTTTTGTTAAAAAGTTTTTTTATACACAAACAAATTGTTAAAAACCTCCACATATATCAAAGTGGCGTTTTGTAAACGGTAGCATTTGGATCGGCATTTGAGTTTCATGTACTATTTCAAAATGATAAGGCTGGTTTGTTGTTGACCTTCGGCATATAAAACACCAGCGAGTGTTTGAAAGAACAGAAGACACCGTTGGTTTACATACTGACCTAAGGGAACTGATGGTTAAATAATATAATGCTGGCCGGGTCAATCTTCAAGTGTAAGCAACGCTTGCCTAGGTTGATCCGTGGATGGGTTAGTCCTTACATACTGAGACTCCTCCGTGCCTCGAACCACCAGTATGGCCAACGGGTATCGAGTTACCCAGTTAGCGGGTTCTAGAGGTCAGATAGGCAGTTGTTCTATGTAAAATACTGGATTCCATCTGAATCCGGTTAGACTGGAAGCCCACTTCAATATAGTTGGGTAAAAGCTTGACTAATGATACTTGTATTTACCTACAGCTTCAAAAGCAGTAGGCGACTTGATCAAGCCTTGACTTAATTTAATAGGGAAGGTAGTTGACAAAAAATATATATTTAGTCCGTCAGTTAGATAACCTAAAAATATTGGACGCGTAATGTTTTCTTTTGTCACGTAAACAAATAATTACGAAGATATGCACGGTAGAATCATTTTTTTTTAAAAGAGTAAGTATGGAGTTTCTTGTGCATTCTTCTCCATAACAAGCTACTTTCCGAATGCACGGTAGAATCAACTTTTATTCCATGTAAATTTAAAAAGTATGGAGTTTCTTGTGCATTCTTCTCCATAACTAGCTACTTGCCGAATGCACGGTAGAATCAACTTGTATTCCATTTAAATTTAAATTGTGACATTCAAAAGTGCCGCTTGGTGGCCCAGTTGAAATAAATATCTTTTGTCTTTTTTTGTCTTTTTGATACAGTGCGTTGAAATATCGTGTGACGTCACGGTATGCTACACCTTATACTGACAAAGTGACGTCACAAGCCCCCACTCCTGAACTTTGATGCGCTTTATCTTTGTCAATTTTTATTTCGGTCCAATATTATTCGATAATCTCACTGACGGACGTAATAGAATTATCATTTTTCTACCCAGGAAACACCCCAATTGTCCACCTAAAATCTATTGGATTTATGCTAACTAAATTTTACTGACAATTTAATTTGATGTTATAGAAGACTGGTGCCACAAGATACTTACAAATCACTATTTGTAATTTCAGATGGTCCCTGGCAGAACATAAGCTCCCCACACACGGAGCTGTATCTTCAAGCTCTGCTGAAGTACACCAACTATACTGTGAAGGTCACAGGCTTCTCTAATTATGGTCTGGGACCTTTCTCGTACCCCATCATTTGTACTACGCTGCAGGATGGTAAGTTACCAGATGGTTACTATTCCTAAAATATTATTTCACCTTGCGTCACCTGATTTATTTTTAAACCCCGACGGAAAAAGAGGTGTGTTATAAGTTTAACGTGTGAACCTGTATGTAATTCCTATACGAAAAACCTGTTAAAGGTGACTTTATCGAAAGTGTGCGTAGCAATTTTTGATGTAAAGCGTGTCTACTACTAGATAAATTATGTTACATGAAATAAAAATGTGTCGGGAGCTTTTTATTAATTTTACTTGTGTTAATATTTTTACTAAGAATGATATAACTAAATATTTTGTAATAATTTTATTTGCTCTTTGAAAAGAGTGTCCGTGGAGTTTCTTGCAAATTCTTCTTCATAGAGATCTACCGAAGCTTGCGAATGTACCTACAACTATTTCTTAATTTACTTGACAATTCAAAAGTACTCTTAATCGTTTTAATAAAATAAATGATTTAAGTTAGAGCCACCTGAACATGTGAAGACCTTTACGGCTTCGTCAGCGAATGATGATATCATGACTGAATGATGGACCAAACATAATCCATATAAATTAAAATCAATTGCCGTATGTAAGTGAGCAAATCAATTCAGAACGGCTGCACCTATTTATCTAATTATTTTAGTTGTTCTTGTAATTGTCGGAACAAGGTTTGCATGTATGTTAAAAAAAGTTATAGAAGTTTTCATTTTATTCATTAGTACGAGTACACCCTTGCGAAGCCAGGACGGGCAATTAGTATTTAATATTTAACAAACTTATGTTTGCTATCGACAGGCTAAAAAAACAAGGAACCCGTATGTTTGATCGACGGATTTTACATTATTATTGACAATGACGGTGACGATGATAATTTTTTTCAGAATTGTACAAAATCTGTACAAATTATAGCCTATCTGTTATTCTGATATGATAAGCTATAGTACTGAAAAGTTTCATCAAAATCCGTTCATGCGTGAAATAATAACAAATATCTATACTCACGAACTTTTTATATTTATTATATCAACAGGATAGTAAGATAGTTTTATATCAAATTACCGGTCCCCCCCGGTTTTGCTCCCGTGACCCATTTTCGGGATAAAAAAATAGCCTATGTCACTCAGAGAAAAATGTAGCTTTCTAATGGTGAAAGATTTTTTTAAATTGGTCCAGTAGTTTCGGAGCCTATTCGGTACAAACAAATATACAAACAAACAAACAAAAAAAACTTTCCGATTTATAGTATTGGTATAGATTACCTGTCCGCCCTAGCTTCACACGGGTGTACTAATGAAGGATATGAAACTGTTTTAATTTTGCTTTTATAAAACCTTGTCCTTGCTTTTCTGAAGTTATTTATATATTATCTAATATATAAAATTCTCGTGTCACAGTTTTCGTTGTCAAACTCCTCCGAAACGGCTTGACCGATTTTGATGAAATTTTATATATATATTTAGTAGGTCTGAGAATAGGTCAACATCTTTTTTTTTTTTTTTTTTAATGGGAAGGGTAGGTATGTAGGGTAGGGTAGGGTAGGGTAGGGTAGGGTAGGTTAGGGTAGGGTAGGGTAGGTTAGGGTAGGGTAGGGTAGGTAGGGTAGGGTAGGTAGGGTAGGGTAGGTAGGGTAGGGTACGTAGGGTAGGGTAGGGTAGGGTAGGGTACATAAATGTTTGGTCTTTTTATGGCAAAACAAAGTTTGCCGGGTCAGCTAGTATTTATTCAGCAATTAATATTTATTTATGAAAATTATATGAAATGATTTTTATTATAGATCGCTGAATTCATTCTTTTGTTTCAATTTTAAACCTAGATTTCTGATTTCAGTGCCCGGTCCACCATCAGCTATAAAAGTGTTGGTATCATCACCAACCTCTCTTCTCGTCAGTTGGAAGAGACCAGAACAAGCGAATGGAGATATTTCACATTATACTGTTTATGTGAAACCAGTGTCTAGGTAAGCCTTCCTCATCATTAATATAGGGTAAGATAACCAAAGAAAAGAAAGAAAAAGTGTTTACCAGTTATTGACATTTTAAGTAGTGCTTCCCCCTAGCTCATATTGAAACGCATTAGCATACAAAAATTATAATTATTTAGCGGTACCAACGCCACCACTTACGAACTAATGACATGACGTCACACAAATCCTGCATCGCGTAAGCAAAGGTATCGACGCAATTTGAATGTATGCAACAGTCTGACAATAACCGTTGGGTAGTTACCCGGCCCAGACACAAAACCCGTCTGGTCGGAGGATCCTCCCTTTTCTATGGAGGTTTGTGGGACTTTACACTCTGTTCCGCATACCTCCAAAATTAGATCGAAGGAAATATCTTTATTTTAAGGGTTGTTTCATCCAGTGAAATAGTAATTTAACATATATATTTTCACTAAATTAAAAAAAATGCTATCTATATTCCTACTACTGGCATATTAATTCCGACATTGTGTAATCTATGGTTTTTATAGTCTTGCCTTTAAATTTAGAAGTGCATTAGCACTTCTAAATCAGGCAGGATGCCAGCGATGGAGTGGTTTACGAGGTGTTTTTTTTACCCGACTGCCGAAGGAGGGTAATGTCTCTCTAATCAGTCTATGTATGTTTGTATGTATGTATGTTTGTTCCTATATGGCGTTCCAAAGACCAAACGCGTGGGCCGATTTTGATGATTCGTACGTCAATCTATTCGTCTAAACCCTGCGAGTGTCACTGGCTACATTAAAATTGGACAATAGAAAAAGGCGGATTTTGGGCGCCATATTGTGGGGGCACAATTTTTTTTTTTCTTCCAATCTCATCGTGTGGGGTATCAATATTAAGGGATTTTAAGAGTTGATTTCAAAAATATAAAATACTTGTATGTTTAAATGTACCTAATTCGAAAAAAAAAATAACTAAACAGTTATAAATAAAAAAAGTTAAATCAAAAAATTAAAAAACCCGACTGCTTCAAAAGCGAACTAAAAAGACATAAACAAGGAGAAAATCATGCTGTGCAGGCGAAGGATACACCAGATTTTGGTCAGCCAGCACGCGAATATGTATCCTCCGAATGCACAGCATGATTTTCTCCTTGTTTATGTCTTTTTAGTTCGCTTTTGAAGCAGTCGGGTTTTTTGATTTACTGTTTTATATCTCATAAATCTAGGGCACGTTAAGCCGTTGGTCCCGGCTGTCATTTGAAGATCTTTGACAGTCCTTACGGGTAGTCAGAAGCTAGAGATCTGACACCAGTCTTGCCAAGGGGTATAGTGTTACACATTTAGTGGGTTTTGGAGGTCAGATAGGCAGTCACTCCATGTAAAAAACTGGTACCCAGCTTAATCCGGTAAGACTGGAAGCCAACCACAACAACAATTGGGAAAAGGCTAGGCAGATGATGATGAACTCTAGGGCAGTAATGAGACCAGATACCAAAGAATCCACTGGCATATGAATTATTTTCAATTACCATTTTTTTTTTTCATTTTTCATACAAAATTTTGGGAATAGTCATGGCATTCCGAAAGGACGCACAAAACAT
Source organism: Orthosia gothica (assembly GCA_949775005.1). Taxonomy (NCBI): domain Eukaryota; kingdom Metazoa; phylum Arthropoda; class Insecta; order Lepidoptera; family Noctuidae; genus Orthosia; species Orthosia gothica. Next base: position 17,752,618 of record OX459052.1, read on the forward strand.
TTGAAATAATTTAATTTATATTTATGATAACTTCGAAACTATGCATTTTTGGACCACATATTCCAGATGTTTTTGTATTATTTTCACTTATGCAATATAACCCTAGAGTTATGGGATATCAAAAAAAAACTTTTGAATAATATGGCACATATATGCTGAAGTGGCCCAAGTGCCCATACACCTGCTCTTTGGAAGACTGCCAGCTGCTGGGCCCAAAATTTATATAGAGTTTTTCATCGACTCGAAAAGAAGAAGAGTGTCCCACTGCAGGGTAAAAGTTTTTTCTCATTCAGAGAAGGCATGAGCATGAGATTGTTCACTAAGCTTGCTCAATGCGAGTTGGCGATTTCAAACTTTTATCGACAGGTGTTCTCACGATAATTTCGCCCACCGTTGTCAGCGATGTCCAAGATAAACCTAAAAAGTACATATAATTTCATATTAGTACTTACCCGGATTTGAACCCACGACTTCAAGTACGATAGACGAGGTCTTAGCCACTAGGCCACTAAGACATCTGTATCATCATCATCAGCCTTTTAATGTTCCCACTGCTGGGATACAAGCCTCCTCTCTGTGAGAGGGAATGGACTGTAATCCACCACACGGGCTCAGTGTGGGTTGGTATATGTAACATGTCTTTAATATTTGGTTCTAGGACATGCCGGTTTCCACACGATGTTTTCCTTCACCGTTTTGAGAGCAGTGGTGATGAAATAATTTACATTAAGTAAAGAGCGTGCCTGGGTTCGCAACCATGACCTACAACTTATAAGTCACGGTCGATACCACTGGGCCACCACTGCTCTCATGCAATGCTGCAATGCCCTCAATCTGTATGCATAGCATCAATTAATTATTCTTCTTCACATTTTTTCCAGCACGAGTTCACCACAGAGCTATCGAGTAGAAGCAACTCTGGAGACTCCCCTTCGACACCTCACGTTTCCACTATCGGGACTGTCAACTGGCAGACAGTACGAAGTATTTGTGAGAGCTCATACAGCAGTTGGAGAAGGTACTCCGAGTAATAGAGTGCATATAGACTTGAGTTCAAAAGGTAAGTTTTTAAAGTAATAATAAAACATTTTTTTTGTAATAATGTTCCATTTTGTCATCCTGTTTCTGATGATTGACATAATAAATATCACCATCTACAGCTGCTTATCAATTATATCATCGCCAAAACTCTAGTAAACAAATATGAAATAATTTTCAAAATAATGGCATCAGTGACGAAATTATTAAGCTTTAAATTTAATATTAGAAATACAAATCACAAAGTCTCGTGAGAGTGACAAATATATTTGTTTCAAAATGTTATAGGTATCTCGCTTGTTTTTCGATCAATTTTGACACTGTTTTCACTGTTAGTATTCTATTTTAATATATTTGTGGATAAATGTATATAACGTAAATAAATATATTTTTCTCATGTATAGTTTCTATTGAGCTAATGTTTCTAATCTAACATTTATCATTTCCAGTGGTAGCTGGCGTAGCATCTCTCGGTGGCCCCGTATCAGTAGGAGTAGGCAGCTCCTTACTCCTAGTCTGTCAATGTGTGGGATCACCACCACCACGCACCGTGTGGTATCACAAACACAACATCATCACCCACCATCCTAGATTCACGAGGAACCATGATGATAGTTTATTGATTAATAGTGAGTATTTTTATAAATTGGTATATTTTCTGTAGTAGAGTTGAGGATATCGAGAACTTTTGGGAAAGTAATTCAAAAGCTCTTATTTAATTCTCGTTGTTTTATGTACTACGAAAGAAAAAGAGAATACGTTCTTCTTCATCGCTTCACTTTTGACAGAGCAGTCGTGGTTATGATGATACTTGTCCAATCGCTGGTGAATTTATAACTAGCCTCATGATTTCTCTAGTATCCCGATCTAAGAACAAGCTATTTGATTGACAAAGATCTTATTGAGATAGTCAATGCTGCTCAATAACGTCACGGTCACTTAGTTACCGTGGTATTTTAAGATTATTTTATCATTAACAGATGAATCTCGAAATTGTAATCTTATTTGTGTAGATCGCTGTTTTTTTTATGTCTGTTCTATCTTTCTAAAAAGTATCTGCATGTGAATAAAAATATTTTTAAACTTTTTAGATATAGACCCATCTCTAAGCGGCAACTACACCTGCCTAGCCAAGAACTTGTATGGTTCTGACTCCGTATCTTACGAGGTATCCGTGCTGCCTACCCCAGAGCCGCCCAGCTTGAGAGTGACGTCACATAAGAACGCCGTACACCTGCAGTGGGAGTTACCGAGGAAAATTGGTGGGAAGACGCAGAAAATAAGTGAGTCTATTTAAGTATTTTCATTTACGTAATCTTTTCATGGCATAAGTATTTTAAGGATAGAGAGAAAACACCTATCATTATTATGTCAACTGTGAAGATTATGACAAAAACCAAAATAAGCAACATGATACTTATTATGATAGCCTAAAACTCAACTGCAGGAGGTGACCATAAGCTCGTAGAGTAAGTTTATTTTGAGGGTGCGTAAGGGACAGTTGTATACAAGTCAGAAAGATCTTTCCCTTACACAAACTCAAAATAACCTTACTCTTAAGAGCTTATGGTCACCTACCTGGTCGTAAGTCTATCTTGACTTAGTATTGCTATAATACGCGCTGCGAAACGCATTCACCAAGAACGGAAATAGGGACTTTAAAAGACATTGAAAATTGACATTCTGCTTAGGTTCTAACAGAAAACTATCAACCTAAAGAAACCCTGATCCATGTTTTGATGTGGCAGTCCTTTGGAAGCTTGGTGGGACAGTGATAAAGGACAAGGGTAATGTGAAATAGTCCACTTAGTCCTGCTTTAACTCGCCCTAAGCCACCTGTCTGAAAACAATTGGCTAACCACCTATTTTCTAATTCCAGGTTACAACCTAACTTGGAAAGAAGCAAACGGATCCTGGCAAGACGCGTGGTCAAGTAAGGGCACGTCTCTACAAGGAACTCAGGAGTACACTCTTCAGGGGCTGAAGTGTGGCACCAAGTACTCTCTGAGAATGACTGCAGCCAATAGTGTGGGGTCCTCGCAGCCGACTTATGTTGATGCTACTACTTTGGGTGGAGGTAAGATAAATTTGAAGGTCTTCTGATATGAATCAAACCATAATATAGCCCTTTTTTTCGTTATTTTGAGAAGTTTACATGTAAAGTTGAAAGATAGAAAATACTACTTCGTGGAACTTATTGCACTTCTAAAATTTTTAAAATAAATGGACCTATCTAGTTATCTAATCTTTGAAAGGCAGAGAAAAGCCTGCCTCACCGTCGACCACATCATCGCTTACGACCAAGTGAGATAATGGTCAACCGCGAGCCCATCAATAATATAATTGAAACATTTTGTAACTACAAAATCAAACTGACTTCCTAAAAGAAAGTAACTTTTCGCTTTGTAATATTTTATTTCGGAAAAAGGTTTAGTTTTGTCTTTTTAGTTTAGGTACCTTTTATTATTAAGAAAATACGCAATATTAAGGATAACTTAAAAACTTTTCATATGATCTTTATCAGAAGAGAAGAACCAGATTTAAAAAAAAAAAACATCAAAATCGGTTCATAATTGGCGGAGTAATAGCGTAAACAACATACAAAAACATACAGTCGAATTGAGAAACTCCTTCTTCTTGAAGTCGGTTGAAAAATGCATCAGTCACATGATGTTACTACATTCAATTTTCTTATTAACTAAAACTTAATGCCATACTCATTTCCTACCACTTAATTATAGCCTAAAAATGGTAGAGGGAAAACATTGGTTGGATCAGGTGAATAAGCTACGTCCTTCCAGCAGACTGAAGTATGATGAATCTGTTAATATACATGTATATGCTGCTACCACCCCATGCTTTGAAAATCATTTTAGTTAAGTGTTTCTTAACTGTATATTGCATCAATTTCTGCCAGCGGCTTCACCCACGTGAAAATTGTTTTATTAAGTCAAGGGAACATTATATCGAAATAAAAAGTAGCCTATGTGTGTGTGTGTTCTAGACTATAGTCTAACTATGTCTCTGCCAAATTACATCCAGATCCTTTCAGCCGTTCTGGCGTTATTTTCACATTTATAATATTAATAAGATATATATGTCGGAGATGGTTATCAATGAAGTTTGCGGGTAGTCAACATAATTTGAAATAATTTGTTTTCTTATTACTTATTTTAAGTGATTTTACTATCAATTATTGCCTAATAAATCAAATCATAATTTATTGAGTACTCGGAGTACGCACAGATTGATTTTTGGCAACTTATTTTGATAATAGTAATCGATGGTTTGTTCAAAGCAATTGTTGACGTGTTAATTTGATTATTCTTTGTGTTATCACCATTATTTGCTTACGACAATTATTCTTGTATTACTTGATGATTTAAGAATCAAAGTCTTATTTGATTAAGCACATTTTAGTGTTTTGTATCAAGTAAACACGTGACGTACTTCCGTACGTCATCGGACAGAGTTGTTGTGGAGGGATAGCAAGGTATAAAAGAGCTTGCATCGGTATGCAAGTTAGTCTATCTTCGGATTAGACTCGATAAAAAGCTCCCCTGCTCCCGACAAAACTGTTGGTTTATTTGGTACAGCACTGCTGTATATTCACAAAGCTGTATTGGCTTGCTGATGGCGAACGATACACTTTGTATTTGGGTGGCTTAGGCTGCTGTACGAACTATAACCTTAAGGGTTTGTTCGATTAACTGTATTGTTGTTACTATACCTTTTTAACCTACTTTATCTTGTTACTTTTATTGTTTTGTTATAGTGAAACTAGTACTGTAATTAAAAACCTTGTTATTGTTTGTAGTCTTGTTTATCCCAATAAAATGGGAACGCCGAAATCCTGACCATATATACCGCTCGGCTACCCCTGATCCTACATATATATATATATATATATATATATATATATATATTTAAGTAAGATAGTAAGTCCTGTCGAAATTGGAAGCTATGGGCATTCGGGGAGCAGCGCATGAGCTTTTTAAGAGCTATCTCCAAAACAGGAAACTCCGCGTTAATATCGATGTATACACTAGTGATGAAGAAATTTTCACATACGGAGTTTGGCAAGGCAGTGTATTGGGGCCTATGCTCTTCCTAATATATATAAATGACCTATGCACACTAGCACTCCTCAACACCAAGATATTAACATACGCTGACGATACTGCGATCGTGATATCTGAGGATACATGGCGTGACGTGAAATATCATGCAGAACAATCATTACATGCGATCTTCAGGTGGCTGCAGAATAACCTTTTGTCACTTAATTTGGCTAAATCTAACTAGATTCCTTTTTCCATTAGTCACAGGACCACAGCCCCATCTGATTTAAATATTTTTGCTCATTCTTGTTTGGACCCCTCTTCATGTTCATGTTCTGCACTATCTCGTGTCAGTCATACCAAATATCTGGGTGTAGTGATTGATGACGGACTGAAGTGGTACTCTCAAGTTGTAAGCCTAACTGCAAGGGTCAGGAAACTTATTTATATCTTTAAGTCTCTAAGGCATTACGCTGACTTCAAAACATTAAAAATGGTGTATCTTGCACTTTGCCAGTTTGTCATCGGTTATTGCTTTCCGGTTTGGGGTGGTACCGCTAAGACTAAACTGCTTGGATTGGAACGCGCCCAGAGGGCTGTGCTCAAGGTGATGCTCGCAGACCGTATAGATTTCCCACAAGTGAATTGTACGTGGAATGCAGGGTACTTACTGTGCGGCAGCTCTTTGTGCTCAATGCCACACTCAGGAAGCATGGACAGGTTCCTCCATCAGATCCAACCACTCGTAAAGCCAAATCTGCATGTCCATCTGTTTCTCACAAAACAGCTCTCGCTAGGTGCCAGTTTTATGTGATAAGCTCTCTCATTTACAGAAGAGTCAACCAACATATCCAAATAAGTAATTTAAACAAACACAAAGTCAAAACGAAATTACAAAACTGGCTGTTTAATCAGGACTATAATAATCCAGTACAGAAGACCTTAACTTTAATATAATGTAGGCAAGTAATAATCACTGTCACTATGCAAAAACAAATGCAATATCACACGAACACTCCTTACAAGACTAGACTACACACACCCCCACACACTCCCGTAATACACCCACTCTGCTTTCATACACCACACCACACTATTTCACACCCCATCCCACTACCTCACACCCCATCCCACTCACACAACCATCCCCCATTGGACACACCTAGTCACATATTCATAATCATAGTAAAATAAGGACATAGTAGGTTAATAACACACATAAATAAAGGTTTATTTAGTAAACGAAGTTACAGTAGAACACTGACTCCTATGTCACAGGGTTCCCCTAGTTTAGGAGGCAGGGTTTTACACTATTTGTGCGCCCTTTTCCAAATATTCAATGTAACTATGTGAAATCTTCTGGAATTATATACAAAGGTATTTTGTGTCAATAAACTTATTTTATTTTATTTAGTAAGAAGTGTGATAGCACATAACATCACGCCTGTATAACCAGAAAGGTTAGGTAGAGATAAGCTTGGAGGTGCATCTATATACGGTGTATTTTTTCCAGTACCAATATCACCGACCAGTACCGAATGGTTCTGGAGCAACGCTACCCACATCTACATACAGTTGAGCGGCTGGGACGACAACGGCTGTGAGATTACCAGGTTTGATGTGGAGTACAAGGAGTATGGCGGGAAGGCGTGGAGGAAGGTTGAGAATAGACTGGTGGGTAATATATTTTAGTTCAATTTTCTTGAATTGTTTTAAGACCTTGTAATATAGACATTGTGTCATTCTATCAAAGTCCAAAATGTATCGGACAAACATGCGCTAACAAAATGACACGTGGTCAATCCCCTACAAATGACATGTAAAGATTTTATTTAACTTGCAATGTATGTATGTAAGTATGAGTTGAGGGGCTCGTGGCTAAATAATAACAGCCGCACTGGATAAGCAACGCTTGACGAGGTCGGTCCGTGGATGGGTGACCATTTCAACGTACCGAGTTTCCTTCGTGCCTCGGAAAGAACGCTAAGCCATTGGTCCAGGCTGTCATTTGAAGATCTTTGACAGTCGTTACGGAGTAGTCAGAAGCTTGAGAACTGACACCAGTCTTGCCAATGGGTACCGTGATGCCCGGTTACTGGGTTGTGGAGGTCAGATAGGCAGTCGCTCCGTGTAAAACACTGGTACTCAGCTAAATCCGGTTAGACTGAAAGCCGACCCCAATATAGTTGAGAAAAGGCTAGGTAATATGGATATGATATGTAAGTAAGTATGTTTTTGAGTCAAATCTTGGAATTGAATTTTAAAACAGTTATCTTCCACTGATTAACATGAATTTATCAAATAAAAAAATAAAAAAAATGTAGTACTAAACGCGTTATGTCATTTTACCTCAGTCCTCTTGTCTCGAGGATCGAGATAAAATAATTGCAAAAAGTACAATTTATTTTATTTATTTTTATTTATTTTATTTTATTATTAATGTACACACAGAAAATAGATATAGAAAACACATGATGACATAGGAGTACAAGGGTACTGCTTATTTCTTTAGAAATTTCTACCAGCAGACCCGCGAAAAGGAGATATGAAGAAGAAATGTAGACAAATAGTGTGTTAGAGCAGGAAGAGTAGAAAAGTGAACGACTAACCTAAGATATACGAACGACTAACCTATTTACTGATCGGTATTTTGCAAAAAAATATTGTCAGAAAATTGAAGCCCATTTGAATACGTATAACTAAGTTTTTTGTAACCACGATACCATATCTTAGGGACTGAAAAGAATAAACTAAAAAAAATGAGACAACCAGCAGCAATTTCGATATGAAATGTTCTCCCTTTTATACAACCTTGCGGGATCACTTTATCTTTGAGCCCACACAATTACAACACAGCGATCAGTTACCAATCGAATATTATTTCTTTTTTCTTCCAATTCTGACTGTACTTTCATATCTTTCGCACACTACTGTTGTTGTTTATTTCTCTGTACCCTAGTTGACAATGATGTGTACATTAATATAGGTCAAAATTGTTCTGCTAATAAACATTATATTATATTATTATTAATTCCAGCCTCAACTCGACCAAGCCTGGAGCCACTACGTCCCCACATCGATCCTCGCACAACCGAATTCCTTCGTGCTAGCTGAACTATCACCGGCTCAGTGGTACCATGTTCGAGTGACTGCTGAGAATGCAGCCGGGATATCTACGTCGTTGTATAGTTATGCTACTACTACTGTACAGGGAGGTGAGTAATTCTCTTCAGTAAAGACGGTAAACCTCTCGGGATTGCTGCAATCGCAAGTCCAATTCCGCAACTAAAAGTAAATAAAAATAGTACCGACTTCCAAATGAAAACACTTATATGTGACAAATAACATCAATTTTGAAAGTCAGTGTCTAAAGACGAAGAAATGAAACCAGAAACACCAACTTATTTTGTAATATTTTATTGCTCCTTCGGTAAGCTAAAGGTCTATAAAACTTGCAACGTTAACATACAGTCAAAGAATATACCAACATGATTTGACTTTGAATATGATATTTTTAAGTCACAACGTATGGATGGTTTTCATATTACAAGTATTGCTACTGATGTGACGTTTGACGTCTTGGTTACCTACCGAAACTTTGATTAAAAGCCAAAGATATTGAAAATGCACGATGCATGCAATGCAGATATAAAAAAGATATGTTGTTGGGTATTCTTATAGAGGAAGTTTGAAAGTGGCGCCAGTGACAGACAATTTTAAAGGAAACCGTTTGTCCTAGTATAGTCACGTGATGAAAAGGGATGAAACGCATGTTACTAAAAGAGGTATCAATATAAATGTGCATGGATGGAGAGGAAGTGGAAGGCAAAAGAAAAGATGAAGGAATGTGTGAGGAGTGACATGAAAGAAAAGGGAGTCAGTGATAGCGTGACGGGGGACAGGACGGTATGGAAGAAGAAAACGTGCTGCACCGACCCCAAGTAACATGGGACAACGGCAGAAACATCAGGGTATTCATAAAGAATTTAGCATTTAAACACCATTGGTGTTATAATTTTTATTTTATGGTATTATTTATTTCATAGAAGTTAAACATCTCTGATTTTTCTTAGCTAATAATTCCTTATGTTTCTAATGTTTCAGAATCAGTTGGGCCACCATCAGAATTCTTCGATTTGAACATGCTGGTTATAATCTGCAGTTCAATACTCCTGATGATCTGTTCCCTGACTTGCGTCTACATACTCGTCAAGAGGCATAAGTAAGTATTGCACAAAATTGTAATATTTTAGAGAATGCCAGCTATTTATTGAGCATAGTTTAAAAAAAAAAATAACAACCTGGGAGTCTTTAAGTCATGAGTGAATAGGTTTCTTCTAAGCAAGCGTGCTTCATCGTCGACCACATATAAGTGGTAAAGCGCAGGCATATCGAAAAAATATTACTAAGACCAAAACAATAAAATTAAGAACTTATGATCTTCACAGACCATGAACTTGGTGCGTCCTTGTATATTGCTTTATATATTTATAATATAATATTAATAAATTATATATTTATATATAGAGCTTTTCAAGCGGGAGTAGATGGCCGAGTCCGAAACTATGAGGAATAGCGAAAAACACTCCAAAGCAGTCACGGGGCCGATTCAAAATAAATAAAATGGATTTATAATTTTAGGGGTTCCGTACTCAAAGGATAAAAATGAGACCCTATTACTAAGACTCCGCGGTCCGTCTGTCTGTCTGTCACCAGGCTGTATCTCATGAACCGTGATAGCTAAACAGTTAAAATTTTCACAGATGATGTATTTATATACTACTATAACAACAAAAATCTCCATAAAGCGAAAAATTACTTTCTTTTCCGAAGTCAGACAAAGAAAAATAAAATTGATTATTATTCAACAAATATTTAGGTTTAGATGCCATTCAGATACTATAATATAATCATGACTTGAAACGATCGAGACAAACAGTTCAAAATATCCGAGATACATGGCTTAGTGATCTTTAAGACTCTGTTTAACTGACCTTCCTGAGCCAAGTTACGAATGTTTCGTATCAAATCACTTTCTACAATCGTTAAGGCCTTCTACATTGATTCGTTTTCTACGAGCGTTATCAATTGTAGATTGTCAACTTGGCTACAGATGCTTAACCACTAATGATCTTAAAGACCCTAATAATCATGATAATTATGATGTCCATTTCATTCTAGCCTTTTTTCTTTCCAGCCATCAACATCTAACAGAATACAGAAACTCTTTAACAGCTGAATGCAAGTCAGAGCGAAGTAATGTGACAGTGAACACGCCGCAAAGTGTTCCCACTGATATGAACAACAGGGTGTATAGTACGCCTGTGCATCTTACTGCTGAGAATAAACATGGTGAGTATTTTGATATTTTTGGACCGTTGAAAAAGAAATAATAAATATTGAAAAACAAATATTCATCTGCCAAAAGTCCTAAAATGGAGACCGCGTTTAATCAACAAACGTAGCATAGTGCATCCCAGCAAAGCCAACGATCTTAAAAAGATGCTGGGACAAATTTGATGCAAAACCGACTTAATAATTTTTGTTCAATTGATTGAATTGCGTCATGAATTGTGATATTTGTTTACACACTACAGAAATTTAAAGAAGGAATACACCTAACCAATAGTAAAACAAAAATGAAATAACAAAAAACCGGCCAAGTGCGAGTCGGACTCGCGCACGAAGGGTTCCGTACCATTTTCGTTAAAAACGGCAAAAAAATGACGTTTGTTGTATTGAAGCCCCCCTTAAATATTTATTTTATTTTGTTTTTAGTATTTGTTGTTGTAGCGGCAACAGATATACATCACCTGTGAAAATTTCAACTGTCTAGCTATCACGGTTCATGAGATACAGCCTGGTGACAGACAGACAGACAGACAGACAGACAGACAGACAGACAGACAGACAGACAGACGGACCGCGGAGTCTCAGTAATAGGGTTCCGTTTTTACCCTTTGGGTACGGAACCCTAAAAAAACACAAATTAGGTGAACAAGTAATGCTAATGTAATTTTAAGAATAATAATAAAATTTCACTCTTCCACAGAATTATACGAGATAAGTCCATACGCACAGTTTGCGATAGGCTTCCGTACCTTTGGGCATGTGGATAACCAAGAAGTGCCCAACCGGGTACATCTCCCGGGTAACAGCAAGTCTCGATACGATAGTGGTTAGTATTTAAATTAGTACCATGTACTGTGTATAAAATAGAATTACTAGCCATATTATTTGGTATTTCAAAACGGTTTTTTTAATAATAATATTCGTAGAACCGAGATACAAACTTAAATCGTATTTGTTAGCTTTATTTACCTCGATGATATTTTAATATAACATAATACTGAAATTTGTAATTTTTTCAGAAACAAGTTTTCAAATGCGATCGGAGTCTGAAGAAAGTGACTGCGTATCGCGAACAACAACACTAAAAAGTGTACCAAGAAGTAAGTAGAGTAAAAATTATCAATACAAAAGTAAAAGATAACTAAGGCTGCCTAGACGAATAATCTAAAAAATTGGTTACGGCCTTATCCCAAAAGTTTTACAGTAGCTTACGCATATCGGCAAGCATAGTGTGGGACGCCTAGAGGGTGCTAGGTAGACCGATGACCTGAGTAAGGAACAAGGGAAAGAGTGGACGCTAAAGGTGGAAGACCGGGTGTTGAGGCACATCTTGGGTGATGTCTAAATCCAGCGATGGACTGTGACTGGTTGAATAGGCTCAGCTTATAAAAGGGAGTCTTACTTATCATAACTTCAATCAATGGGTATCGTGTTACCTAGTACCGTGATTGTGGAGGTCAGATAATAAGTAGTCGTTCCATGTAAAATACAGCAATTCAGCGGCAAGCTATAAGACTGGAAACCGACATAATAGACCAAAAGTAAAGCTAATGATGATGTTAATTGTTAGAGATGAAATCTTACCACCGTTTTTCTTTATTTTACAGAAGCGTGCAGAGTACCACATCATAGGTAGCCGACACAGTCATAATTATAACTGGGATAATAGTAAACAATTTTAAGCCGGTTACAGACCTAAAGCAAAGTAAGCTCTTGTTCTGCAACCAGCTTTATTATGGTTGTGTTCATATCAATTTTTCGTCATCAAACTTATATTAAGGTTGTATCAATTTCATTTCTTTATCTTTGAAATAGTGGAGTTTATACATATAGATAAATAGGTGAGATAGGTAGCAGTTTGCAATTCAATATAATATATCAGTTTTGTATTGTGCAAAATGTTCAAGTCAAGTATTCTTAATATTACAGAAAATATATATATATATATCAGCTACTGCATATATATTAGAACATAAATAATTCTAAGTATTTATATTTTGTAAGTATCTAGTTACCCATCTAAATTTCTTGAACATGTAAATGATTGCAAATTGCTCCTTGCTTGTCAATAAAATTTAAATGTTTTTATGTAGCTAATCAAGATCTCAATGGTTTAACAAAACAAAATAATTTGTTAAATTAACCACATTTCAAATAAATACCTTATGTTTTTAATGTGTAAGTTTTTATAAATAAAATAATGTTAATAATAATGAATTGTATAAATAAGGAACGTTTTTATTGTAAACATTATATCCATATAGTTTTTATTCAAATGAAAATCAGAAAAAATAAAACAAATGACAAACAACAATGTTGCCAAATCATTATTTAAATAATTTATCTTAGGTTTTCTAACATTGTCACCCTAAACATAAAAATTGTATATTAAATCTTCGAAAATAACTGTGTTTAACATAAGTACCTATTCTAATGAAATCCAGTTTCACAGTCTTCAGATAGACGTTATTTTGGATATTCAAGCCTCTATGGCATCAGCATAAGGATTTGTTTTGACCTGACATAGGTTTTTGATTTGTTTTAGCATTTCGAAATAATTAAATTGTGTTATCTGGAGCCATATTATGAAATATGAATTATCAAGATTTCAGTGCAACAAAGGGTCTATCGCTATCGATCATGTATAGTTCTGTCTTTATCTCGCACTTGAATCATGATGGCATCAAAACATCAATATACGTTAGCAGTTTTGTTTTTGAAATATATATTATCTTTTATAAAAGTACTAAAGAAAGATTATTCATAACACTGCCACTTTTTATCTATTTTGTTTTATTTTATTACATAATGTCTGAAGCCAGAGAAACGGAAATAATGTAGTGAAAAACTAAAGTAAATTGAAAATTAATTATCTTCAAAAAGACTGATTGTTTAACGTTTATTTTTTAATATGTAAATCCTCGATTTACTATTGAAATAAAATTTCGAAAATATTAAATGTTAGAATACTATTAACTGTTTTATTCATCATCATCATCATCATGATCCGTAGCCCAACTTCGCCCACTACTAAGCATAGGCCTCTCTTTTGTGCCAATTCCCACGCTCTTGCGCCAACCTCATCCAGATTTTCCCCGCGATAGCAGCAATGTCGTCTGTCCATCTCGCCGCTGGACGACCAAAATTTCTTCTGACAGTCCTTGGACGCCATTCAATCACTGCTCAACACCACTTGTTAACACCTCGCCTTGCCATGTGTCCTGCCCATCCATTTGAGCTCCAAAGACCTTAGTATAATACTCACAGCGGATTTTTGTGTCTCTGAAATTGGCTGCAAGACCCTGCGCAGTAGCTATTTGTGTGTCAATGTTGAAGATGAAGATAGCATTGGATAACTGTCTCTTTCACCCGTTTACGTTTGTTGCATTTTCCTATCTCGCAGTATACTTGTGACTACAGGTCATTTATCTCTATATTTTTTAATTAAAATGACGCTTAGGGAACGTGTCTCTTTAAAACAACACCAAGCCAATTGTAGGCAATACTAAATCGTCACTATTTAGCGAGACACGATATTGGATGGCTGCCGCTCCTGGCAGCCCTGAAAATCCACGCAATGGGCAGTTTAAGGAGATGAGAAGTGACGAATAAATCCGCTCCAACGTACGGCAAGTATCTTTCACATTGAGTTCTGCTACTGACTGAGTCTACGGTAAGCTAGCGTTATTTTTGTATTGTCTTTGTAAAGGGTGAATAGGCCGAGAGAGTGCTACTTATTATAGCCCGCGTCCAGTGTATCTGGTAGCATGTCTCGCTCAAATGGCAGAGGCAATTAGGCACAAAACTGACCACTGTCTTAGGACTGGGGAAGGCATGCTAGAGCTTAGGGAGCCTGTATTCTTGGAGCCGCAACAGATTCTCTCTAGAACTTGCAGTCTAGGCCCAGCAGTACACGTTACGATGGAGCTGCTGCTGAAAGGCGGTCTCACGTCACTTGGGTGGGCAGTCTAGACTTTTGTCAAAGTACTCATTAACAAGTATCAATGCAAGCGTAGCGCTCCTACCAATTTCCTTCTGTTAGGTAAATAATGCACTTTGCAATCCCATTGTCTAATTAATGTCATACTTAACTATTGTTTAACATAAATAGCCCTTAAGGCTAACAGACAGAAAGGTGTGCTGGGAAGGATTATTACACTAGGAAATGATGGCGGGATGGGCGCTTTTGGGCTGTCTGTAGGGGTGTTGATCTAATCAACTCCAATAACTTCTAGAGTTAAAACTCCCTGCCGTATTAATTACTTTTATTTGTAGTAATTCATGAATGTAAATTCATTATCCGCGACCATTATTCAGTCTTTGATTTAAATACTCTATACATTAGTGTAAAGGGTTCTCACACAAGCTTTAGTTAATTATAACAATTTAGTATGTCCCTTTAGTTATATTTTATCCTTCTAAACCACTTCCAAGTTATAACTTTATAACTGTGAATTCCAAAACAAAACAAAAACATAATTTCAAAACGAAGTTCATTGTGCAGCGCGGAATGGCGGGGCGCTGCACCTCTTTTATCAAAAGAGCCGACTTTAACACTAAATCTAGGACATTTTAGGAAAAACGAAATTTTTATCAGTCTAGGGTCGTTTAGGAACCGTCACATACTCAATGACAAACTGTTGCGCAATCGTTCGCAGAGCCATCATCAAATACACAACACGTCTTCGAATTTCAACATTCAGAATTTGGTCTAATCGAAAAGCATGATCCGTTAGATAACCTAAAAATATTGGACACGTATTTTTCTTTTGCCACATAAACAAAAAATAACGACGAAACAGTGCGTTGAATCGGTGTGCTACACTTTATACTTACAAAGTGACGTCACAAGCACCCATTCCTGAACTTTGATGCGCTTTACCTTTGTCAGTTTTTATTTAATTGATAAAGCGAAAAATACGGGTCCCATATTATTTGATAATCTCACTGACGGACTAAACAGAATTATGATTTTTCTTCCCTGAAAACATCCCTATTACAGTTTTTGTAGTTATAGTCTGACTGTTTGTGTAGGTATGTGAGTTTACAAACTCCAGTGACAACTCAATCTGCCTAGCCTTTTCTCAACTATGTTGGGGTCGACTTTTAGTCTAACAGAATGCAGGTGTGTACCAGTATTTTAACTATTTGACCTTTATAGAATATAGTAAAAAGCCAGTTGGATTTGACGGCCGTATAATAACAAAACACAATCAGGCTTACATTGTTATTATCTGCCAATAGTAGCCAAATCATCTACAACAGAGGTTGTATATAAATACTTCAACCATCAAACCTAGTAACTGGGTAACAAAGTACCGCTTGCCAAGACTAGTCTCAGATATTTGGCTTCTGACTACCTGAAACGACTATCAATGATCTACATATGGCAGTTGGGTCCAACAGCTAAGTTCGTAGCTCATTTACACCATCCCGCTTCAACACCGCCTAAAACGGAAATGACTGCTCGCAGTCCACGCGCCAACAGCTAGCAGGTAACCAGTTGTCCACGTGCTTACAGCTAGCAGTCAACTAGCTGTCCCCGAGCCGACCGCTTTCGCTTAACTTTTTACCCGACTGCCGAAGGAGGGTAATGTGTTTATCAGTCTATGTATGTAAGTATGTATGTATCTATATATGTATGTATGTTTGTTCCTATATGGCGTTCTAGAGACCAAACGCGTTGGCCGATATTGATGATTCTTATATCAATCGATTCGTATTAACCCTGCGAGTGTCACTGGCTACATTTGATTAAAATTGCAAATAGAAAAATGGCGGATTTTGGGCGCCATATTGTGGGGGCCCAATTTTTTTTTTCTTCCGTATCCATCGTGCGCGGTATCAAAATGAAGAGTTTTAAGAGTTGATTACAAAAATATGTAATACTAGTATGTTTAAATGTGCCAAATATATATAAAAAAAAAATGTGTATAAAAAAATATTTAAAAATAACAAAAAACCCGACTGCTTAAAAAGCCAACTAAAAAGACGTAAACAAGAAGAAAACCATGCTGAGCAGTCGGAGGAAACATCTGGTTTTGGTCAGCCAGCTCGCGCATTTTTAGACAAGCTAGCAACGTGCTTCAAGCGAGCATTCAGAGTGCGTACAACGTACGTTGAAGAACGTGGTAAGCATGCGGTAAGCGAGACGTTAGCTGGAGAGTCAAATCTTGGAATTGAATTTTAAAACAGTTATCTTCCACTGATTAACATGAATTTATCAAATAAAAAAATAAAAAAAATGTAGTACTAAACGCGTTATGTCATTTTACCTCAGTCCTCTTGTCTCGAGGATCGAGATAAAATAATTGCAAAAAGTACAATTTATTTTATTTATTTTTATTTATTTTATTTTATTATTAATGTACACACAGAAAATAGATATAGAAAACACATGATGACATAGGAGTACAAGGGTACTGCTTATTTCTTTAGAAATTTCTACCAGCAGACCCGCGAAAAGGAGATATGAAGAAGAAATGTAGACAAATAGTGTGTTAGAGCAGGAAGAGTAGAAAAGTGAACGACTAACCTAAGATATACGAACGACTAACCTATTTACTGATCGGTATTTTGCAAAAAAATATTGTCAGAAAATTGAAGCCCATTTGAATACGTATAACTAAGTTTTTTGTAACCACGATACCATATCTTAGGGACTGAAAAGAATAAACTAAAAAAAATGAGACAACCAGCAGCAATTTCGATATGAAATGTTCTCCCTTTTATACAACCTTGCGGGATCACTTTATCTTTGAGCCCACACAATTACAACACAGCGATCAGTTACCAATCGAATATTATTTCTTTTTTCTTCCAATTCTGACTGTACTTTCATATCTTTCGCACACTACTGTTGTTGTTTATTTCTCTGTACCCTAGTTGACAATGATGTGTACATTAATATAGGTCAAAATTGTTCTGCTAATAAACATTATATTATATTATTATTAATTCCAGCCTCAACTCGACCAAGCCTGGAGCCACTACGTCCCCACATCGATCCTCGCACAACCGAATTCCTTCGTGCTAGCTGAACTATCACCGGCTCAGTGGTACCATGTTCGAGTGACTGCTGAGAATGCAGCCGGGATATCTACGTCGTTGTATAGTTATGCTACTACTACTGTACAGGGAGGTGAGTAATTCTCTTCAGTAAAGACGGTAAACCTCTCGGGATTGCTGCAATCGCAAGTCCAATTCCGCAACTAAAAGTAAATAAAAATAGTACCGACTTCCAAATGAAAACACTTATATGTGACAAATAACATCAATTTTGAAAGTCAGTGTCTAAAGACGAAGAAATGAAACCAGAAACACCAACTTATTTTGTAATATTTTATTGCTCCTTCGGTAAGCTAAAGGTCTATAAAACTTGCAACGTTAACATACAGTCAAAGAATATACCAACATGATTTGACTTTGAATATGATATTTTTAAGTCACAACGTATGGATGGTTTTCATATTACAAGTATTGCTACTGATGTGACGTTTGACGTCTTGGTTACCTACCGAAACTTTGATTAAAAGCCAAAGATATTGAAAATGCACGATGCATGCAATGCAGATATAAAAAAGATATGTTGTTGGGTATTCTTATAGAGGAAGTTTGAAAGTGGCGCCAGTGACAGACAATTTTAAAGGAAACCGTTTGTCCTAGTATAGTCACGTGATGAAAAGGGATGAAACGCATGTTACTAAAAGAGGTATCAATATAAATGTGCATGGATGGAGAGGAAGTGGAAGGCAAAAGAAAAGATGAAGGAATGTGTGAGGAGTGACATGAAAGAAAAGGGAGTCAGTGATAGCGTGACGGGGGACAGGACGGTATGGAAGAAGAAAACGTGCTGCACCGACCCCAAGTAACATGGGACAACGGCAGAAACATCAGGGTATTCATAAAGAATTTAGCATTTAAACACCATTGGTGTTATAATTTTTATTTTATGGTATTATTTATTTCATAGAAGTTAAACATCTCTGATTTTTCTTAGCTAATAATTCCTTATGTTTCTAATGTTTCAGAATCAGTTGGGCCACCATCAGAATTCTTCGATTTGAACATGCTGGTTATAATCTGCAGTTCAATACTCCTGATGATCTGTTCCCTGACTTGCGTCTACATACTCGTCAAGAGGCATAAGTAAGTATTGCACAAAATTGTAATATTTTAGAGAATGCCAGCTATTTATTGAGCATAGTTTAAAAAAAAAAATAACAACCTGGGAGTCTTTAAGTCATGAGTGAATAGGTTTCTTCTAAGCAAGCGTGCTTCATCGTCGACCACATATAAGTGGTAAAGCGCAGGCATATCGAAAAAATATTACTAAGACCAAAACAATAAAATTAAGAACTTATGATCTTCACAGACCATGAACTTGGTGCGTCCTTGTATATTGCTTTATATATTTATAATATAATATTAATAAATTATATATTTATATATAGAGCTTTTCAAGCGGGAGTAGATGGCCGAGTCCGAAACTATGAGGAATAGCGAAAAACACTCCAAAGCAGTCACGGGGCCGATTCAAAATAAATAAAATGGATTTATAATTTTAGGGGTTCCGTACTCAAAGGATAAAAATGAGACCCTATTACTAAGACTCCGCGGTCCGTCTGTCTGTCTGTCACCAGGCTGTATCTCATGAACCGTGATAGCTAAACAGTTAAAATTTTCACAGATGATGTATTTATATACTACTATAACAACAAAAATCTCCATAAAGCGAAAAATTACTTTCTTTTCCGAAGTCAGACAAAGAAAAATAAAATTGATTATTATTCAACAAATATTTAGGTTTAGATGCCATTCAGATACTATAATATAATCATGACTTGAAACGATCGAGACAAACAGTTCAAAATATCCGAGATACATGGCTTAGTGATCTTTAAGACTCTGTTTAACTGACCTTCCTGAGCCAAGTTACGAATGTTTCGTATCAAATCACTTTCTACAATCGTTAAGGCCTTCTACATTGATTCGTTTTCTACGAGCGTTATCAATTGTAGATTGTCAACTTGGCTACAGATGCTTAACCACTAATGATCTTAAAGACCCTAATAATCATGATAATTATGATGTCCATTTCATTCTAGCCTTTTTTCTTTCCAGCCATCAACATCTAACAGAATACAGAAACTCTTTAACAGCTGAATGCAAGTCAGAGCGAAGTAATGTGACAGTGAACACGCCGCAAAGTGTTCCCACTGATATGAACAACAGGGTGTATAGTACGCCTGTGCATCTTACTGCTGAGAATAAACATGGTGAGTATTTTGATATTTTTGGACCGTTGAAAAAGAAATAATAAATATTGAAAAACAAATATTCATCTGCCAAAAGTCCTAAAATGGAGACCGCGTTTAATCAACAAACGTAGCATAGTGCATCCCAGCAAAGCCAACGATCTTAAAAAGATGCTGGGACAAATTTGATGCAAAACCGACTTAATAATTTTTGTTCAATTGATTGAATTGCGTCATGAATTGTGATATTTGTTTACACACTACAGAAATTTAAAGAAGGAATACACCTAACCAATAGTAAAACAAAAATGAAATAACAAAAAACCGGCCAAGTGCGAGTCGGACTCGCGCACGAAGGGTTCCGTACCATTTTCGTTAAAAACGGCAAAAAAATGACGTTTGTTGTATTGAAGCCCCCCTTAAATATTTATTTTATTTTGTTTTTAGTATTTGTTGTTGTAGCGGCAACAGATATACATCACCTGTGAAAATTTCAACTGTCTAGCTATCACGGTTCATGAGATACAGCCTGGTGACAGACAGACAGACAGACAGACAGACAGACAGACAGACAGACAGACAGACGGACCGCGGAGTCTCAGTAATAGGGTTCCGTTTTTACCCTTTGGGTACGGAACCCTAAAAAAACACAAATTAGGTGAACAAGTAATGCTAATGTAATTTTAAGAATAATAATAAAATTTCACTCTTCCACAGAATTATACGAGATAAGTCCATACGCACAGTTTGCGATAGGCTTCCGTACCTTTGGGCATGTGGATAACCAAGAAGTGCCCAACCGGGTACATCTCCCGGGTAACAGCAAGTCTCGATACGATAGTGGTTAGTATTTAAATTAGTACCATGTACTGTGTATAAAATAGAATTACTAGCCATATTATTTGGTATTTCAAAACGGTTTTTTTAATAATAATATTCGTAGAACCGAGATACAAACTTAAATCGTATTTGTTAGCTTTATTTACCTCGATGATATTTTAATATAACATAATACTGAAATTTGTAATTTTTTCAGAAACAAGTTTTCAAATGCGATCGGAGTCTGAAGAAAGTGACTGCGTATCGCGAACAACAACACTAAAAAGTGTACCAAGAAGTAAGTAGAGTAAAAATTATCAATACAAAAGTAAAAGATAACTAAGGCTGCCTAGACGAATAATCTAAAAAATTGGTTACGGCCTTATCCCAAAAGTTTTACAGTAGCTTACGCATATCGGCAAGCATAGTGTGGGACGCCTAGAGGGTGCTAGGTAGACCGATGACCTGAGTAAGGAACAAGGGAAAGAGTGGACGCTAAAGGTGGAAGACCGGGTGTTGAGGCACATCTTGGGTGATGTCTAAATCCAGCGATGGACTGTGACTGGTTGAATAGGCTCAGCTTATAAAAGGGAGTCTTACTTATCATAACTTCAATCAATGGGTATCGTGTTACCTAGTACCGTGATTGTGGAGGTCAGATAATAAGTAGTCGTTCCATGTAAAATACAGCAATTCAGCGGCAAGCTATAAGACTGGAAACCGACATAATAGACCAAAAGTAAAGCTAATGATGATGTTAATTGTTAGAGATGAAATCTTACCACCGTTTTTCTTTATTTTACAGAAGCGTGCAGAGTACCACATCATAGGTAGCCGACACAGTCATAATTATAACTGGGATAATAGTAAACAATTTTAAGCCGGTTACAGACCTAAAGCAAAGTAAGCTCTTGTTCTGCAACCAGCTTTATTATGGTTGTGTTCATATCAATTTTTCGTCATCAAACTTATATTAAGGTTGTATCAATTTCATTTCTTTATCTTTGAAATAGTGGAGTTTATACATATAGATAAATAGGTGAGATAGGTAGCAGTTTGCAATTCAATATAATATATCAGTTTTGTATTGTGCAAAATGTTCAAGTCAAGTATTCTTAATATTACAGAAAAAATATATATATATATCAGCTACTGCATATATATTAGAACATAAATAATTCTAAGTATTTATATTTTGTAAGTATCTAGTTACCCATCTAAATTTCTTGAACATGTAAATGATTGCAAATTGCTCCTTGCTTGTCAATAAAATTTAAATGTTTTTATGTAGCTAATCAAGATCTCAATGGTTTAACAAAACAAAATAATTTGTTAAATTAACCACATTTCAAATAAATACCTTATGTTTTTAATGTGTAAGTTTTTATAAATAAAATAATGTTAATAATAATGAATTGTATAAATAAGGAACGTTTTTATTGTAAACATTATATCCATATAGTTTTTATTCAAATGAAAATCAGAAAAAATAAAACAAATGACAAACAACAATGTTGCCAAATCATTATTTAAATAATTTATCTTAGGTTTTCTAACATTGTCACCCTAAACATAAAAATTGTATATTAAATCTTCGAAAATAACTGTGTTTAACATAAGTACCTATTCTAATGAAATCCAGTTTCACAGTCTTCAGATAGACGTTATTTTGGATATTCAAGCCTCTATGGCATCAGCATAAGGATTTGTTTTGACCTGACATAGGTTTTTGATTTGTTTTAGCATTTCGAAATAATTAAATTGTGTTATCTGGAGCCATATTATGAAATATGAATTATCAAGATTTCAGTGCAACAAAGGGTCTATCGCTATCGATCATGTATAGTTCTGTCTTTATCTCGCACTTGAATCATGATGGCATCAAAACATCAATATACGTTAGCAGTTTTGTTTTTGAAATATATATTATCTTTTATAAAAGTACTAAAGAAAGATTATTCATAACACTGCCACTTTTTATCTATTTTGTTTTATTTTATTACATAATGTCTGAAGCCAGAGAAACGGAAATAATGTAGTGAAAAACTAAAGTAAATTGAAAATTAATTATCTTCAAAAAGACTGATTGTTTAACGTTTATTTTTTAATATGTAAATCCTCGATTTACTATTGAAATAAAATTTCGAAAATATTAAATGTTAGAATACTATTAACTGTTTTATTCATCATCATCATCATCATGATCCGTAGCCCAACTTCGCCCACTACTAAGCATAGGCCTCTCTTTTGTGCCAATTCCCACGCTCTTGCGCCAACCTCATCCAGATTTTCCCCGCGATAGCAGCAATGTCGTCTGTCCATCTCGCCGCTGGACGACCAAAATTTCTTCTGACAGTCCTTGGACGCCATTCAATCACTGCTCAACACCACTTGTTAACACCTCGCCTTGCCATGTGTCCTGCCCATCCATTTGAGCTCCAAAGACCTTAGTATAATACTCACAGCGGATTTTTGTGTCTCTGAAATTGGCTGCAAGACCCTGCGCAGTAGCTATTTGTGTGTCAATGTTGAAGATGAAGATAGCATTGGATAACTGTCTCTTTCACCCGTTTACGTTTGTTGCATTTTCCTATCTCGCAGTATACTTGTGACTACAGGTCATTTATCTCTATATTTTTTAATTAAAATGACGCTTAGGGAACGTGTCTCTTTAAAACAACACCAAGCCAATTGTAGGCAATACTAAATCGTCACTATTTAGCGAGACACGATATTGGATGGCTGCCGCTCCTGGCAGCCCTGAAAATCCACGCAATGGGCAGTTTAAGGAGATGAGAAGTGACGAATAAATCCGCTCCAACGTACGGCAAGTATCTTTCACATTGAGTTCTGCTACTGACTGAGTCTACGGTAAGCTAGCGTTATTTTTGTATTGTCTTTGTAAAGGGTGAATAGGCCGAGAGAGTGCTACTTATTATAGCCCGCGTCCAGTGTATCTGGTAGCATGTCTCGCTCAAATGGCAGAGGCAATTAGGCACAAAACTGACCACTGTCTTAGGACTGGGGAAGGCATGCTAGAGCTTAGGGAGCCTGTATTCTTGGAGCCGCAACAGATTCTCTCTAGAACTTGCAGTCTAGGCCCAGCAGTACACGTTACGATGGAGCTGCTGCTGAAAGGCGGTCTCACGTCACTTGGGTGGGCAGTCTAGACTTTTGTCAAAGTACTCATTAACAAGTATCAATGCAAGCGTAGCGCTCCTACCAATTTCCTTCTGTTAGGTAAATAATGCACTTTGCAATCCCATTGTCTAATTAATGTCATACTTAACTATTGTTTAACATAAATAGCCCTTAAGGCTAACAGACAGAAAGGTGTGCTGGGAAGGATTATTACACTAGGAAATGATGGCGGGATGGGCGCTTTTGGGCTGTCTGTAGGGGTGTTGATCTAATCAACTCCAATAACTTCTAGAGTTAAAACTCCCTGCCGTATTAATTACTTTTATTTGTAGTAATTCATGAATGTAAATTCATTATCCGCGACCATTATTCAGTCTTTGATTTAAATACTCTATACATTAGTGTAAAGGGTTCTCACACAAGCTTTAGTTAATTATAACAATTTAGTATGTCCCTTTAGTTATATTTTATCCTTCTAAACCACTTCCAAGTTATAACTTTATAACTGTGAATTCCAAAACAAAACAAAAACATAATTTCAAAACGAAGTTCATTGTGCAGCGCGGAATGGCGGGGCGCTGCACCTCTTTTATCAAAAGAGCCGACTTTAACACTAAATCTAGGACATTTTAGGAAAAACGAAATTTTTATCAGTCTAGGGTCGTTTAGGAACCGTCACATACTCAATGACAAACTGTTGCGCAATCGTTCGCAGAGCCATCATCAAATACACAACACGTCTTCGAATTTCAACATTCAGAATTTGGTCTAATCGAAAAGCATGATCCGTTAGATAACCTAAAAATATTGGACACGTATTTTTCTTTTGCCACATAAACAAAAAATAACGACGAAACAGTGCGTTGAATCGGTGTGCTACACTTTATACTTACAAAGTGACGTCACAAGCACCCATTCCTGAACTTTGATGCGCTTTACCTTTGTCAGTTTTTATTTAATTGATAAAGCGAAAAATACGGGTCCCATATTATTTGATAATCTCACTGACGGACTAAACAGAATTATGATTTTTCTTCCCTGAAAACATCCCTATTACAGTTTTTGTAGTTATAGTCTGACTGTTTGTGTAGGTATGTGAGTTTACAAACTCCAGTGACAACTCAATCTGCCTAGCCTTTTCTCAACTATGTTGGGGTCGACTTTTAGTCTAACAGAATGCAGGTGTGTACCAGTATTTTAACTATTTGACCTTTATAGAATATAGTAAAAAGCCAGTTGGATTTGACGGCCGTATAATAACAAAACACAATCAGGCTTACATTGTTATTATCTGCCAATAGTAGCCAAATCATCTACAACAGAGGTTGTATATAAATACTTCAACCATCAAACCTAGTAACTGGGTAACAAAGTACCGCTTGCCAAGACTAGTCTCAGATATTTGGCTTCTGACTACCTGAAACGACTATCAATGATCTACATATGGCAGTTGGGTCCAACAGCTAAGTTCGTAGCTCATTTACACCATCCCGCTTCAACACCGCCTAAAACGGAAATGACTGCTCGCAGTCCACGCGCCAACAGCTAGCAGGTAACCAGTTGTCCACGTGCTTACAGCTAGCAGTCAACTAGCTGTCCCCGAGCCGACCGCTTTCGCTTAACTTTTTACCCGACTGCCGAAGGAGGGTAATGTGTTTATCAGTCTATGTATGTAAGTATGTATGTATCTATATATGTATGTATGTTTGTTCCTATATGGCGTTCTAGAGACCAAACGCGTTGGCCGATATTGATGATTCTTATATCAATCGATTCGTATTAACCCTGCGAGTGTCACTGGCTACATTTGATTAAAATTGCAAATAGAAAAATGGCGGATTTTGGGCGCCATATTGTGGGGGCCCAATTTTTTTTTTCTTCCGTATCCATCGTGCGCGGTATCAAAATGAAGAGTTTTAAGAGTTGATTACAAAAATATGTAATACTAGTATGTTTAAATGTGCCAAATATATATAAAAAAAAAATGTGTATAAAAAAATATTTAAAAATAACAAAAAACCCGACTGCTTAAAAAGCCAACTAAAAAGACGTAAACAAGAAGAAAACCATGCTGAGCAGTCGGAGGAAACATCTGGTTTTGGTCAGCCAGCTCGCGCATTTTTAGACAAGCTAGCAACGTGCTTCAAGCGAGCATTCAGAGTGCGTACAACGTACGTTGAAGAACGTGGTAAGCATGCGGTAAGCGAGACGTTAGCTGTCGAGTTGAACGATAGCTATAAGCTCTCTTACAGCGATGTTTCTGCTAATTTGTGTTGTCAATGTAAAGTATGTCTACGGCGGCGTCTGGGTAAGTAATCACTCCTAAATGTAAAGTAATGTCACACATCCACGGACCGGTCTTGGCAAAAGATCAAAGCATTTGGCTATTATTATTTAGCCACGAGTTCCACAAAGTTTACAAAGTTACAAAATAATGTTAATAATACTCATAGAAAACTGACTCCTAAGTTACCTCTAACAACACAAAATAACTGAAATAAAAGAGGATCGAACTATTTTGAACAAAGCAAATTAACTCAATGAAGCATACATTACCCAAAAGAAAGTGAATTAAGTTATTGGAAATAATATTGAAGCAGCAAACTAAAGTCTGGTTTACACAGTGCGAGCTACTGACTAGACAGTAGACAGCTATTCGCATTGTGAACTCGTATGTCAGATTTGCTATTTCATGATTTGCGAGTTGCGAGTTGTTAGCTGGAGTGGTATTGCACCATAATTGCGTAAAAAGATTGGCGTACGCATGCTTTACTTGCATTTATTGCTTTATAATAATATGTTTAAAAATCCGTCTAATCGACAGCGTAAAATACGCAATGAATACTGTTGAGTTATCAAAGTCAAAGTATTTCTTAGTGTGTTTTTTGGTGATACAGTAGGTCTTATTGTTAGATTATGGTGACTCAAAAAACTACCCATTAGGGCATACACTATTTAACAATATAAGAATTTAAAATCGATATTTCACACAAATTAACAAAATGTCAATATTAACAATTCAATCAATTTTTATAATAAACATTTAAAATACAATAAATTATTATTAACAATTCAATCAATTTTTATAATAAACATTTAGAATACAATAAATTATTATAATAAATATACAGAATACAATTAATAAGTCAAGTTTTTTAATTGACAAGCATACATAAATAATTATAATTTAGTTTAAAAAAGGGAGCCCGCGTGCTTCGTGCTGTCAAAACATTACGTAATATAATATTACTGCCCAACCTCGATAGTTGTCGCAAATGCGAGTAACTCGTATGATATGGGCTCAGGGTTTTAATTGTTCTGTAAAAAAAAATATGCTAATAAACAATTTATATATTTATACAATGCGGTTGCTACAATTACTCGGTATGCTAACTCGCTCGCCAGCTCGCCCTGTGTAAACTGGCCATAAAGTCTATTAAACTAACAAAACGTTGGAAAGTTTCAACGTAAAAGTTTTCGTATAAAATCAGTTCAAACAACGATTTACTTTGTGTGTGCAGTGAACCGAAAAATTGGTGCGGAACTCTTGAAGAAAGGATATCGAAGTTTTTGTATTACGGGGGTGTTTTGAACTTGACTGACTGGCTATGAGAAGGAAAACTTCATAGCAACAACAGATTTATTTTATTTCCAGAACCTCATCTTTGTAACTTTGGTACTTTTTTTTACCAACTTCTTTCTTCCATATTATAAGTTTGTTTTACTCCTTTTCATCTTGTGCAAGGTAAGAAGACAAAAGGATATCATTA
The DNA here is from genome assembly GCA_949775005.1 of Orthosia gothica. Taxonomy (NCBI): domain Eukaryota; kingdom Metazoa; phylum Arthropoda; class Insecta; order Lepidoptera; family Noctuidae; genus Orthosia; species Orthosia gothica. The sequence continues at coordinate 17,780,056 of OX459052.1, forward strand.
CCAAACATACTACCTATTTGATTCATGCAGTTTTAAGGGTTCCGTAATCAACAAGAAACCCTTATAGTTTCGCGATTTCCGTCTGTCCGAACGTCCGCAGCTTAGCTCCGAAATTCTTAGTACTAGAAAGCTATAATTTCACATGGTGATCACGTGATAATCACGCCAACAAAGTGGCAAAATAAAAATAAAGTATTTTTTAGGTTACAGTCCTGTACACGTGAAGTGAGGATGTTTTTTTTCTTGTCATCTCATGGTTGTTGGCATCCATTTAAAAATATTACGGTTCTTTGAAAAAACATATTTAGATTCAGATATCCGTTTGCGTAAAATTAAGCTTTAAATTGCAAATTTTTGTTAGAGTCAAGTGCCCGCTAAAGGGTTGCTTTTGGATATGTGAAAAAAATCATGGCAGTAGTATATATAACGAAATTAAAAGGAAAGCTATCACAGCTCAGTACGCTTTACAAGTTTACGAGTAATAGTCGACCAACTAACAAAATGGACTTGGAAAAGTATTTTTTTTTCATATTGCATTAATAAATTACTTAAATAACATTGTTAGTTGTATAAAACAGGTAGTAAATATAAGTTTATGAAACATGTAAAAATATTCAAACATAAAATAATAACATGTGAAGATACAGATAATGCAAATGCGATAAAAGTTTCGCAGTAGGTTTCGTACGTAATTTGTTATCGCTTCATCTCTTGCATATTATTTGAAGATTTTATCGAAGACTATATCCGTAACGGCAATACTGCAGTATTCAAATTATTACGTGACGCGGGTTATCAATCTTTATTACAAACGGTTTCCTCTACTCGAAGTGGTACTCAAATAGATAATATTTTTCTAACTTCACTTGAGAAGTTGGGTTTTATAACTCCTTCTTCAGTTACCATTGTCCTAAGTGGGCCCGTTTTGAGACGTTGTCAGCCGCCGAAACGATTTAAATGTTCATGAAACAACAAAAAGCCCTCTTCTTAATCCGAATTATTGTGCAACTACGGAACCATATTACTGCGCGTAGCCGACACGCACTTGGCCGATTTTAAATCTGTTTCTTTAATTTCCTTCGTCTTTCACATTTTCTGCCTTTGATCTGCAGATACGGTTGTTCGAATTATCAATCGAAAGTTGTATCTAATTTTTGTATTATTCTATCTAAGGATCGGAAGGTTCCGGAGTGAAGACCGTGTACAAGAAAATGCAGCGTTTGAAGGTTTCTCACAAGAATAACTGATGACCTGGTAATAATCGCGGCAATTCGCTGGATTGAGACCCACAGGACTAGTCGATTAGGTGACGCTTAGTGTCATTTTCCAGCAGTAACTTCTTGATTTTATGATCTTTTCTATCGCTACCTCTAACGCTTTTATAAACTTCATTTCCAATCGAAGTCTTTTTACCCGACAGCCGATTGGTTGAAAGGTTGTTTTTATCAGTCCATGTAGGTATGTATGTATATTTGTTACTATGTGGTGTTCTAAAGACCAAACGCGATGACCGATTTTGATAATTCTTACGTTAATCGATACGTCTTAACCCTGCAAGTGTCACTGGCAACACTTAAATTAGAAAATTGAAAAATGGCGGATTATGGGCGCCATATATATTATGGGACCAATTATTATTTTCTTTCAAACCCATCGTGTAGAGTATTGCAATAAAGGGTTTTAACAGGTGACTTATATGTTTTAATGAATAAAATTCGAAAAAAAAAGTAAACCAAAAAGCTATAAATAAAAAAAGTTAATTCTTAAATTAAAAAACCCGTCTGCTTAAGGTTACACTAGTCGATTATTCTTCCATACAAACGTAGTCTGGCGATTTCTCCACTGTTTGACGAAGTAGGTTAAAAAAAAATCGGTTTGTTTCATCTCTGTATATAAACAAAGAAGTATAAAAAAATATATATTTGGAAGTTGTGAGCGTCGAAAGTTCCACATTTCAACACTAATTTTAACGCATCTTTGGGCGGAAATAAATACCATTAGAAGGATAAAGAAATTGCAAAACCGTCACCATACAGGGATAGATTAGTAGTTCAACAATGAAAATAATTTAATTTGGAAAATATACATTTAGTCGTTATTTCATTATATCTAGACTCCCAAAGGTCTGTTTATAAAATTTCGCGCGCTCGTTTTCGTCCTAAATCATCATCAACTTTCTTCAAACTTGCAAAAGTGCTAATTTGTACGCAAAATAGCTTCTTACTGCTCATCACACCATTTATCTCTGTCCCACGTATTGTTGGATGAGATACTTCACAAAATAGTTCGTGCGGTCGACTAGGGGAATATTAAGACGCGAACTAAAAAATACATAAACAAGAAGAAAATCATGATGTGCAGTCGGAGGATATATCTGATTTTGCTAAGCTAGCTCGCATGATTTTCTTCTTGTTTACGTCTTTTAGTTCGCTTCTTAAGCTGTCAGGATTTTGATTTTCTTAATTAACTTTTTTTAACAAGCTGCCAAATTTATATCCATTTTAAATTTCAATGTTGTAAAGTATCAGAATCAGACGCCCCCAAATCCCAAGTCCCCAAGAGACACATTATCACTGTCCCATTCAAATTCAATTCCGAACCAGATTGATGCACACTCCATGTGGAATATACAACAAAAAACCGTATCTCTCCGCTGTTGTAAATTAGGTCATCGATTTAAACAGGCTGGGGCTATCCAATTTTACGGTTCGTGTGTTCTGAACTCGCGGGACTCGGCTAAGAGACTTAAGTTCTGGGGGGTGACCACAAGCTCTTAGAGCGGTATCAATTTGACCTTATGTCACGTTTTCGTACCATGACGTCGTTTAAAAGAGCTCAATTTGATAACGCTACGAAGTTGTTTTTGTTTAGGCTTTGATAATCTTTTGGTGACGTATTGCCTTTAGTTCATTCAAAATTCAAACCACAACGTCCTTTTTGACAACTAGCGATATCGTTTTAATTAAAAATATTGGTTTTGTTTGACAGTTAAAAAAAGTTGCTTTTTCGCGCTAGATTTATTATTATTTTCCAAAATATATACAAAAATTATCACTTCCGTGATTTATCCGGTAAGTAATACGTATTTATTTTCGCATTTATTGGATTCATAACCTCTGCCAAGCCCTACAGAGCTATAGACATGTTATGTCGTAGGTAAACTTGTCGATTGACTTGTGTACCTATCTCTGGCGATTTTAGCTTATGAAGACTAAATTTCTTGTTTGATTCTAGATGGCGAATTCATTATGAATGGCGAATAAACCCATGAAATCATGGAGGGCAGTGTAGACGCTACGTGAGCCATTGCAACATACTACCGCCGTGCCGTCAGCTTGTGTTTACCGACACTAAGTACAATGCTTGGGTTAGATCCAAAACAGCAGCAGATGATTTAATTAAAGGCTCTAGTGTGTAATACTTTTCCGGTTAGAGGATAAATAAGAAAGAAAATAAAGCTGATAGAAGCCAAAAATCGCATCGAGAAGCTGAGGGAGCTGAAATATATGAATGATTGGTTATAACCTGTAAAACCTACCTACGAAGAATGCATTTTATTAGCATTTGGTGTTTTATGGTGCTTGTGCTAGTGTCTCGCGTTTTTGCTTATGGCTGCATTGCTGTATTAATCCTTAAAGTGCTTGTGTTAACTGCTAGTACCTATCATTGTGTGTAATAACCATGGCCATAAGCTCAATGGTGACAGATAGCTGATAGATAACCAACTGCATCTTTTTATTCGACTGCGTTAACAATATTGTGTGTAGGTATGTGCACCTACCTACTGTGATGAAATAAATGTTTTTGCAGCTGAAGAATCAATATACTTTTATACCCCAAGTGTTGAATATTATTTAGGTATATCAACTAACTCATCCATTCTACTAACCCTAAAAATATTCAAAAAAACTCACGCTATTTTCTCATGTGGGCAAGCAGAAACTACAACGCCACCTGCTACGGTCCTAACATACTGCTTTTGCTACATTTACATTCATACATCTACTCATACGAGCACACCGGTAATGAGGACAGCCCTCCTGACCTTTCTGGAGAACATGAATCCGTGTACCTATGACGTCCCCTCACGGGTGGCGTTTTCACTCACATCTGCCTTGTAAATAGGTAAGTACCTTTTCTTATATTTTTATAGGTATTTACTATAGTTATTATTTAATACATATGCCTATTTTAACTAGGTATATGTCGGCGATGAAACCCCATCTGCAATCTCATTAGGTAAAACAACGAAGTTTATGTATTTAATACCTACTCATTAGTACATAAAAACTGTATTTAAGTGTTAGTTAAGTAGGTACCTACTTCTAATAAGATTTCAACTAGTAGGTACATAAGTACCTAAGTTATCTAAACAGATTGTAAGCAAATGACGAAGTAGTACCTAGGTAAACTTAGTAGGTAAGTAATTGTTAGTTTTATAACTAATTAACATGTACAAACATATAGAATCCTAATTCGAACGTTAAAAGTTGTTAAAGATAGATTTTTAAAGAATTGATAAGAGATAACATCATGATAACATATATGACATGTTAATAATTAGGTAGTTACGCGAGGAAATTGAAAACGTGATTTTTTGTTTGTGGAGATTTTTTGATGAGGTTAGTGTCAAATAAACGGTCTTTGTCTAGAACCATTTTATCCGTTTGAATCATGTAAATCGGTCCACACGTTTCCAAGATAATCGCATATCATTATAATCAAAATTGTTAACAAACCGAAATTTTTCGTTTTTGTTCTAGATTTTTTTTAATTACCTATGGTAAAATGTGTAAATATTATTAATGTAAATTGTGAACGTTGTCAAACCCTATCATTTAAGCCCAATTTTGTAAGGATTATGTGGAAAATTTAGTAAAATACACGGCTCCAAAGATTTCGGCTAAGTAAAAATTAAGGAAAGGTTGGTCCAAAAACACGGGAGCGTCAATTTGGGAAGGACGGGCCATATATAAGAAGGGAGACGGGCCACTGGCCCGATGAATTCAGTCGCAGCCAAAGATTACTATAATCTATATAAACTGGTCGCAGCTCAGCCACCGAAGAGGCAACAACTAGGAAGAAAAGCCGGAATCCACGGAACCAATTCTCAAGAAAATCCACCTTTTTTTTCCTTTTTATTTTCTTCAGTCAAAAACGTGGATCCTTGGGTTGTCCTCGTACTACCCTACATACTACATACGCATTCAGGGGTGCATTGTGACGTGTGCCACCAGCTGAGTCGCAAGACTCAGTAAGTAGGGAACGCACGACAAACATAGTTAAGTGGGATATTGTCCCAGCGGAGGCGACCGTGGGTCGCCTCCGCTCCGCCACCGGAACAATACATATATTTGTGTACACATTTTTCTTTATGTTATCTCTCTACTACCTTTGGTTGACTGTAAGAGAATGCCTTAGGCATTAAGTCCGCTTATGGTCCTGTAAGTATGTTGCATGAAGTTTTATTAATAAATAAATCTTGTCAACATGACAAAACCATCATATGTTGTCTTATTAGGTGCATCAAACACTACTAATCTATACTTATAATATTATAAAGCTGCAGAGTTTGTTTGTTTGAACACGCTAATCTCAGTAACTGCTGGTTGGAATTGATAAAATATTTTTGTGTTGGATAGTCCATATAATCCAGGAAGGCTTTGGACAAATCATTCCACTTAACTTTATCTTGAAGATAAATAGGTGGTGGGGCGGCTTGCTTCCTAGTTGAAAGGCTATTATAACATCAAGCTACGACCAATAGGAGCAAAAATGAAAAATGTTGCCAAAACGGGCTAAATTATTCCTTTTTGAGAGCTTCCGTGGCGTGCGCTGATATTTGCGTTTAAGTTACGCACAAATATTATGTACTATGATAGAATTGTTCCTCTTTAAAAGTTCAAAAAAAAAACTTAATTCAAAAAACCCGACTGCTTCAAAAGCGAACTAAAAAGTCTTAAACAAGGAAAAAATCATGCTGTGCAGGCGGAGGATACACCAGATTTTGGTCAGCCAGCCCGCGAATATGTATCCTCCGACTGCACAGCATCATTTTAGATTTTTCGTTTTTTTTTTTTTATTTATAACTTTTTAGTTAGTTTTTTTTCGAATTACATACATTTGAACATATAAGTGTTATATATTTTTGATACCCCACACGATGGGTTTGGAAGAAAAAAAAATTTGGGCCCCCACAATATCCGCCATTTTTCTATTGTCCAATTTTAATGTAGCCTATGTCACTCGCAGGGTTAAGACGCATCGATTGACGTATGAATCATCAAAATCGGCCAACGCGTTTAGTCTCTGGAACGCTATATAGGAACAAACATACATACATAGACTGATAAACACATTATCCTCCTTCGGCAGTCGGGTAAAAACATTCTGCGACAGCATATGTCTATCTTTTAAGATAGACTCTCTACCCTTTTTGGTAACCAAATTTGTTCGAAATTAATGATGATTTGCGACAGTTTTATCAACATAATATTAATCCTTATCCAAATAAATATGTTAGTAATCACAAGTATTTAAATGTAAACAAAATCATCCTTGACATCACTTGATTTCAATCAACATCTTAGGAGATATCATAAATTTAAAATAACTCCGCCCGGGAAAAAAAAAATAGGTATGTTGAGGTTCACGACGTTCACGTGCGCATGACGCGCAAGGCGCTGGCCGGCGGGCGAGGGGTGGTGGGTAGGTAGGTAGCCAGTTGATGGGAGCAGGAGGGACAGCTAGTACTTCAATAAAATAAAACAACACTGTTTTAAAACACAATTATTTATTTATTATTAGGTAAGTTTACATTGAATAGAAAATCATCATCTGCCTAGCCTTTTCCCAATTGTTGTTGGGGTCGGCTTCCAGTCTTACCAGATTCAGCTGAGTACCCGTGTTTTACATGGAGCGACTGCCTATCTGACCTCCACAACCCAGTAACTGGGCAACACAATACCCCTTGGCAAGACTGGTGTCAGATCTCAAGCTTCTGACTACCCGTAACGACTGTCAAAGATCTTCAAATGACAGCCGGGACCAACGGCTTAACGTGCTTTCCGAGGCTCGGAGGAAACTCGGTATGTTAAAATGGTCACCCATCCACGGACCGACCTCGGCAAGTGTTGCTTAACCTTGAAGATCGACCCGTGCGGCTGTTATTATTTAGCCACGAGCTCCTTTACATTGAATAGAAAATGCATTACTGATTAAGGAAACAGGTCATAGTTAAACTAACATATTTCAACGAATTCCATGCTGGACACATAAATTATTGTTTTCTTACTCTCAAAGGAACATAGAACATTTGTAGTAGTCTAACCCCATGCTAAAGTTTTTATTTCAAGCCGGTTCTGGAGCCAAAATGGAAAGCACTGTTGTTTTTAAGTTCTTTAGCAAATTAGAATAAAATTGTAACTTAGAAAGAAAGAAAAAGTGTTTGTTTGCCACAAAAACAACATATTAATTTAGCTTGTCTCACTTTATTCATTTCTAACTATTAGGTGCTTCAATAATTTACTGATTATTTCAAAATATTTATTGTTTTGGATGACTACTGACATGTATAACATGATGTCATGATCATTCCCAAGAAACCAGGCCTATAGTTAATTTTTTTGCGTGTGGACAATGGAATTTTTTCTTACTTTCAGGAATGGTAAGCATTTTCACTGTCTATAACCACAACCGAGTTTGGCTCTTATTTTGGTGGTGAACTGGTGAACCATTTTTCATATTTGTATGAATCCATTTCTGAGTGATAATCAATGGTGAATGGTAAAGAAGATGGCTTCTTCCCTTCAACTCACCTCCATTCAAAAAGCCAGTATTTGATCCTGTAGACAAATAATAAGTCCTGAGTTTTATAGATTAGGCAGGTGCCAGCTGAAAAACAAGAATATAACAGAAATACATTTATTTTACAGTCACAACCCACCAGCAACCGAGTAAATGACAGTAATGAAATACAGAGACAAATTGCACTAAACATGCCCATACCGAATGGTTTACCAACTCAGCCTTTGCTGGTCGTCAGACACCCAACATTGGTTTTCAGTTGGTGGCACCCTGAAGAAGAAACCTTAGACCAGTATTATATTATCTGTACCTCAGACTAGGCTAGATGTTATGAGATGTAAACTATTACATCAAATATTATGGTGATTGTCTTGGGAACCAAAGTTCCCAAAGGGCACTCTTTTTTCTATTGTCTGTTAATTAGCACTCAAGGGGTTAAAGTATGTTTTTGCATTTACAATAGCATAATTATATTAATTAAAACTTACCAATATGCAGTAATAGCAGATTTTTAAATCCTGTAGATAAGTCTTTACAATGGGGTCTTCAACAGAACATAGTATGGTTTGGTCCTGCCATACTTTGATAATAGTGTATCCTATAACAAAATTAGAATATTGTGTTAGATATTAACCAAAAACAGGTGTCCTTAATTTATAAGTACATTTTTTTTTTGTACAAAATAACCAAAGTATTAAGAATAAGAATATAGATTACCTTCTTCTTGCCAAGTTTCATATGTTTAATAAATTTTCCTCGGTTCAGCCAAAATGAGAGCTGAAGGGAACACAATGATATTTAATTATTTTTCACACCAGAGGACTATATCATCTCTGTCAAGCTTTTCCGGTTGCGTTCAACTTATTTCCATTTAGAGATTCTTCATTATTTGTAAGCGTCAAATCATTTTCATTTACAGAAATAAAATTGTAGGCAATTCATTATAAGAAAACAAAACATGGTCTTGGCTCCAAAATCCATATCGTCCAATTCATCTAGTATTGTTTTGCTAGCTGGTGGAGGCGAAGGGTAGTTTTTCTTTCTCACCACGGAGAGTTTTGAAGAGAGAAATTCGTGATAACCTTGTGATAGCGGCAGTTTTAGATGACAATCTTTAAGTCACGACTATTCGACATGTTTGCATGTTTGTACATGTTTGTAAGCGTCTCTTTACTCATAGAATACATGGCAATCCTTTTGTCACACAAATCACAACAAACACACAACAACTTTATTGTAAATTACTTTAAAACAACGAAAATAACAAAGCACGCTTGTAAACAGAACTCATACGTCAAAGATGGATGTTATAAATAATCCGACCAAAGTAAAAATACAAGCTTACAACGTAAAATGGTTACGTTTGTAGCACTCTTTAATTTGTTACCATAATAATATGGAAACTCGGCCACAGGTAATAAATAATATTATACTCAGACTTTTGAGACGCTTTATAATGTCGGCTATTGGTTTTAATTTTAATAATACTTACTTTTTCTTTAAACTTATTATATTGTTGTAAAATACACTTAAAAAAATAATAGTTTAAATGTTTGACATTAGTGTATAGTATAATATGTAATTCTATTTGGTTTTTTATATGAAATAAACATCTCATGATAATTTTTATTTAAAATAGCAAAAACGACACTTTAAAAACCGTTTTTTGATTCGCTAGCAATTCTATATCGGGACATAGATAAATATTTCAAATCATTCGTTCATTCCCCACACTACTCGGTATTAAATTGATATCGTTTAACTAAGATGAGGGTACGATAATGAGAATTCTCAATAAGAGCTTGAAACAAAGTGTACTCAAATTGAGGTCGTTTTGTAAAAGATGGGGGTAGGCCCCCAGTTCGTAGGTAGGTACATGTTTCAATAGAAGTTTCTTTTAGGTTGTTACTATGAGTGGTTCGGGATGATTAGTTAGTAGGCATAGTTAAAACAATGATATAAACAATGATAACAGGGGCGTAGCTACCGCGTTATCAGGTGTATCAATGATACGGGGCCCCCGAACCACAAAGGCCCCGACATTAAAATGTTATCTAAAACCTTCAATTTGAATAGTTAAGAGGGCTATAATGGATGAATTAAGACGATTATAACTAACTAACTTGTTATGATGACCGTTTAATCAATTCGTGTGTAACTTCAATTTTCTAGCTTCCTTTGCTCGCTCTAAAATTTGCCTGATATAAAACACATGGTTAAAATATCCTGACTTGGATAGCTTAAGCTTTCATTGTGATTTTTTATTTATTTCGTGAATAAAACATTCCTTTTGAGTTTTGCTGTATTCGGTCAACAAACTTTGATATATCTTTCTTTTTCTTTTTAAAAAAAACTTCGCCCCACACTAGGAATTTCTTCCTGTATCGTGGGTGCGTTCATAAGCATATAAACTCTCCCCCCAACCTTTAGGACCTCCCCGCCCCCCCTTAGTCACAATAGTCCCCTTAGGCCCCCTTTAGCCCCTCTAGGACTAGCTACGCCACTGAATGGTAATGATAATCAATCTGCCAAGCCTTTGCTCAACTATGTTGGAGTTCGCTTACAGTGTAACTGAATGCAGATGAGTACCAGTATTTTACATGGAGCGTCTGCCTATCTGACCTTCACAATTCAGTAGCTGGGTAACACGATACCCATAAGCCGGCGATACTACAGACCTGTGTCTGTTATCATCGTTTCTATATATCCTTTGTTTTTGTTTTTAATTGGGACAATCCCACCGCACTATTCCCAAACCACTGCAACTCCTGAAACCTAGAATCAACAGTGGCGATAACCAGAAAAGCGCCGAGGCAATGAAGCTCGACGAAGTCCCGGAGAATGAATTTAACTCCCTGTCTGTGTGTGTTTTACTGTCTGTGTCTGAATACCCTTTGATTAACAAAGATCTTAGCTTTATTTAGATCTTAGCCGTACTTAGCTTTGATTTTCAATTTGTGTGTGGATCAAGGAGTCTTTCCGGATCTAATGAAATATAGTAAGGTTATACCACTTTTTAAATCCGGGGACAGTAAAGACACAAATAATTATAGACCAGTATCCGTGTTGCCGGTTTTCAGCAAGGTATTTGAGAAGATAATGCTAAATCAAATGCTCATTCATTTTAATACGAATAACATCTTACATGATAAACAGTATGGTTTCACCAAAGGACGTTGTACAACTGACGCTGGTGTCACCCTATTAAAACACATATTTAATGCGTGGGAAGAGTCGCAGGATGCCATAGGTATCTTCTGCGACCTGTCGAAGGCGTTTGATTGCGTTAATCATGAAACTACTTCTGAAGCTTGAGCATTACGGGCTAGGTCAATCAGCGTTAAGTTTGATTAAATCTTATTTGAGTGATAGACAACAATTAGTTCAAATAAACGGTGTGAATTCGTCGGGGTTAAATGTGAAAATGGGGGTACCCCAGGGCTCAATTTTAGGTCCTTTCTTATTTTTAATATACATAAACGATTTACCCCATTTATTCGAAGGCAAACTAAATATGGTGTTATTTGCTGATGTATGATAAACTAAATAGTTTTTAAAGTAAATAGACGTACTTGTCAGGTTGACGACGTAAATAACGCGCTACGGGAGGTTCAGGATTGGTTCACTGCCAATAATTTAGTATTAAATGGTAAAAAAAACAAATGCGTAAAATTTTCGTTGCCAAATGTCAAAAGTACTGATTGTGACATTATATTAAACAAGGAGAAGCTCGAATTCGTCGATAAAACGGTTTTCCTGGGGATCACGCTAGACTCAAGGTTACAATGGGGTCCTCATTTAGTATCACTTGCGGGGCGGCTGAGTTCGGCAGCTTATGCTGTCAGAAAGATTCGTCAATTTACTGATGTGGATACCGCTAGGCTAGTCTATTTTAGTTACTTTCATAGTATAATGTCTTACGGTATCTTACTATGGGGAAGGGCTGCAGACATTGAGTCTATTTTTATTCTGCAAAAAAGAGCCATCAGAGCGATTTACAATCTTCGCCGCCGTGATTCTCTAAGGGAACTGTTTAAGGACATTAACATCATGACGGTTCCTTGTCAATATATTTATGAAAACATCATGTACGTGAGAAAGAATTTACATCTTTTTAGTAAAAACGGAGACAGACATAATTACATTACTAGAAATAGGGACCAATTAGTTCAACCAGGTTTCAGACTGGCAAAAGTGGCCTCATCTTTCATGGGGTACTGTACAAAATGTTACAATAAAATTCCTCCCCATATTCTAGAACTGAATGAGACAAAATTAAAAAATTGTATAAAACGCACACTATGCAGGCAGGCATATTATAAGTTGGGGGATTATATCACTGATAAAAATGCTTGGCTCAATGCTAGTCCTGCTCCACAACCACTAGGGCGCAAAAACAAATGATATGTTTGTGTTGTATAGACTCGATTTCTTTTAGTATTGTATAGCTGCACAGCACGTGTGTGGGTACTATGTACCCAACTGTAAATCTACCATTTGCTATACCTATGTGTCGTTTGTTGACTTGTGTGTGCCCTGGCAGTTGAGTGTGTCATGCTCTCTCAAATGTCTCTCTGATGGTGGCGCGTGTGTTGGATCATTCGGTTCCCTTCATGATGGTTGAGCTGGGTGGTGCCGATTCATGCGTCATGTTCGTGAACGGGCGCCGTCAGTTTTTTATTATTTTTATTTTTATTTATTTATTTATAAAAACAAGTTTTCCTAAGGATTACATAAAGCACACCATAAGACCCCTGGGGTCTGTCTTAGCATGCCATGGTCTGGAGTTTGATCAACGCACTATTAGTAAATTAAGGTGAAATCTGTTCGATGTAGTGTTGTTTCAGCTTGCGCTTCACATTTTTACTGTTCATTGAGTCTCTAATGTCTAAGGGTATTTGGTTTAATAAATTTGGTATTATGGCAGATGCAGTGCGTCTACCATAAAAATTATTTTTGCGTGGTACTTGTAAAGATTTTGATTTTGCTTGTCGAGTATTCACATCATATCTTACTGGAACTTGAATGTCAGTGTTATCAAAGTGTTCTATGAGGAACAGGTACTGAGCGCGGGCTAGAACAGGTAACACTTTACAATGTTTGAATAGACCTATATAATTGTTGCGGTATTTATTTTTAACGTATTTTGGTACTACCATCTTCAACAGCCGCGTTTGCAAATTATGTATTTTATCGAGGTAAGTTTTAAAAGTGCGTCCATAGCTGGTAAGTCCATATGAGATTATCGATTCCGCAAGGGCCGTGTACATTTGAAGGAGGGTACTGTATGGTATATTCCGCTTTATAATGGAAAATTTGGTGAGTATTGCACGCAACTTGCCGCATACAGACTCCACCTGATAACTCCAGTTGAAGCGATTATCAATTATAAGTCCCAAGTAGGTATGGTATGGGACTTGCTCAATAGGCGAACAGTAGCAGTTTAGCAAATTTTTATGCAGACAATCATGACTATGAGCTTTGATTTGAAAAGAAAGGGAGGAATTTATATGACTTGAATGTACGTGTATAACTTTAGTTTTTTGTGGATTCAGAACAAGTCCCATATCATGGGCCCACTTGGTCATAGAAGTAAAATCTTTTTGCAAACATTCCGCAGCCATATTAAGGTCTTTGTTAGCAGAGAGTATACAGGTGTCATCAGCATATTGGTAAAGGGAACAGTATTTTATAATGTTATTCAGGTCGTTTACGTAAGCCAGATAGTGGAGGGGACCTGTCACTGATCCTTGGGCTGTGCCTTGCGTAACTTTTACGGGTCTGCTTAGGCTAGGGCCGACTTGCGTATTTAGCGTATTGTGTCTGAGTGTGTCAAACGCCTTACTAAAATCAATAAATATTAGTATAACATGCTTCTTGTCGTCTAGGCAATTGTTAACCTCATCGGTAAAATTGGATAGTAATTGAGCTGTAGATTTCTTACTTTGGAAACCATACTGTGCTTTGGAAATTATGTCGTTATCACGATAAAACGAGTGTATTTGGTCGCAGATATATTTTTCAACAATTTTATTAATGGCTGGTAATATTGTTATAGGTCTATAATTTGCTAAGTCATTGAATTTACCTTTTTTATGAATTGGTCTAACTATACCGGTTTTTAATTCTGACGGATATTTACCTAGTTGAATACTCGCATTTATTAGTTTTACTATTGCATGCACGATTTTATCTCCTATCATTTTCATATCTATAATTCTTATTGTGTCAAATCCAGCTGATTTTTTAGTGTTTAAGTTGTTAATGATTTTAATAATTTTACGAGGTGTAGCTTTTTTGAAGAATATGGATTTATCTTGAGATTTCATGTATTCAGACTCATCCAGCAAAGGCATGTCACACCCGGGCACAATATTAGACACACTCGTTTCAAATTCCTTTGCGAAGTCATTAGCGATACTCATTTCATTATTTGAATCATTTAAGAAGGCGTTCGTTATAACCTCATCTACTGACTTTACTATTTTCCCCGTAAGTTTATTAAGTATTTCCCACAGTATTTTGGGATTATTTTTGTGTTCTGCTATTTCTTTTCTGTAATAATTATTTCTAGTGTTTAGTATAATTTTATTTACTTTATTTCTTGTTTTATTATATTCCAACTTAAGTGTTTTATTGTTAGGATCATTTTTCCATTTAAGAAACAGTTTATCTTTATAAGCGCAACTTGTCCTTATTTTATTATTAATCCATTTTTCACTATTTCTTTTGCTAGAGTTATTTATCTTTTTAGTATATTTGCATTCATTGTAGCATTTCATGAAATTTTCTTTTATGTACTTATATATATCATTTGCGCAATTTATCTCATCTATCATTTCCCATTTGGTGCTAGCTAAGAGTGTTTTTAGTTTTTTATTATCAATCGACTCAATGAACTTTGGATCCCTAACTTTTGGCATGGATGCAAACGTGGTAATCGTCATACGATGGTCCGCCAAGACAGTCCCCAGAGCAGCCGAGTAGAGGTCATGAAGGCGAGATCTCACGAAAATGTGATCTATACAGGTTTTAGAGACTATATTACCTTTGGTTTCAACTCGCGTGAAGTCAGAGATCGCACATTCAAGCCCGCACTCAGCCAGTTTACTCAAATAATAATTGTTTACATTATTGGCAATTTTAAGATCTATATTTATATCTCCTAACACAATAAGATCACTGGTTTTTACATAATCAACATTAATCAAACTGGACAATTCACAAACAAACAAATGCTTGCTTTCTTTAGGTGGTCTATACACTGCACATATATAAATATTATCATTTAGCTGCGTTGTTAATTTACCCAGTATGCATTCACAATGTCTAGTTTGAATATTTATTCTATGAAACTTATGCTTATTATTTACGTAGATAATAATTCCACCACCTTTCCTGCTCTTACGTAAGATACTATACAGTGTATACCCCTCCAATTGATACATAGATACAATTTGATCCGATATCCCCACTTCCGTAAGTACCACAATATCTATTCGTGACTTTACTGAAACTAAACAATTCATAAGATTAGCGTGATTTTTTATCAACGATCGAATGTTAACATGCACTACATTTAAATTATTCGTGGTTTTTGGTAGCATACTAATGTAGGTAGGTAAATCGCTACAATCATATATTTCCTTTACATTGTTAAATATAGCCATGACACTTACTTAAATACACGAAAATGGGTTTGTTCTGGTTTTTATATTGTGACACACTATTTATTTTTAAGCAGATTATTTATGTCGTCTTCACATCTAATCATATAAATCTTGTCTTTACCATTTTTATCTACTTCACCTTTCTTCACCAGCACTTTACCGTTTTGAAACCAAACGTATTTAAATTCCTGCCGCAACTGTTGTTTAGCTATCCACATGAGTTTTCTGTTTACTTGAGATAATGCAAATCGCATATATACCCTTACAGACGCCTGTTCTCTAGCTAAGTTAGACAATATATCTGCTGTTGTCAGATTAAACTGCTTAGCGGAACGCATCCAGCATTCCACATCTTTGGTGTTACCTAGTTCCAACTGTATCAAGTCTAGATTTCTGTGCGAGTTCGGCCGTTTCACGCTTTTTATAACGGACTTATCTAAGCTCATTTTTTCAGCAATACTATTTGAGATCTGCACGAGTTCTTCATTTTGTATGTAAGGGATTCCAGTTATTTCAATAAAATTGTTCAATTTATCTTGGTCTGATTCATTTAGGCGCTGTTCTAAAGAAGAGATTTTTGTTTCGTAGTGGGTGACTTTATTGCTTAGAAAGTTATTTTTGTTTTCCATTTCTTTCAGTTTTTGTTTCATCATTTTAATCGACTCCACAAAATCATCGATCTTCCCAGTGCAAAATTCAATAGAACACTGTAAGGGCTCTAGCTCTTTTTGAACAATTTTTTGAACCTCGATTGAAATATTCGATAACAATTGCTTCATATCTATGGGAAAGTTAGACGATTTTGTCGGCATTGTAGTTGGTTCGTCGACCTCATCATCATCGTCCTCTGGCACTATGAATGACTTCCTGACAGGAGAGTGTTGGTGACACTCGATACAAGTCCACTCCAAGGTATCCGAGTTACGAATTGCGAGTATTTGTTTTTGTGTGAGCCCCGAGCACGTCGTATTTGCATGTACGACTTTTCCACATTTGCTACATTCTAGTCCTGGGCTTTTAGTTGTAATAGTTTTGTTACAATTATCGCACTTTGGCATGGTGTTATTGTTGGTTCAGGTAGTTGTGTGAACAAAAATCGTACGTACCCCACACCGTTGCTGATAATATATCGCCTCAGTAGTTAACGTCACGCCCAAAAGGTCCCAAGCGCCGTGCACAATCCGTCGCTTACGCGTTTAACACACGAACATTTGTTGGTCTCACAAAACGAAAAGTTTTGTTTTGCTTATTTTTCAAGATGCATAAATCACCAGAATGGAATAATAATTATCAATTGTTTATAGTCAACGTATTTGCGAATGTTGTACACTTTAGATTTTACACAAAACTGCACACAGATACTCGTAAAATTCACCGATTTATTATTTAGAGAAGCGCGTTGACCCTGCCGTGTATACGGTTAAAAGTTGGTAGTGTTAATGAATATTTATATATAATATATTCATATTTATTATGTATATCGAATGATATGCGCTTCTTCTTCTACCTCTCTCAAATACCTGAAGGTAAACTTTTTAAACTTCGAATATTATGGATTCAAATCATTTGGAGTTTAAAAGTCCTTTGAGAGGCTGTACAGAATCGATATAATCAAACATCTTCATGACTTCTACGATATAAGCTTTCATAATCACGACATATTTCATAATTATTAGTTAGATAAGCATCCTTCGATTTATGATGTAATCTTTGGCCACATTACTCTTACAGATATCGTTCAGGCATTTCTGCAGTAACACTTATTCGTGACTTGTATAAATAAATACGTAAATAATACGAATCTAATACAAGTATACAAAGAAAAAGTCCTTAGAGATGGATATTTAGTGCTATATTCACCAAAAGCAATTCAAACCAAAACAGAAGAAAATTATAACCAATTACAGAGCAGAACACAAACTTCTCTTACAAAATATTTACCGATAGCCAACAATATAATTCCCTACTAAATCATTGTGCAAACAAACTGATTGTTGTGCACATAACTACCAAACACTTTCGTTGGACCGCGACAACTTGCAAACTTCCATAATATAAAGTTGGAGCTTGAAATTGTTCGAGCCCGTACCTTCGGTTTTCATAACTCGGAATTATTGGGTGAGATTTTACGATTACTTGCTTTGCATAATTTGAAAAGTTTTGATATTTGAACCAAGCAATGATACTTTCGCAGCCTGGGCTTGGCTTTTGTAACCCATACGCACAAAGCGATTTGCTAATACTTTCATTGTGCGCACACAGAAAAGGAGTGGAATTCACTCCCGGGGTCTTTGTTCCCTAATAGCTACATACAACCTTGGGGTCTTTAAGTCAAGAGTGAATAGGTTACTTCTAGGCAAGGGTGATAATTAAAAGTGGAGTCGAGTTCAGAGGTATGTGTATAGGACTTCTCTGTATGTCCTCTGAACTCGACTCCACTTTTGGACTCGACGACACAATTGGAATATGTGGCTTAAATAATGCTCTCGCTACCAATCATCAACATCTTTAGTGTCAGAAATTATAGTGGTAGTCATTTCCATACCTTACTATCTACGAAATCAATCTTTTCTTCCTTATGAAAGGCATGGTTTTTTTAGATAAGTAGGAGTCCGCTTCTTGAAGAAGTGAAGCTCTTTAGCTTCACTTCTGAAAGAAGATTTAGCAGGACCATCCTCTTTACCTTTATCATCATTTTGTTTTTTTTAACCCCCGACGGAAAAAGTGGGGTGTTATAAGTTTGATGTATATGTGTGTGTCTGTGGCGCCGAATGGCTTCTGAACTATTTGGTGCCTGAACCGATTTTGATTTAGTTTTTTTTTTTATTGAATGGTGACTTTATCGAGAGTTTTCTTAGCTATCAATCATGTCAGCCTTTAATATTTTATGATCATTGTACTCTTTGAATCGGGGTATTTAAGCAAGATATTATGCTATAATTACGCGTTCGATGGGTTTTCGATTTAATCGTGTACTACTATATAAATTATATAGTTTAAAGAGATATTTGTGGAGGAGGTTTTTTAAATTTTTGATTACACTTGTCTATCTACAATGTTTAAGACCTCTTTCTCTTCAATCACCGCACTCTTTACATTCGTACTACCCATTCTATTATTAGTAACCCTACCCATTCTATAATTCCAAACTTCCTTCCAATTATATTTTACTACACCAATTTACAAGCTCGAACGAAACTCGAAAGCACAAACTCCCGTTGCCAAAACAGTCTCAACCCAGTCCGTGGTTCACCGCAACAATCCAGCACAGTTTGTCGGCCAAACAAATAATTAATCTACAGTGGCCAGAGTTTAATTACTTGTTTGAGTTTGTCTTATTCGACGTGAACTCACACTAGTGCACGAAGATTTATATTTATAGTTATATATAGTATATTTAGTTGGTAGTAGTAAATGTTGTGGAGAATATTGGTCATTAGGGAGTTGGGTTTTGAGTCTTTGATTTTGAATCTATCTCGATGTTGTTCTCTGTCAAAGGTTCATCATCATCATATCAGCCGAAAGAGGTTCATTGCTGGACAAAGGCGGGGAGGCTTATGTCCAGCAATGGACGTCTTTAGGCCAGCGTTGCCACATTGATCGGTCCCGTGCGTCTCACATCCAGTGGATTTCCGCAACCTTAACCAGGTCATCGGTCCACCTAGTGGCAGGCCTTCCAACGTATCGTCTTCCGGTTCGCGGTCGTCATTCCAGAACTTTTCGGCCCCATCCGCCATCCGTTCTGCGAGCAATGTGCCCTGCAAATTGCCACTTAAAATTGGCAATTCTTCGGGCTATGTCGGTAACCCTGATTCTCTTGCAGATCTCTACATTTCTGATTCAATCACGAAAGGAAACTCCGAGCATTGCCCTTTGGGTGACTGTAAGCTTTCTGATAAGGTCAATTGTGAGCGACCACGTCTCAGAGCCATATGTCATCACTGGCAACACACACTGGTCATAGACTTTCGTCTTGAGACACTGTGGTAAATTGGACGATAAGTTGGCCCTACCCAACTAAAATATAAATAAAAAAACTAAATTCAAAAAATCAAAAAACCCGACTGCTTCAAAAGCGAACTAAAATTCTTAAACAAGGAAAAAATCATGCTGTGCAGTCGGAGGATACATATTCGCGGGATGGCTGACCAAAATCTGGTGTATCCTCCGCCTGCACAGCATGATTATTTCCTTGTTTAAGACTTTTTAGTTCGCTTTTGAAGCAGTCGGGTTTTTTGATTTTTTTAATTAACTTTTTATATTTATAACTTTTTAGTTCATTTTTTTTTCGAATTATATACATTTAAACATATAAGTGTTATATATTTTTGAAATCACCTCTTAAAACCCCTTTATTTTGATACCCCTCACGATGGGTTAGGAAGAAAAAAAAAAATTGGGCCCCCACAATATGGCACCCAAAATCCGCCATTTTTCTATTGTCCAATTTTAATGTATCCTATGACACTCGCAGGGTTAAGACAAATCGATTGACGTATGAATCATCAAAATCAGCCAACGCGTTTGGTCTCTGGAACGCCATATAGGAACAAACATACATACATACATACTTACATACATACATACATACATACTTACATACATACATAGACTGATAAACACATTACCCTCCTTCGGGTAATAAATATGAACGCATGTTTTGTAATCTATCTTTTGGTGTGAATACTAGGAACAAACACAAATTTGTAGTACCTACAACAAGGCTCAAGAAGATAGGTGGCTCGTTTAGATGTCAATGTGTACGCTTTTATAATAAGCTTCCAAGCCACGTACAAGATCTAAGTCTTAATAAATTCAAATCATTCATTAAACGTAAGTTGTGTCAGAAAGCGTTTTATACTATTAAAGATTACGTTGAGGACAAAAAGGCTTGGGATTGAGCTGCTCCAATTAATTTTGATTTTTTTATATTTTGCACCGTGAATTTTGTTTTTGTTTTTAATTTTTTTTTGTTTTCTTGCAATGACAAGAATATTTACTTTTTAAAGTATTATATTATTTTATTTTTATTATTGTGAATGTGAAGATTATGTGGATTTTTGTTTTTTATTATAACTTAGTTTTTACTCATGGTCTGGCAGTTTGAGTAGTTTATGCGGCCTACCCGAATGTCCTTTCTTTGGTATTGTTCGTCGAATCGTTGAGCTCCGTAAATTCTGTGTTGAGCTGCTCGGTTATTGACAAATGCGTGCACTGACTGGACAGGTCCACTCAATCTGGCTGGTTCTTTCCTCAAAATACCATTTCAGACATATGTCTACATGGTCTTCACATGATATAACCAAGTTTTTGTCAAGACTTCAAAAGAGACTGTGACCTCTGAGTTTGTTTCGGCCTTTCTTCTCAGAGTAGTCAGATAGGAAACGCCGACCTCATCTAGTTTTAAAAAATATGATCGACATGTAAAAGTGTTTGTACAAACCAACTTACAGAAATAAAATCATTTATCATTTATCATTTATTTATCATTATCATTTGAATGCAAGACCACTCGTTTTGTAAATCCATGATGATAGGATAACTGACAGCTCGGTTCAATTCCCGCATCGAACTATATTATAATTTTATGGCCTACAAACAGTTTTGCCCGGGTCTGGCGGTTTGTTTATGAAAGTTTGAATGATTGCAATTATGCTACCACGAAGTAGGGGAAATTCTAAGTATGGGATATAGATAAGAGGGGATTAAACGGGAAACGTTTTAGTTCCTCAGTCTTTTGGTTGAAATTTTCTTGATACTGTGACTGACGCGTTTGGGATGGTATTGTCTCTTTGTGGGCCAAATCAATCTATAATTAGGATCATTGCAGTCACTATGGGCAAGGATGCCAGCTAAGCCCCATATCACTTACTTGTATCAAATAATTCATCATCATCATATCAGCCGAAAGACGTCCACTGCTTGAAATAGACCTCCCCCAAGAGTCGCAACGTTGACCGGTCCCGTGCGTCCCGCATCCAGTGTATCTCCGCAACCTTCACCAGGTCATTGGTCCACCTGGTGGGAGGCCTTCCAACGCAACGTCTTCCTGTTAGCGGTTGCTACTCTAGAACTTTTCGGCCCTATAGGTTATGAAATGATTAGTTCAGTTTTATTTAGTTTTTTTACCATTATAAAAGAATACTGCAAGGTGGAATTAAACGTGAAACGGCAGTAATTCAGGATGGCTTAGATTTGACAATTCATTTTCCTAACCTAAGTCACCTTGAGTTTGTTATAAAACACGAAATATTAATGTACAGAATAATCAAATTATGGGTAAGTTCCTTCCATAACATCATTGAACATAGGTATTCGAAACCAAATTCAAAGGACCTTCGAGGTTCTTGACGATAATAATGGCATAAAGCGCCAAGTTTTTTCAATGTAGTACTCGAAAACAGCAGATCGATAAATAACAGATGTCTTTTTGTTATGAAATAGGTATCATGCTTCATATACGAGTATTTTAGGCGACGATGAATATGTTTTTTTTTAATTGCTTAGAAATTGTTTTACTTAAACAATTTTTGTCAAACTGTGTCGTGATAATAATGGCATAAAGCGCCAATTTTTTTTCAATGCTGTACCCACTCGAAAATAGATCATAAAAAACAGATGTCTTTTTGATATGAATCAGAAAACATGCTCCATATTCTATTTAGAAGACGATGAATATTGTTTTTTTATTGATTAAAAACATGCGCATCGACGAGATCCCAAAGCGGCTCGCACTACTGACAGCATCGCGATAACCGCTTAGGGGTCTTATCGATGCGCATGTTGGTGTGAGTCTGCCGTTTCGAGCGTTTGTTGGTAGTTTCGGTTCTGTTCGTCCACTGTGCCATAAGTTTTTCTGGTAGGTAAGTTCCTTAGTCATTTGGATCCCATAAGATAAGATAAAATAAAACAAGACAAGACAAGACAAGACAAGACAAGACAAGGCAAGACAAGGCAAGACAAGGCAAGACAAGGCAAGACAAGGCAAGACAAGGCAAGACAAGGCAAGACAAGGCAAGACAAGACAAGGCAAGACAAGACAAGACAAGACAAGGCAAGACAAGACAAGACAAGACAAGACAAGACAAGACAAGACAAGACAAGACAAGACAAGACAAGACAAGACAAGACAAGACAAGACAAGACAAGACAAGACAAGACAAGACAAGACAAGACAAGACAAGACAAGACAAGACAAGACAAGACAAGACAAGACAAGACAAGACAAGACAAGACAAGACAAGACAAGACAAGACAAGACAAGACAAGACAAGACAAGACAAGACAAGACAAGACAAGACAAGACAAGACAAGACAAGACAAGACAAGACAAGGCAAGACAAGACAAGACAAGACAAGACAAGACAAGACAAGACAAGACAAGACAAGACAAGACAAGACAAGACAAGACAAGACAAGACAAGACAAGACAAGACAAGACAAGACAAGACAAGACAAGACAAGACAAGACAAGACAAGACAAGACAAGACAAGACAAGACAAGACAAGACAAGACAAGACAAGACAAGACAAGACAAGACAAGACAAGACAAGACAAGACAAGACAAGACAAGACAAGACAAGACAAGACAAGACAAGGCAAGGCAAGGCAAGACAAGACAAGGCAAGGCAAGGCAAGGCAAGGCAAGGCAAGGCAAGACAAGACAAGACAAGATACGAGTATATGTATCTTGTAAAACATGATTACAGTTGAAGGTCTTATAATTAAAGTGAGGTGGCTACATATTTTGCCATTTATGGCGTACAAAATTAGTTGCACTAGACAAACATTACAAAAAAAAAGTACATTATCAACATTTTAATTACAATGTCAAAATTTTAACTTAATTTGAATAAAACAATACAGAAACAAAAAAAAAACATCAATACGCATATTCAGAATTCTATACAAGGAAAATATCGTTTAAAAATTAGAAAAAGAAAAAAGAACTTAAACTATATTCTCAAAATTTAAATGCAATTCAAAATCACAAAATTTAAACTTAACAATTTGAGTAAGACATACCCAAAAAAAAACATCAATACCCACATTCAGAGTTCTATACAAGCAAATTATCGTTTAAAAATTCATCTACGCTGTAAACCATAGAACCAGGAACGTATAAACAGTTTAGTTTTAATCATCATCATCTAGGCAGACGAGGCCTTTACTAATTATCAAGGAATCGACTTGTCTAAATTGAACGCTTCTAACCAAAGCCAGGCTGCTGACTAGTATCTTACAAGGAACGATTGCCATATCAACCATTGTGCACAAAAGTTAAAACAAATCCATTTCACTCAGGTTCAAATTGCTCATGCGAAAACCAATGCAGTTCCTGGTCTATATTCCGATCTAGAATGCGGAACTCAGCGAGGATCAGAGAACTGGGCAGGTGCCGATGTAGAAGACCCAACTGTTTAAAAATCAGGAGAAAATCTGTGAGGGTTAGTATTGTGGTGTCTTTTATTCCTGTCGATGTGGCGACGTTTTGGGAAGATATTCGTCCAGCAGTGGACGTCTCTTGGTTGAAGCGATGTTTCAAATGCTGTGTTTGCCTTTGTAAAGTTTTAATAAATATTAAATCTCTTTCTTCCTTCTTTGGCTACCTGGGAGGTCTCGTTGATCGATTGCTGATAGTGTTCTTAGTGGATCCCCAGAATGTAGGCAGTGCAAAGATTTTTCTATTGGACAAGGCTTAAACTGGATTATTTTATTTATATATTTCGGAAATACAATTACCTTTTTTTCATTTGATTTTAGCCACACAGTTATTAATATGCAAAATTACATACAAAAACATTTTCATAATACATACTTGTATTGATAAATTTTGTTGAAAGATAAATTAATTGGGAAATTTCACTGTGTTAGAAAATGTTTTAATTTTTTCAAACCGGTTTTCTACAACGTTCTACTTTTAAGCTCTGGTAATGGCACTATTCTGTTTTGCTTCCAATAGTATATGCCATAGCATACCCAGTGAATCTTAGATGTAACTACGCTTCTATTTCATTGTCTGTAGCGTGAGTCGTACTTAATATTTTCTTTCTAATATAGCAAAAAAACTTTTCATAAAAATGTTTTATTAGTTTCAGAGCTGCCCATTTGCGAACCACCACTGCAACTGTTCAGAAACGTCATCTAACAAGAACGAAGGGTCTCCACGCATCAAGAATCTATGTCGGTTCACTGTTGACGCTTATTTTACCTAAATTTACAATATTATACTTACTAAGTTATCATCATCGTGTTTTTTTGAAGTGTTGTTTTACTTGCCTGGAAAACCTTCTTCAAATAATAACTTCCAGTCCACTGAATCCAGGTGAATACCAGTATGTAACATGGTGCTATTATCCATCTAAATTCCATAAACCAGTTATTGGGTCATACAAAAGAAAAAAAACCGGCCAAGTGCGAGTCGGACTCGCGCACGAAGGGTTCCGTACTTGGTAAATTGCGGTTTACGACTTATGACGTATTAAAAAAAAACTACTTACTAGATCTCGTTCAAACCAATTTTCGGTGGTAGTTTACATGGTAATGTACATTATATATTTTTTTTAGTTTTATCATTCTCTTATTTTAGAATTTACAGGGGGGACACACATTTTACCACTATGGAAGTGTCTCTCGCGCAAACTATTCAGTTTAGAAAAAAATGATATTAGAAACCTCAATATCAATTCTGATCATTGCGGGCAGAGGATTACTGTACCAAACCAAAACAACAAAGTGGCTAAGAAGGATATCACTGTTAACCCCAAAACTGCAAGTCGCTTGAAAGCTTTTAAAGTTAAACTCATTGATAAATTACCAATTTTGCCAATTCATGCTGAACCTAATCATCAATATGATGATTTTTTTGTATATACTGTAAACAATTTAATTCCACCTTTATTCCCAAGACAATCTCCGTTAATGGTAATGCATCATTCAGTGATTGGGCTACCATTGGTATTCATAAAAGTAGAACACGGTTTTATGAGCTGTACGATGAAAGGACCTATGTAAACACTGCTCGCCGTCGTCGCGTTATTTGAGTTCGAAGATTAAAAACAGTAGTAATGTTATTAAAACGACTTGGAATATTATTAATAGTGAAACGGGAGGATCTAGTAACCGAAATATTGACTACAGCCTGTCTATTAATGACAACATCATAAAATCAGACTCACAAGTCGCACTGGCCTTTGAAAATTTCTTTTCAGATATTCCCGTTTCTACTACTAAATCCTTAAACTCATCACCTTCTGTTGCTGAGTCTTTGCTAAAAGAAAATGTTAATGTTTGCGATTCGGAATTTATTTTTGAACATATTACTTGTAGAGACATAATTAAAACCTTTCACACTTTAAATGTTAAAAAGACTGCTGATCTGTGGGGTCATTCTGTTAAAGTCGCCAAGTCTATTATTGATATTGTCGCACCTAGTTTAGCTATTATCTTTAATAATTGTATCGACTGTGGGGAGTTTCCTGACCTAATGAAAAATAGTAAAATAATACCTTTGTTTAAATCAGGTAGTACATCAGACCCTACAAATTATAGACCTATTTCAGTACTACCTACTTATAGTAAAATATTTGAGAAATTAATTTTAGAGCAATTGCAAAGATTTTTTAATAAACATAAATTATTACATAGCAAACAGTTCGGTTTTACAAGGGGTCGTTCAACTACTGATGCCGGTGTTGAGCTTTTGGGACATATTTATAATGCATGGGAGGATAAGTGCGATGCCTTGGGCATCTTTTGTGATTTGTCCAAGGCATTTGATTGTGTTCTTCATGAAACCCTAATCAGGAAACTCCGCCACTACGGGATCCGGAACAGCGCTCTGGATCTTCTTACTTCATACTTGAGTAATAGGATTCAGAGCGTTGACGTTAATGGAAAAAGATCTCCCGGATCTATAGTAACAATGGGAGTCCCGCAGGGCTCGATTCTTGGTCCTTTCTTGTTTCTTATTTATATTAATGATTTGCCTTACCTCATAAAGGATAACCATAATATAGTGTTGTTTGCGGATGATACTTCACTTTTGTTTAAACTTAAACGTCAGCAGCTGGTTACTGACGATGTAAATAGCGCGATCTCAAAAGTAGTTCACTGGTTCAATGTTAAAAATTTACTTCTTAATGAAAAAAAAACGAAATGCATTAAGTTTACCCTACCTCACGTTAGGCAGGTGAAAACTGATGTTCTGATAAAGGGCGAAGAATTGAATCCTGAAAATAGCACAGTATTCTTAGGTTTAACTTTGGATGCTAAGCTTCAGTGGGGCCCACACATAGATAAATTGTCAAAGAAGCTAAGCTCCGCAGCATATGCTGTTAGAAAAAGTCGTAATTTAACGGACATAGAGATAGCCCGTTTAGTATAATTTAGCTATTTTCATAGTGTAATGTCGTACGGTATTCTGTTGTGGGGAAATGCCGCCGACATCCAGACTATCTTTGTTTTGCAGAAAAGAGCTGTTCGATCAATTTATAAATTAAGCCCGAGACACTCTCTCAGAGAGAAATTTAAGGAGATTAATGTAATGACTGTGCCTTCTCAGTATATTTATGAAAATCTTTTATATGCCCATAAAAATATAAAATTGTTTAAAAAATACAGTGATATCCATAATATAAATACTAGGAACAAACACAAATTTGTAATACCTACAACAAGGCTCAAGAAAATAGGTGGCTCGTTTAGATGTCAATGTGTACGCTTTTATAATATGCTTCCAAGCCACGTACAAAATCTAAGGCTTAATAAATTTAAATCATTCATTAAACGTAAGTTGTGCCAAAAAGCGTTTTATAGCATTAAAGATTACGTTGAGGATAAAACGGCTTGGGAGTGAGCTGCTCCAATTAATTTAGTTTTTTCGTTTAAATATTTTGCACCATGAGTTTTGTTATTTTTTAATTTTTTTATTTGTTTTCTTGCAATGACAAGAATATTTACTTTTTAAAGTATTATATTATTTTATTTTAATTATTGTGAATGTGAAGACTATGTGGATCATTATTTTGTTTTTTAATTTATCTTAGTTTTTAATCATGGTCTGGCAGTTTGAGTAGTTTATGCGGCCTACCCGAATGTCCTTTCTTTGGTATTGTTCGTCGAATCGTTGAGCTCCTTAAATTCTGAGTTGAGCTGCTCGGTTATTGACAAATGCGTGCACTGACTGGACTGGTCCACTCAATCTGGCTGGTTCTTTCCTCAAAAGACCATTTCAGACATCAGTCTACATGGTCTTCACATGATCGAACCAAGATTTTGTCAGGACTTTAAAAGAGACTGTGACCTCTGAGTTTGTTTCGGCCTTTCTTCTCAGAGTAGTCAGATAGGAAACGCCGACCTCATCTAGTTTTAAAAAAAATGTGTTAGACATGTAAAAGCGTTTGTACAAACCAACTTACAGAAATAAAATCATTTATCATTTAACATATCATTTTTGAAGACCTATCTATAGATACCCCACACGTATGGGTTTGATGGAAAAATAAAAATTGTTTCAGTTTCAAGTATGGGGACCCCCAAAATTTACTGTTTATTCTGTTTTTGAGTAAAAATCTTAATGCGGTTCACAGAATACATCTACTTACCAAGTTTCAACAGCATAGTTCTTATAGTTTCGGAAAAAAGTGGCTGTGACATACGGACGGACAGACAGACAGACAGACAGACATGACGAATCTACAAGGGTTCCGTTTTTTGCCATTTGGCTACGGAACCCTAAAAATGTACTCAAAAATGGTTTGTAGCTAAATGCCTTTAAAACGACAGTCTCCTTTTTTCCAAAACTAAGTTTATAATTTATAACTAATAGTACAGGTCATCAAATCATAAGATAATGTTTTAATAAATAAATTAATGAAAAGCATAAGCAAGCAACGCGAAGCATGTTGTTGTTGCAGAAGCTTTTTAAGCACAATTATTAAGATTTGTTTTCAAATCAAAACATTTTCTTATAAATAATAACTATTTACCTAATTAACTTTGGACTTTCATAGCTACAACTACTTTCTAGTTGGTATTCAGTTACATCTAAATAAACTAGAAGCTTAACCCAACATATTCAGAAACAAGTAAAATTTAAGAAAACAATTAAATCCCCTGACACATTTTTATAAAATTTATCTAGTTGTAGACACGCTTTGAGCGACAATGCAATCTATCGAACAAGTAACTTTGACACGATTTCTTGCAAAAAAAGGCTAACAGTAAAACGGCCATAACTTTTGAACGAACCGATTTTCATCAAATATAGCACTCTCGATAAAGTCACCTATCAAACAAAAAAACTACTTTAAAATCGGTTCATCGGCTTAGGAGCTATAAGACCTATATAGCCACAGATATGTACATAAATACACAAACACAGAAATACATATGTCAAACTTATAACACCCCCACTTTTTCCGTCGGATGTTAAAATGGCTCACCAGACGATGTTGAATTAGAATTATCGTGATCAACAAAAACTTATGAATGATAGATTTGCAAACAAGAAGACACCAATAAACAAATAAAATTTAAAAAAACCCGGCACATTTTTATTTCGTGCTATATATAGCACGAAATAAAAATGTGCCGGGTTTTAGCTACTACTACACGCTTCGATCGACAATCTATCGAAAACGTAATTATGAGAAGATATCTTGCGAAAATACCACAAAACAAACAGTAAAAAAACAGCCATAACTTTTGAACAGCTGAACCAATTTTCACCACACATAGTTAGGAACACTTTCGAAGCAGTCATCTTTCAAACAAAAAAGAAAAAAAAACAATAAAATCGGTTCATTCGTTTTAGAGCTATGATGCCACAGACAGATACACAAATAAAAAAAATAAACACACGACAAACTTATAGCACACCTCTTTTGCCGTCGGGGTTAAAAAGACTCGGCACACGATGATAAATTAGAACTTACGTGAACAAAACCACTTATGGATGATAGATTTGCAAGTAAGAAGACACCAATAACTAAAAAAAAACATATTCGCCCCATCCAATCCCATTTCCCTTCACGAAGAACTTAGAAAGTAATTTACAAAAGTTCGTCACGGTATTAAAGTTAGCACCATGTTTACTCATCAATAGTTTACTCATTTGCAAGGACATGATTAAGGGCTTCGAAGAGTTATCAAAGCTCACGTAAGGAGGGAGAGAGATGGGGAATGTAAGGGGTTGTTTAGGTTGAAGTTTTTGAAATAAATTGTTACCTATAGGGATTAGACAAGTGCCATTCTATCAGCGATCATCATTATCATCATCAGCCTTTTAATGTTTCCACTGCTGGGTCACAGGCCTCCTCTGTATGAGAGGGAATAGGCATTAATCCACCACGCAGACCCAGTGCGAGTTGGTGGTTGCACATGTCATCGAATTTTTGGTGCATGCCGGTTTCCTCACGATGTTTTCCTTCACCGTTTTGAGAACAGTGGTGATGAAATAATTTACACAAAGTAATGCGATAATTTCCGAGTATCTAAATTGCGTGTGTTGTGATATTTTACTTCTTGAACACTTTAAAATAATCAAACTTTTGATAGAGTGAACCGATTGCGATGATCAAAAACTAAGTAATACTTCTAGTTACGCACAATTTTTATATATAAAAGTTACCTACATTGGATTCGTACATTTCACGTCATACGTGCACAACTAAACAGACAAAAATGCCTGAAATGGTTTCTGTTGGTTATGCTGTAACACTGACTTTTCTCCAGATTTATTATATGTATTGATTATTGGTACTATTTCAATGCTAAATATAGCTAGTGATTCATGCCTGAATTCCTCCTTATAGGGAATTAATAGACAAGTATAACACTGCCTCAATACAGCAGTCAGATTTAAGACCAAAGTAAAGGGGCCTGCTACAATACCATTGGAAAACCCTTTTAAAAGGACATCAGAACTCTGTGAACAGTTGACCACGCCTTTACAAGCCGTTAGCGTCGGTTCTGATCCAACTTAGATTAGTTGTTGGTTGCGTCTTTCGCGGTAATTACCGACGCGACGTCCAAACTAGCTAGCAGTTATATTACTTCTTGTATTATATGCGAGCCTGGTACTTTTGGGTGCGGTGGCAAATGTTTTAATACTTCTTATAATGGCAGCCTCTAAAGATTTTGGGTAGCACAAGTATCAAATTATAGCTTTAACAATGATACTTATTTCTAGACCCAATATCTAACCTACTTTTCAAAGGGACGAAAGAGCAGGCTGGCACTTTCTTATTACATTAATATTATAAAGGCGAAAAGTTTGTGAGTGTGAAGGACACGTATGTTTGTATGTTTGTCACTTCTTCATGCTCAAAGGGCTGGATGGATCTGGATGTTTGGCACAGAGATAGATTATAATTAGGGATAGCACATAGAATTTTTATCCCGGGATTATATCCCCATTATTTTCGAGTTTCACGCGGCAACCGCTGGCAGAAGCTAATTTCTTGTAAAATTTCTGGTACTTTTGAAGTATTGGTGACGCCAGAAATAACTAGCGTTTCACTCCTTTATTCCACGAAAGAAAAGGCAGAGAGATGCATCAGAAGTTCATCTCTGCCATTCCTGTGTATATTTATAACTGAGTATCATTCGCAAAACAACAAAATTACTTTATTTCTTTTTTTATTATAGATAGGCTCGCGCTTGACCACTATCTCACCTAGTGGTAAGCGATGATATGGTTGACGGTGTGGCACGCTTGCCTAGAAGTAACCTGTTCACTCTTGACTTAAAGACCCCGAGGTTGTAGCTGCCACTCTTTAGCTGTACGCATAATGAAAGTATTTCCAAAACGTTTAGTGCGTATTGGTGAGATGTCCACTATGTACCGATGGCGCATCGCCGTATGTCTTGTATTCCGATGAAGAGACGGGCTAGGCGGCATTTGATCATGCAATTCCATCGCACGCTCCCCGAAATGCAACCGATAAAACACTGACAAGCTGGCAACTCGCCGACGATGTTCCAGGGGTTCTCTGGGGCTTTATTTATTTATTTACAAGACACGTCACACCACCAATTATGTATAACTGTACAGGTTACATCTAAGGCGTTATACAAGGCGGGAAAAAACAGCAACAAGAAACATACAAGAGTTAGGCAAAATTAAAAACGATACGAATAAAAAAAACACAATATAACAAAAACACAGAAGAAAATATACAAAAAAAAAACCGAAAAAAATTACAGAAGTAATATACGAAGAATACCTAATTCACTAATCAAACTGTCATCCATCTTCTCACCGAAACTTAAACATTTACGACACACATCTATCCATCTCCCAGCAAACAGGTTACACTCCATCTATCGCAATAAAAAATGTTGCTAAAACTGTGGTGTTCCATATTTTACACATGGATATAGACCTTTTTTTTGTGGGAAATCATCCAATGACTTCCTCCCGGGTGAAGCGGGAAGGGGGAGGAGGGGGAGGGTGTCAGACTTTTACTGACTGAAACCCACCCGTGTTCCTTCAGTTGCTTGAGCCAGGGCCGCGGTAACTCTTTTTCAAATTTATCCGCGACCCAGACAGGCATCGGCCCTAGCGGACCCCGTCAATTTACTGACATCTCTTTGAGGCGCGCGTGGAACACAATGCGCCGTCGACTCGGGCCTGGTCCTTATCAGACGGCGAGCTCCCGATTACTCGCCGACCGCAAGCCCGCGCCTACGGTGGCCGGGAATCTGCTTGCGACGCCCGACGCCCAGGGCGTCTCCTGCGGTGGCTTGGCGCGTGAGGGTGCTTCCGTTGCGTTTCACATTATCACACTTCCACTCCTCACTTACTTTTTTTACTTATCACACAAACAGTCCTACAAGACGTCTGGCTACTCTCTTGAGAAATAAAAGTGTGATACAAAATTATCATCACATTCCATCAATGTCAAACCCAGGTTCAGTAAATACTACTACAAACGAAACAAATAAACTACTTCCTACTTGACATAACAATCCTTGACATCACAAAAACTTCTAACGTACTGTTTCACATTAGCGTTATTAAGGCAGCCTCCCACGACACAAAATAACGTTTTGTGCAACACGCTTCTATTCCCAGAAGGACGGAGAGTACCGTTTTACACGGTTCATGCAGCAAAGGTTATTAAATTTCATGTCTTAGAAACTGTAATTTTTGTTATTACGTAGAAGCACGTAATGTAGAACTGGGTTATTATTTTAGTGGAAAACATTTTGTTGTAAAATTATTTCAGAATATATTATGTTTGTGAAAATGTACTCGTAATTGCCTCATGAGTCTTGCATAGAAAGAAAGTACTCTTGATGCCTCTTTTACAAACGATGACCACTTTTACCCATACACTTTAAGTCAGTTCCTGAATTCTCAATCAAATTAACAGTAAGTTAAAGCTTATTATTGATTGACATTAATCAAGGGTATTTTCTGTTGTCATGACGACTAAGTCAATTGTATTTTGGTTAGTGGAGGGAGTTTCCTTTAAAAAGTGTTTATATTTATTGACCAAAAGACTCTTTATAATTACGTACGATCCTTCAATTAAGTTTGCGATTGATTTTTATCAAAAACAAATAACATGTTACCTTAAAACTACATAATTACAATAATTGTACCCAAGTAAGCAACATGCCTTAACTAAATGACAATCAAAAATCCTTTTCTATTCCTCAAAAATCCTCTGAACTTTATTACATCCCTCCAGCATTCTCCCAAAAGAAAAAGCAATATTTCTCCACATTGCACACTGGCTTGAAATTTGACGTGGTATTCATAAAGTCTTATGACTTATATAATAAAACTTGCGCCCCGTAGAGCAATAAACTGTAAGGATGAGTAATTAAATTCATTTGCATGAAGAAATAATGAAGAACGTAATTTTACACGTAATTTTAGTTACTCAAATTATTCTTATTTATTTAGGAGGCAAAGTCGGGTAGCTTATGTTGTGCTGATAGACGTTTTATGATATACTGTACTTGTTAAACTCTTTGCGTTTTGTACACACAGAGAATGGACGGAGTATTTTACGCGATTGTTTTCTGTCCCACTTTTAGGCAAGGATCTCCATCCACTCTTTTAAGCTACCCGCTGTCTAATAGTTTGTCCCGCCACCTCCTTCATGTTCTGCCATCTTACTGTTCATCAGCTCCGGGCTACTTTGGAATTACCCAGACCAAATTCAGTTTGACAGCCTTCAATACTCTCACAAAATAGAACACCCACTGGAAAGAAACAAAGAGACTTTGCTACTGTCTGTTTTCTTTAGGTCGGAGTGACGAAGGTGACACTGCAAGCATGTATCGTGGTCCAATTCTAGAAAACGATTGCTTTATCTCTCTACACTATTATTCCCATATTCACTTCAAGCTTGTGTTGGCAGCTCTCAGTCCATTATCCTTGTATATGACTGTAAGAGAGTTTCCCTTGGGAAGTTGTTCAAAACGTATCACGTCAGTACTGAAATTATTTATCTTTCAGTTGTATTGATACTGGAGCTGACTGGTGCAAATTGCCTGCCAGACATACATTTTAGTTCTTTTATTGCTTTATCATATATCCGACTGACAGCTTTAGTTACTGAATTGTTTAGAAAGGTATGATTGCCGGCGGGAATTGCAAAGTCCTAAATTTTGTAGGTAGGTTTTGATTTGCGAATTTGAAGTTGCGATGAAGTCAAGTTCTGTATCAACATGAGAACTTCTCAAACTTTAGCTTTAAAGTATATTTTAACCTCAAATTCTTAGTTAGAAACTGAGGGTAACACACAAAGCGTTTGAAATTTTTGCGCTAAAATAGTAATTGTAATAGGCGAAATCCACAAGCTACTCACTTAATGTTACCTAGACCGTCAGTCTGTTTTATTATCATTATCATCGTCACCACACTGTAGGTAGTCCTTAGCTGGAAAAAAACTTGTAATCACAAGTCATATAATCGGATCCTTGGCTTCTTCTATTATCTGGTCGGCTTCTAATTTAATCAAAAGCAGCTAGCTAGTACCAGTATTTAACATGTATCAGTTCCTCTACGTGAAAGTTCACAATAAATAATTCTGACCACAACTGGTCAGCATGATACTCCTTTTTTTATAAGACTATACTCTTTTTTATGACCATCATTCAATTCAGCTGAATGACGTCCACTGCTGGTCACAGCCCTCCCCTAAGCGTCGCCACACTGATCGGCCCTATGTGATTCTTATCCACCGGACGACCGCAGCCTTGACCGGGTCGTCGCTCCAGGCCTTCCAACGCTGCGTCTTCTGGTACGCGGTCACCACTCTAGAACTTTCCAGCCTCAACGGCCATCCGTTCTGCGAGCAATGTGCCCTGCCCACTGCCACTAAGTTTGGCAATTCTTCGGGCTATGTCGGTAACCTTGGCTCTCTTGCGGTTGTCTTCATTTCTGATTTGATCACGCAAGGAAACTCCGAGCTTAGCCGTCTCCATTGCCCTTTGGGTGACTTAAAGCCTTCTGATGAGGCCCATTGTTAGCGACCACGTCTCTGTCCCGTAAGTAATCACTGGCAACACACACTGGTCAAAGATTTTCGTGTTGAGACACTGTGTTAAGTTGGACGAGAAGATACCAAACAACTTCCCGAACGAGTTCCGGTTTTTATGACAAAACATAAAATTAAAACAATTAGTTTAACCAACGTAATATGTCGCCTCATGTACCTCAACACTAACAGTAGTAAATCTCATATGCGCATCACATGCAGATCTTTTGTGTGGACGCACAATGGCCGTCAGAAGCAAAATTTTTAGCTTGTTTTATATGAAAACAAAACACCATTGTTCGTTGCTTTATTTTTAAAATATATTTTTGTGTTTAAATTGTAGTCTCGTTGTTTTGTTTGCCGTTTAGTTTTGTGACGTATGAATTTTGACGTGCGTTTTTGGGGTTCCGTGCCCGAAGGGTCCAAATGGAGGCCTATTGCTGTCACTCACGTGTCTGTCTATAAGTCCGTCTGTCCATCGTCTGTCACAAAATTTTGTTCACTTTTTAACGCACAAGATTTTTTTTAACTTGCTTTTGACCTATGAACTTGAAATTTGGTGATAATGTTTATTATTAAATATTCTTTAGTAGCAAATACCAATATCATGAAAAACAGATTTTATTTGGTACAGAACCCTAAATGTGCAAAGTCCGACACGCACTTGTCGGTTTTTATTAATGAGCAGTATAAAATTGCAGAGTAATAAATAAATATTTGGGATTAAGAACGTGTCAAAGTAAATTTTAATGCCAACAGGTAATTTATTTTTAAATCTGTTTCGAGACACGTAACTTGCCTACTATAATACACATGAGGTCAGGAGTCAGAAAATTTGCCTTTTAGAAGCAATATGCTCGCTTGATAGCTATCACTCGTAAATGGGTCTTAAGGGTATAATAGCTAGCTGGTGAAAATATTGAATTCAACTATTTGCTTCATATAAACGGTTTAGTCAGGTAATTTCAACCTCAACTCGGACTAAACCTGGCTTTCACTCAATTGAGTGAAAGCCAGGTTTAGTCCGAGTTTAATTGGTGGCTTATCCATACTAATATTATAAATGTGTAAGTAACTCTGTCTGTCTGTCTGTCTGTTACCTTTTCACCTTAAACCGCTGAACCGATTTAGGTGAAAGTTGGTATGAAGATAGTTTGAGACCTGGGAAAGGACATAGGCTATATAGGTAGGGTAGGGTAGGGTAGGGTAGGGTAGGGTAGTGTAGGGTAGTGTAGGTTCGGGTAGGGTAGGGTAGGGTAGAGTAGGGTAGGGTAGTGTAGTGTAGGGTAGGGTAGGGTAGGGTAGGGTAGGTTAGCGTAGGGTAGGGTAGGGTAGGGTAGATAAATGTTTGGTCTTTTTATGGCAAAACAAAGATTGCCGGGTCAGCTAGTATCTTTATAAATTATAGCTCATGTGTTATTTAAATGTTTAAGCTGCATCAATGTAAGGTTTAATCAAAATCCGTTCTATGGTTTTTGCGTGTACTCCCCGCAACAGACCTCACTAACTTTCGCATCTATATTAAGATAAAATAATATAATAAACGCTACTGTAATTAATTATAAAGCCTTCGTCTTCGAAGAATACAGGCACTATGTTAGTTTTACTAATCATCAAAATACATACATACATAAACTTACGCCTTTTAGCCCATGGTAGTAGGCGGAAACTACAGAACGTCACCTGCTACGGTCTATATATGTATTTCTAGGGCGTCCCCTCCCGGCGTTTCCATTCACGCCTGCCTTGTAAATACCTTTCGTTAGTCGTATTTCATTCATCCTCTCAACATGGCCAAACCATCCTAACATACTCTTTTCAATTTTAGACACCACATCTTCTTTAAAACCACAATGTAGATAACATTGTGGTTTATTTGATTTGTTATTACATCATTCCTCAATCTATCATTAAAAGTTACACCACATATACTTCGCAAAGAACGCATCATTACATCGAAATAGATGAAACTAAACTGTATTTTTCTCTAATATTTCACCATTTTGCCACATATTCTCTAGAGGAATGCTCACGTCAATATTTAACATTGCCCACGGTTTTCATTAGAAGTCCTAAAAGAACAAAGTAACAAGAACATTACCAATATGACGCAATATAAAGTTGGTTAGCACCACCATTCTGAGGCCGAAATGAACACGCTGCGAGATTGCGTTAGCGAATTAAATTTAATATGTGGTGAAACAAAGTATGATTAGCTGTATTTACTCGTGTTATTTATAAACTAGGCTAATGGTATTTTTTTGGGTTGTGTGGTTATAATTATTAACGTCCCAGGTATGCCCGCGGCTTTGCTCGTTTTTCTAGAACATACACATACATTTTTTCATAAGTAATACTTAAACTAAAGTTAAAATACCGAACAAACCATTACGAAAAGGTCGAACTAGGCATAACCTGTATTTCAGCCTTCAACGCCGTTTCTCTTGAGTTGCAATTAATAGTATTTCGAACATGATGATCCTATGTTTGAATGTACTTATCTAATACAAAGATAATAAGTATATAATAATACAATATAAATAAATTACGTAATGTTATCCAATGCAAAATAGAAATGGAGGAAGAACTAAAAAATAACAGATAAGTGCAGCTCATCACTATCAGTGTTTTTTTTACCTGGATGCTTGTAAGTGTGTATGTGTGTTTGTTCCTATGTGGCGTTTCAGACACCAAACGCGCAGGCCGATCTTGATGATTCTTACGTCAATCGATTTGCCTAAATTTGTATATCGTTTTTGTGGTGAATAAACACGTTTTCTTTCTTCTTTAAAAAAACGGAACCCTTATAGGATCACTTTGTTGTCCGTCTGTCTGTCTGTCAAGACCCTTTTTCTCAGGAACGCGTGGAGGTATCAAACTGAAATTTATATAAAATACTCAAGTCTACTATCCCTTAAAGCTGTGAAAAAATTAAACTTCTAAGCCAACGCAATCAAAAGATACAGCCGTCTATGCCGCAAATTTCCGCAAATTTTCGACACTCGCAAGGGAATCAAAACCTACAGGGTACTTCCCGTGAACTCAGAATCTTGGAATTTGGTACGAAGCAACGTCTTATAGCACAGATAAAGGAAAAATTGCGAAAACCGTAAATTTTTAGTTACATCATATAATAAAAATATATTTAATCATTTTAAACTTGCTACCCCTTTCCTCATGAACGCGTAGAGGTATTAAATTGAAATTCATATCAAATACTCAGGTATATAATACCTTTAAACTGAGGTTTGTACGGGGCCCTCGGTGCGCGAGTCCGACTCGCACTTGGCCGGTTTTTTTATCAGTAGTTAACTCAACCAATGGTTCAATATTTTAACCAATGATTTAAAAATTCGGTAAAACGTGTTTATTCGTCAAGAGTTAGTCTAAAAAACTGTCAAATAATTATCTCTCCAACTTATTTAAACCTTTGTGAGGCTAACAACTGAAAAATTTGTGTTTTACCAAAATGTGCAATTATTGGTTTATCATATTTAATCACTACGGTGATGAGCAGTGGTGGCCCAGTGGTATCGGCCGTGACTTACAAGTTGTAGGTCGTGGGTTCGAGCCCAGGCAGGCGCTTTACTTTGTGTAAATTATTTCTTCACCACTGCTCTCAAAACGGTGAAGGAAAACATCGTGAGAAAACCGGCATTTCCTAGAACCAAAAATTCGAAGACATGTGACATCCACCAACCCGCACTGGGCCCGCGTGGTGGATAACGGCCCATTCCCTCTCACAGAGAGAGGAGGCCTGTGTCCCAGCAGTGGGAACAATTAATAGGCTGATGATGTGATGTGATGATGTGAATCACTACGGAACAAAAAACTGGGCCTTAACCTTGCGGGTGTAACTTGCTAGAAAAAATTATATTGCGATTATGTATCCTCCGACTACATAGCATGATTTTTTTCTTGTTACGTCTTTTTAGTTCGCTTCTTAATTTTATTAGGTCTACAACCGCTTTATTGCCGTAAAACGGTAACTTTCTAAAGCATCCTTAGTAACAACTAAGTTAAAAGGTATGAAAAAAATATATCTTTCATGTATAATATTTGTGAAACATGGTTTTTTCGTACACATAATTTTGTTTAAAAAAATATTTAGAACACGATATTTTCTCGCTACTTTTGGATCTTCCTCCAAAACGACTTTAATGTTTAAAAATATTTGTACACAGAAAATTTTATGGCTAGAATTTCTTCATAACTGAAATAGCATATGTAAATATAAGAATATTTTGCAAACAAAACTGTCCAAAAGGAGGTTCAATATTGATTGATTCTGGTTCCGAGCTGGCGCACGCCCAGTACTGCGTTAACATTGGGGAATATATGCGCCTTAAGCTTAAGAGTTTTTTAGATTACCATTTTTTATATAAGTAATCGGATTAGTTCTTGCAATAGACTCCGCACTCAGGTTGGCCGCAGCAAAGACAACCACCACAGGTGGGGTCTCTGATGGCACTAGTCTTCAGTGCTTGTGCAGCATCCCTCCGCAGACCATGGCCCATCAATACCTCAAGGAGTGCGCAGCATGCCCTGTCACCTGTACTTGCGTAGATCTTATGAATGCGTCAGCAAATGGTGTTGCCGAGGCTGAATTCGGGGCCAAACACAATATTTAACTTTTATATTTGCCATCGGCACGCTAAGAAGAACAAGTTCATGCAAAGTTTATTTCCTACAAACAACATCTAACTGTCTAACCTTTCTTTGTCGACAGTATAAGTTTGAGGCTATTTGTTGCATATACCTAAGAAACGAGAAGCTGTTGTGAAACCACAATAAATTAATAGAACAACTACAGACGCCATCTGCTATAAATCAAAGTTCTACAATCACAACTAAGCTGTTTGATGGTAATATTATATAATGTACAACTAGAACTCTACAGTACTTTGAAACTTTCATTAAACTAACAATTCAAAAACGCTACATAGTGTCTTCTCGTCAAATGCAACGTAGAGAAAAGCGCTTGCATAGAGGAAATTACGAAACCAATTTGTAAGCAAAGTTAGTCACTACTTAAACTCTTCCTTTGCCTATTTTAAAGGAACTATCTTTGACACAAAAATCTGTGCGACTTTTTCATGAATGCGTCCAGATTGCGGCTTATTTGCATTCAGAAGTGTTTTAAGATAAGTGGCAAAGATGTATTTGCAGTCACTGTAATCTTTACTGTGTTAAACATAAGGTTGGTGTTTGTAAGATTTGTGAAAGATGCTGTGGCAGTTTCATTCACTTTGAGCCTTCTTAGCAATGCTTGAAATAGTGCTGAGCTTGTTCCTGATTTTAGTTTCAAAACTTGAAGGGAAATACAGTGTGGTGGGATTGTTTTGTTTTGAAAAGTTTCTCGTCGTAGATAACTGAACAGAAAATTAAAATGACTGATGAACTTTTTGAATGACTGTCCTTTTCTTTGGTATAGATTAATTTGAGTGCATGACGATGTTGATTGTTACGCCGAATGAACGTGCAAACGGATCCGGCCGAACCTTCTTCGAGCAATCGTTCGTTTGACTGAATGTTCTTAGGGCGAATAATCATTTGGCCGAACGTTCTTCAGTCAAGTGAACTTCTGGCAATCGTGACAAACTCTCAATTTAAGGTCGTGAGTCGATTCTTCTTCTTTTCGTGCCGATAAACTCAAATTTTGACTTAACTATTCTCAAACTTTGTCTGACCAGTATGTAGCCACCTGTACCGCTATGTAATTTGCCACGTTCAGGTCTTGAAAGGTGATTCGATGTAAAACGTGGGTCAATGTCAAACTGCATAAATTAAAATTCTCAGAAATAAAGTCGTAGTTTTCATATTTTTCCCCAGGCTCAAACTAGGTTAATAGATTTGATTAATTCTCTTAAAAAATAAGACTGTTTTGGACTGGCTTCCCCGAACCTATAATATTCCAAATCGTCGTTCGAAATTGTAAATGTGTCTAATGTGCTGTTTAAAAAATTTGTGGAAAAGCATAAAGTCTACACATGCATTATCATATCTTGTGGAGGGGCCGAGAAATAACTCGGACAGTTCGACCCATTGGAATCTATTATTTAATTTAAATTGATTTTATTACACATGCATAAGCGAATGAATTCAAAAGTTACCAGAAATGACGAACGTTTTAAAGGCTCTCGCAGACAGAAGCGACAATACATCTCAGATGCGATAGTACTTTTAATAGAGATCGTTCTTAAAAAGAGGTAAAATTATTCGTTTATCTTTTTTTTTGTATTAAAGGAAATCTTGGCAAGTTCCGATCTGATTACGAGCATTATTTTACTGACAGAAAGCAAAGCAAGCGAACAAAGCGAGCGAACTCAGCTCCCGCCAACTCCTTCATGTTAGTTTACTTTAGACACTGCAGACAGAAATAGAAGCCACGAAATTGTTGCTAAAATAATAAATAATATTTTGAGGTAATACTAC
Organism: Orthosia gothica; assembly: GCA_949775005.1. Classification (NCBI taxonomy): domain Eukaryota; kingdom Metazoa; phylum Arthropoda; class Insecta; order Lepidoptera; family Noctuidae; genus Orthosia; species Orthosia gothica. The sequence continues at coordinate 17,821,470 of OX459052.1, forward strand.
TACGTATATTTAGCTGTGCAATCATTATTTTTGATGAGAATTTGGATTATTTTTGGAAACAAAAAGTATTTTTTTTATTTGAGTTTAAATACTACACTTTTTCATGCTTTTTAGCTACATAATTTATCTAGTAGTAGACACGCTTCGATCGAAAATCTATCGAACACGTAATTATGAGACGATATCTTACGAAAACACCCCGATTCAAACAGTAAAACGCCATTTTTTAAACGGCTGAACCGATTTTCATCAGACGTAGCTAAAAACACTCTCGATAATGTCACCTTTCAAACAAAAAATAAACAACTAATTCAGATTTATAAATAGTACGTTTTAATATTTTATTTTACGTCATAATAACTCTTAATACCAAAGTCACCTCCTCTTCAAATAAACTACTTCAAAATATATAGGTATTTTACACCAATATAACCCCTAAAATAAAATAATTAACTAAACAATATTTTTTGAAACCAGCATTTTTCGTATTCTTCTCAGCAAACTCTTTCATTTGATACCCATATCATAGCAGTGCACAAAAAATAACTAGTCCGCCATCTTGGGCCGTCCGCCATATTGGATTAAGAATGACGTCACTTAGCTAACCATGCATCATCTAAACTAAACGTGTATGCAAAATTTCACCTTAATCGGTGGGGGATAACTATTTTAAAATTCAGTTGCAAGATTTTACCCGAACACATAAATTGCAAGCTAAATAAAAGCTTGTAACAACAATCTCATTTCCAAAGCACTCTTACAAAATTAGTAACCGTAATAAAAAAGGGAAATACCACTTAGCGTTCATACCCTAAAAACATAAGCAAATTCGATATGATGTAAGGAAACAGACTGGCATTATGGGGCTATTCGACACACCTGCGCCACCTAGATCGAAACAAGTCGACGGAATTTTAAGCGGAATGGCAGGGATATCGAAAGGCTTGGTTGAAATACTGATGGGTAATTGACCCCTTTGTGAATATGAATTAGGTAGTTGGTAATAAGTTGTATTTAATAGTAGGCACTAGTTATGTAAAGAGTTTCAAGAAATTTTAATATATTTTGCACTTGAGTCGATGGAAACAGGGGCCAAGAGGCTCATCGGCAATGAGATACTGCTCGAGTCTTGGCTCTAAAGCCTTCAACATCATCATCATCCTTTTAATGTCCCCACTGCTGGGACACAGGCCTTCTCTCTGTGAGAGAGAACAGGTCATCCACCACGCGGGCCCAGTCCGGTTGGTGGATCTCACATGTCTTCGATTCTTTGGTTCTAGGACATGCCGGTTTCCTCACGATTTTTCTTTCACCGTTTTGAGAGCAGTTGTGATGAAATAATTTACACAAAGTAAAGCGCCTGCCTGGATTTGAACCCACGACTTACAAATCGTAAGTTGCGGCCGTTACCACTGGGCCGCCACTGCTTGAACATCGGCGCCAAGTTGCCAACCCGTCGGTTTTTTATGGGTTAGATTTCGGGGAATGTGCGTTGCAATTGCATGAACTATTTTCTCCTATCCCGTTCCTTTATCAGACTACAAGACGTACGCCGTGCGTCATGAGTACATGGTGAACACCCCAGTGATACGCGCTAAACGTTTGGGAAATACTTTTGTTTTGCGTACAGCAAAGGAGTGGAATTCCCTGCCGGAGTCCGTATTTCCTGATAGCTACTACCTGGGAGTCTTTAAGTTAAGAGTGAATAGGTTTCTTCTAGGCAAGCGTGCTTCATCGTCGACCACATCATCGCTTTCCATCAGCTGAGAGGGCAGTGGTCAAGCGCCAGCCTTACAAAATAATTTAAAATTTGTAAGGGTTATTAATAGCTAGCTTTTTGACATCGGTAGCTAAAAACCCCGATTAGGAGATTGGTAACAGTTCTAAACAGTTTAACCTATGCAAAATATTATGTATATGTAATTGATTCCTTCACAATCTAAATATTAATAAAGTATGACTGTTTGATTAGTCAAACTTTTGGGCCTCTAGCTTTGATTGGCTTATTCCAATCAAAGCCTGAATTACAAATTATTTTAATCTAAGGTCTATTTCTAAGGCAAATGTGGTTTATAGAATAGTCGCTGACTTACGGCAAATAAGAACAGATTTTTTAACACAGCTTATTGCTAATTGCTACTGTCTAATTTATTTAGGAAATCATTAGATCTTTCAATGAAACTGATTATTTTTTTAGTTTTTAATTCTATCAGATCAAGCTAAGAAAACGCGAAATAAGAATTTCTTTTAGAAGTCGGGTTTCCGCTACAAGAATAGAATTTTCATGCATACTGTTATTTTAAGATTATGGCCCAAGTAACGTTGCAGGCTGTTACTAAAAGAATATGAGTATGCAGCAGTAGTGTACTTACCATTCAAAAGTAAATAAAAACCGGCCAATTACGAGTCTGACTTGCGCGCGCACAGAGGGTTCCTTATAAACAACTATAACTACCAAAATAAATAGATAACATTACTAACGTTCATAAACAATGAAAGCACCGAACATTGCTCTAACAAAGTTACAAAATTATCTTTGGTGTTCGAAAACTGTTGTACATCAATATACAAAATTTTTACTATTCCAATTACATTTTATAAGTTGCTCGATTATTACTCGTTTTGTAAAGCACACTTGGCTCTCTGGATGCGGGACGCACGGGACCGGTCAATGTGGCGACACTTGGGGGAGGCCTATGTCCAGCAGTGGACGTCTTTCGGCTGATATGATGATGATGATGACTTGGCTCTAACAAAAATTTGCTATTAAGCTTAATTTTATGCAAACTGATCTCAAAATCATCCCCACTTCACGTGTAAAGGAGGTACACCAAAACAATTTTTTTTCATTGTTTTTTTTTTTTCAATAATATGTATATCCATGCCAAAATTATAGCTTTCTAGTACTAAGAGTCTCTGAGCTAATCTGTGGACGGACGGACGGACCTGGACATAGCGAAACTGTAAGGGTTCCTTGTTGACTACGGAACCCTAGAAACGGAGTATAATAGTCGCGTTTAAGTATTTTAGTTCTCAACAACTCTCATTTCTATATTTTATTTTACTAGGCAGCATTCCCCCGAGTAGGCAAAATATTGTCATTCTACAATATTTTTATATTATAAAAGTTGACGAGTCTGTATGCCACTGAGAGCGACTTAGTATGTTTACCGTATTTTTAATTTGTTTATATTATTGTGTCCTTTGCTTTTAGTGGTATTAAAAAGTCTACTTGAACCGAGCTCATAACTAGTCTACGTAAGATTCTTTATTTCTTTCAATCTGTATCCACCCAATATATACGTCTGTGTCCGATAATGCATGTCCTATATAAAGCCTAATGGATTCATACAATCATAATTGTATGATTATCATCTGATTTTCTTATTTACCATCATTGGAAAAAAAAATGTCATCATCATCATCATTTCTGTCGAAAAACGTCTACCGCTGAACATAGGGCTCCTCCAAGCGTCGCCACACTAATCGGTTCTGTGCGTTTCGCATCCACCAGACGTCCGCAGCCTTAACCAGGTCGTCACTCCACCAAGAACGAAAATAAAACTTTTTTTTATTTGTAAAAAAACAAAATAAGGTAATGATACCAACTTTACCCAAACTTTATACTCATAAATGTTTCCTGTTATTCCTTCATCATTATCAGCATTTTTAACATTCCCATTGCTGGGATACAGGCCTTAAATTAACAATCAATCCGAAAATACCCAAGGGGTGACACACAAACAAAAAGACAAATGAAGCTTCCTTTTTCAAGGTAGGATAAAACCTCGCTTCTAAGCCGCTTCTTGCCACCCTACATTTGCAACTTGAAACTAATGTTTTCAAGAAGAGGAGATTATTTCTAACATCTTCATTTACGGTGTAAGGATGCTTTTCCGTCGAAGATGTGCGAGGGAGTGAGGGTGTGCGATATTTTCACAGCTTGGTAGTGCAGTCCAACGAAGCTGTGAAAATATGTGACTACTAGCTTTTGCCAGTGGCTTTGCCCGCGAATGTCGGAAGTTGCCTCACGTAATTTTTCTTGATAAAAAGTAGCTTATATGCTATACCAGATTCCAGACTAAAATCTAACTCTGTGCCAAATTTTAATTTCATTCAGAGCCGTTCAGCCGTTGTGGCGTCATTGAATAACAAACATACATTAATGCATTTTTTTTTGTTAGATATAAAACCAAGGCCGTGCAAGGCGCTTGCACGGTGCGAGGATGCGTAGCGGCAATGTAGAAAAAATGTGTGTAGATGTACTAGAGTGTACAGTGGACTCTGTTTAGCCGAGCCCAGGCAGAAACATTCCTCGCCCACATTCCTCGTTCACATGTCTAGCCCGAATCTCTCACTTTATTAACCGACTTCAAAAAAAGGAGGTTCTCAGTTTGACCTGTATGTATGTTTGTCCTTAATTTTCTCGCGTTTGGCTGAACTTATTTAGATGCGGTTTTTAGAAAAGTGTTTGTTACACTCTGGAGAAGGTTTTGGTATACAATAAAAGGATACGCCGTAACGTCATTCGCATGGATCCGTTATTTTTTAGTGATAGTGTACTAAAACTAAAACCGGCCAAGTGCGAGTCGGACTCGCGCACGAAGGGTTCCGTACCATTACCGCAAAAAAACGGAAAAAAATCACGTTTTTATTATGGAAGGGCACTTAAATATTTAATTTATTCTGTTTTTAGTATTTTTTGTTATAGCGGCAACAGAAATACATAATCTATGAAAACTTCAACAGTCTAGCCAGGCTGTATCTCATGAACCGTGACACGGTTCATGAGATACAGCCTGGTGACAGACAGACAGACAGACGGACCGCGGAGTCTTAGTAATAGGGTCCCGTTTTTACCCTTTGGGTGCGGAACCCTAAAAAGAGAGACATAAAACTTATTCACAAAACATTAACCGACTACTACTACTAAAAAGTGCAAAATAACTTTCGTTTCGGAAGTCGGTGTCGAAAAATGATAAAAAAAGAAGTACCAAAGACGCTGGCTTCCCAAACGAAAGTTAGTTTATACTTTTTAGTGTTTTGCTATGATAGCGGTTTATTTCTTTGTTCAAAAGGTTTTTTTTATGTATAAATACCTAAGTTTACACCCTTCTACCAGAACTGCATAACTACACTAAAACTGGCTAGGAAAATGAAATGATCCCATGTGTAGATATTTCGTCACGCACCGCCTCACCTAGCTAGCTCTTATCTGCAGTAGAAAAGCACCTTTACGAAGTAGTTAATTTGTTATTTTTAATTAGGTACTAATGACGTAAGCTTGTTTGAAAACAAGGAAAATGGTTGTTTGTTGTTTTGAGATCAAGGTGGTTGGGATAAGCGGTTTTCCTGTGTCGAAAGGGAACATGAAAATATTCGATCTCATGAAAATTGTATGAAAAGCATGAGTGAAACAAGCCATTGCCACATGGATGACTTTTTTCCGTATTCTATTTCCAAATGTTGTGTGATCGATCAATGAGTTTATTGTGAAAATGTACTTTTCATCACGATCAATGATGATTTGTGAGACAGAGTTCTGGGTTATAATATATGCCATTCGTACGCTATCAATCCCAGCAACCTTTTAGGTCGCCGAGTTGCCAGCTCGTCAGTTTTTTTTGGATTAATTTCGGGGAGTGTGCGATGGAATTGTATGATCTAATTCCGCTCAGCCCGTTTCATCATTGGACTACCAGACGTACGGCGATGCGTCATTGGTACATGGTGGATTTCCCACCCATACGCACAAAACGTTTTGGGGACACTTTTATGATGCGTACAGCTAGGGAGTGGAATTCCCTTCTGGAGTCTGTTTCCCGATAGTTACAGTCTAGGGGTCTTTAAGTCAAGAGTTTTTCTAGGTAAGCGTGCTTCACCGTTGACCACATCATCGCTTACCATCAAAGACAAAGACAAAGACAAAGACAAAAGATATTTATTTCAATTGGGCCACCAAGCGGCACTTTTGAATGTCACAATTTAAATTTAAATGGAATACAAGTTGATTCTACCGTGCATTCGGAAAGTAGCTAGTTATGGAGAAGAATGCACAAGAAACTCCATACTTTTTAAATTTACATGGAATAAAAGTTGATTCTACCGTGCATTCGGAAAGTAGCTTGTTATGGAGAAGAATGCACAAGAAACTCCATACTTACTCTTTAAAAAAAAAATGATTCTACCGTGCATTCGAAAAGTAGCTTGTTATGGAGAAGAATGCACAAGAAACTCCATACTAACTCTTTTTAAAAAAAAATGATTTTTGCAATATTTAGGTACATGAGTACATACATTAATAAATTCACATATGTGAGGACAATACACCCAGAATAGCACTACACACTATACTATGTAAAGGTATAAAGTATTAAAAGTACTCACACATGTACTGTGCAGTTATACAATAGGTACTAGAAAAACATCAACATCCGAAGCAGTTGAGTTATGACCAATCCCAACTGATGGCGCCCGTTCACGAACATGACGCATGAATCGGCACCACCCAGCTCAACCATCATGAAGGGAACCGAATGATCCAACACACGCGCCACCATCAGAGAGACATTTGAGAGAGCATGACACACTCAACTGCCAGGGCACACACAAGTCAACGAACGACACATAGGTATAGCAAATGGTAGATTTACAGTTGGGTACATAGTACCCACACACGTGCTGAACAACACAAACATAAACATATCATTTGTTTTTGCGCCCTAGTGGTTGTGGAGCAGGACTAGCATTGAGCCAGGCATTTTTATCAGTGATATAATCCCCCAACTTATAATATGCCTGCCTGCATAGTGTGCGTTTTATACAATTTTTAAATTTCGTCTCATTCAGTTCTAGAAAGATGAGGCCACTTTTGCCAGTCTGAAACCTGGTTGAACTAATTGGTCCCTATTTCTAGTAATGTAATTATGTCTGTCTCCGTTTTTACTAAAAAGATGTAAATTATTTCTCACGTACATGATGTTTTCATAAATATATTGACAAGGAACCGTCATGATGTTAATGTCCTTAAACAGTTCCCTTAGAGAATCACGGCGGCGAAGATTGTAAATCGCTCTGATGGCTCGTTTTTGCAGAATACAAATAGACTCAATGTCTGCAGCCCTTCCCCATAGTAAGATACCGTAAGACATTATACTATGAAAGTAACTAAAATAGACTAGCCTAGCGGTATCCACATCAGTAAATTGACGAATCTTTCTGACAGCATAAGCTGCCGAACTCAGCCGCCCCGCAAGTGATACTAAATGAGGACCCCATTGTAACCTTGAGTCTAGCGTGATCCCCAGGAAAACCGTTTTATCGACGAATTCGAGCTTCTCCTTGTTTAATATAATGTCACAATCAGTACTTTTGACATTTGGCAACGAAAATTTTACGCATTTGGTTTTTTTACCATTTAATACTAAATTATTGGCAGTGAACCAATCCTGAACCTGCCGTAGCGCATTATTTACGTCGTCAACCTGACAAGTACGTCTATTTATTTTAAAAACTAAAGATGTGTCATCAGCAAATAACACCATATTTAGTTTGCCTTCGAATAAATGGGGTAAATCGTTTATGTATATTAAAAATAAGAAAGGACCTAAAATTGAGCCCAGGGGTACCCCCATTTTTATATTTAACCCCGACGAATTCACACCGTTTATTTGAACTAATTGTTGTCTATCACTCAAATAAGATTTAATCAAACTTAACGCTGATTGACCTAGCCCGTAATGCTCAAGTTTCAGAAGTAATGTTTCATGATTAACGCAATCAAACGCCTTCGACAGGTCGCAGAAGATACCTATGGCATCCTGCGACTCTTCCAACGCATCAAATATGTGTTCATCAGGTGAGATAGTGGTCAAGCGCAAGCCTATAAACGAAAAAAAATAAGAAAATGTTTCGTCGATCCCTCTTTTTAACCGACTTATTAACCGACTTAAAAAAAGGAGGAGGTTCTCAATCCGTCGGAATCTTTTTTTTTTTTTTATTTATGTTCCCCGATTACTCAAAGAAGCCTGGACCGATATCAAAAATTCTTCTTTTTTTTGAAAAGGTATACTTCCTAGTTGGTCCCATAGTCATCAGGTCAGGATCTGATGATGGAATCCTAGAGAAATCGAGGGAACTCCTCGTATATTATAGGCAAACATATAGCGATTTTGGTATTTTCATCAACAATGCAAACATTTTCACTCAAAAAGTATAATTTGGTGAAGTGGAACTGATGAAGAAGATCACAGATGGCCACTGGAACTCCTAAATGCTTAGTATGTCATGGGCATAAGATATCTCGACTATAATGAAAAAAATACTTATAAATAAATGGTACTGATGAAAATGGCACCATCGAACTGATCTGATGATGAAGCCGGAAGGTAGCCACTGGAACTCTCAAATAAAACAAAGTATCCTAGTCGTGTTTGGGCTTATTGGAATCGCCATGAGATTAACTTTGGCAATAAATGATAATGATGTTAATTGGAGGTACCTACCAAAACTAAAAATAGAAAATAAAAAACTTTTTAACAAAAAATCAAACAGACTTCTAGAACAAAAAACCTACAAAACAAAAAATATAATTCTTTTCCGAAGTCGGTGTCGAAAAACGGAAAACAATGGGTAAAAAAGACACCGACTTCGGAAAAGAATTTTATTTTTTGTTTTGTTGTTTTTTGTTCTAGAAGTCGGTTAGATTTTTTGTTAAAAAGTTTTTTTCTAGCTAGACATCGTACTGAGGTATCTGGTCATTAGTTTTTCGACACACAAGCACACCTCACGGCTACTTCAACTGTTGTATTCTGTAAACATTTTACAGTGAAAATTTAGGCGGAGTAAGCTTATAGTTAGCTATCATTCCACCTTGATTAAATGGATCAATAGCTCACTATATGCTTCCATTCACCTTAGTATTAACGGTCAGAATTTACAGAATAATACTACAGTTTTCTAAAACTAACTATGTATGTCCATCGATAACCAGTCATCGCAAGATTTACCGTAGCATCATATTATCCAATAATTATGAAGAAGAGGTCAGATAAGCACCTCCTTGTAACAAAAGAACATGTTTTCGAGCAACCGTTTAGTTTAGAGCCTTAACTTTAGTCCATAAGGAGCTAAGGAGTGGAATTCCCTGCCGGAGTCTATTTTTCTTGATAGCTACAACCTAAGGGGAATTTAAGTCAAGAGTATTTGATATAAACCACATCATCCTTTAACATCAGGAAAGGTTCTGGTTAAACGCGAGATTATCAAATATAAAACAAAAACGTTTATTTGCGCCAGGCACGAAGCATACCATAAAAAACAAAGGAAAAAAATAAATACCAATACAAAATATGCGTCACAAACACGAAAAACTGTTATCGCTCAGCATAATGCTAGGACTCGTGTGCGTGACAGAGCCACAGCACTGGTTTTCAGTGATAGCCGGTGTCGACTGGGTGACGGCTAACCAATTAAAGCTTAAGGGCAAGTCACGGAGCGAACATGTTCTATTTGTTAACCCCCGCCGGAAAAAGAAGGGTGTTATAAGTTTCACGTGTGTTGCACACAGCAACACACGTGAAACTTATAACACCCTTCTTTCTGTGCCTGTCTGTGGCATCATAGCTTCCAAACGGGTTAACCGATTATGTTTTTTTTTTTTGTTTAAAAGAGTGTTTCTTTTTTTTTTCTTAGTAATCTTTGAATAAAATCGATTCAGCCGTTCAAAAGTTATGCGTGTTTTACTGTTTGAATCGGGGTGTTTTTGCAAGATATCGTGTCATAATTACGTGTTCAATAGATTGCCGATCGAAGCGTACTATGTACTTTATAAATTATATAACATGGAAAAATGTGTCGGGGGTTTTTTAAATAGTTTTTTTTTTAGTAAAATCAAATACGAAGCACAAGTATCCAAAACAAAAGTTCAGTATAAAGTCTTATAGTTTAGTATTTTAGATTAAGCAGATGATAATGTATCTAAGTCGATAAATGAATTAATACGGGCAGAAGTGTCTTCTCCGTATTAATCTATTTTATTTCCTTGTAGGAATAATTACTCTTAAAACAAAGGCTTTGAAGATAGTTGCCGCCAATCCCAAATCCTAAGAAGCTTGAGCTTTGAGCAGAACAATCCCTTTACAATCAGAATAAGTAATCTTGTTATCTGTGCTATGTTACATTTGGTATTCCCTTTGGCCTTAATTCTCTTAGAATTTGTGTTTCTCGAGTAATTAACTGCGAATTTTCTTTAAGTGATTGTGTGGATGGTTTCTTTGAAGTTTTGGTATTGTGAATTAGAGACAGGATGTGAAGAAGCAGGATATTGCAAGACTACTTTGTAGGATTTTCGTGAAGAGGGCTTGTTTTTTTACTCGACTGTGCGACGCAAAGATGGGTACTATGTTTATCAGTTTATGTTTGTATGTTTGTTCCTATGTGGTGATCAAAAAACCAAACGCGTAGGCCGATTTGGATGATTCTTAGGCTATATCTATACTATTGCTATTCTTTGCTATTTCTACACTCGCTTTTCGCTGCTCGCCAAATCGTTTTTAGTTTCTAGCTTTACTCACTATTTGCTGATCGTCGGCGGTAGGACAATTGGCTTAGACCTATAGAATAATGAGGCTGTAAATTAAGACGTGTATTTAAACTAACCTTGCGTTTTTATTTCTTCACCACTTCTTATTAGGTCTGCCACTAGCTGTGCGGGCCATACTGGCAGAGACAGAAAATTGGAGGGAAATTGTGAGACTGTGATGGCCCAGAAGGGAAGGAGGCCGCTGAGCACGATCGTGAGAGAGCCGATCCCCCTCGAAGAAGAAGGCGTAGGGGAGGCTACCACCTCGATGCCTAAAACGCCGAACACGACCTGTGTAATAAGCAGGTGGGACTCTGGGGTCGCGGGTGGCCAGATTGAGGACTCTGTCCGCCCACCAAGTGACTTCAGGAAAGATGGCAGCACAGTGATCCCGTGCTGCCGTTCACATCGAGGCTCAGGGGAGGCACATCTTTCAGCCTCCCTAGGGATGTGTATTAACAGGCGTTGCACAGAGGGGGTTCCGGGGTGGTCTTTTAAGAGGTGACGGGGCCCTTTCCAGGTGCTGATCACCGGGGTGGTTTTAGTGAAGTAAAAATCTCACACGCCCTGGTATTTTCCTCAAAGGTCCAAGCACCTTTTGAAGGGTCATCATCATCATTTCAGCCGAAATACGTCCACTGCTGGACATAGGCCTCCCCCAGGCGTCGCCACATTGACCGATCCCTTGCGTCTCGCATCCAGCGCCTTCCCGCAACCTTAACCAGGTCATCTGTCCACCTAGTGGGAGGCCTTCCAACGTATCGTCTTCCGGTTCGCGGTCGCCATTCCAGAAATTTTCGGCCCCATCGGCCATCCGTTCTGCGAGCAATGTACCCTGCCCACTGCCACTTAAGTTTGGCAATTCTTCGGGCTATGACGGTAACTTTGTTTCTCCTGCGGATATCATCATTTCTGACGTGCTCACGCAAGGAAACACAATGGGCCTCATCAGAAAGCTTAAAGTCACCCAAAGGGCAATCGAGAGGGCTATGCTCGGCGTTTCCTTGCGTGATCACATCAGAAATGATGATATCCGCAAGAGAACCAAAGTTTGAAGGGTAAACCAAGAAAAAAAATAAGAAAAAACGGGGTACCAGTGAATTAATTTGCCAGTAAAGACAGTAGATAGATCTGTAACATAATACTTCATAATTTTGAAAATACCCTATTCAGCACATGCAGTTTTGACTACGTTCCTGCACAGGATTATATTGTGAATGCGAAAATATGAGTACTATTTAATAAACATGAAACCCAACCATTCTCTAAAGAGACATAAAAAAACTAGTCTAAACTTTAATATTAAGGCCCTTACTCCGCTTTAGTTATTAAAACGGTTACTTTCTAAAGCATATTAGCTTAGTAACGGCTGGGTAATAAAAAGGTATGAAAAAAAAGCACATTATTTGTGAAAATGTTTTTTTCATGACTTATACTTTTGTTTGATTTAAAAAAAAAATGCTGATTTTTTTTTTGCATACACGCTTCTTTTGCATACGCCGCCAAAAAAAAAAAAAATCCTTTTTGTCCTATCATGCAAATTTAAAAATTATTTTGCAATCAAAACTGTCCAAAAGGAGGTCCAATATAGATATTCTGCAAGGTGCACGGCCAGCGCGCACCGAGCGGGCAACGGTACCACGTTAACATTGGAGAAATGACATGATATATGCCTTAATCACGGTTTGAATAAATATTGACTCACTTTAATCAGAATCTAAATTAAACCCATGTTTTATAGTTATCTACATAGTAATAACTAAACTTTCAAACTCTAACATCAAATATTTGAGAGAATCCAAAGATAGAAAATATAAAACCAAAAATATATGAGTAACCATAAAGACATCTATGTTGGGATATGAATATGAAAATGGTTGGAATAGCAGAGTTGAGACTGTCTAGTTGGTCTGTATTGTAATCGCTAGTGCGATTGCTAAGTGTAAGGTCTTTGATTCAAATAAGCGAAGGGCTTTTTAGGGTTCCGTACCCAAAGGGTAAACACGAGACCCTATTACTAAGATTTCACTGTCCGTCTGTCTGTCTGTTACCAAGGTGTATCTCATGAACCGTGATAGCTAGGCAGTTGAAATTTTCACAGATGATGAATTTCTGTTGCCGCAGTAACAACAAATACTAAATAAAAACAGAATAAAATAAATATTTAAGTGGGGCTCCCATACAACAAACGTAATTTTTTCGCCGTGTTTTGGTATAATGGTACGGAACCCTTCGTGGGCGAGTCCGACTCGCACTTGGCCGGTTTTTTTTATCATGAATTTCTTATTAAAAACTCGAAATCTTCTCGAAAAAAAATCTTCTGAGCAAGATCATTTAAAAAGACAGTTTTTTATTTCTTCTTACTAAACGCCTCTGCCCACCCCTTCAGAGAAGACCCAAGAAGTTATGCTTACACAACATCAAAGCTCAAAACTTCAACGTCAAATATTTGTCAAAATCCCATTTTCTGTACATACATAGCCTCATAATTATATAAATCTGTTCAAAGTCACAACTCAAACTGTGTCGGGATCGCAGGTAGAATAAATTAATGCAGGGACGCCGTGAAAATGAGTTGTGTGTTGGAGTAGGTATCTCACAGGTTCTGTGAGATGATATGACAGTTTAATTTCATGTTTGGTGAATATTTTGTGTTGTAAAGGTGAAAGCTTGGAGTTTGTTTTGTTTTTGCGTGTAAAGTTTTTCTGTATAATTATTTTGATTTTGGGTTGTTCTTCTTCTTTTTGTTTGTATGTATATATTACATAGCATATGTATGTATCTGCATATCGATTAAATATATACATTTTTGAACACTGCTGTTGTAACACCAATAACAGCGCCACTTCGTGTTCAGCAATTACTGTCCATGTCCACCCATTGTTTGTGTTTTTAGTTTTAAGTTTCCTTTATAAACGTAACTTGTGGTGTACAATGAAGTATATAATAATAAATGAATATGGCCACCTCTTGTCACAGAGTTAATTAAGCCGCCTCGCCTCTGGGAATCCTATATTAACTATATAGGTCCAGGTTTCCTCATGATGTTTTCCTTCACCGTTGCCTGTGATGTCTAAAATAAAATTAGAAAGTACATATGAATTTGAAAGTCACATTGGTACTTGCCCGGGTTTTAACCCATGAGCTCAAGCACGAGAGAGGAGATCTTAGCCACTGGGGCCACACACGGTTTTGGGTTCAGTTTCAGGAAAAGTTTTCCAAAGAAACTGGATAAAACCAGTCCAGCAAGCAATATAAATAAGAATTGGTACTCTAAATCTACAATTAGACCTAATGGCTCTTAGAGACGAAACGAGCATTGACATACACGTTTGGTGACTAAAAGCTAAAGAGGACAGATTTAAAACTTAACATCTAAATGTCTTAATTCCCCAAAGGGATGGGCGGATATGCACTTATTTATTCTGTAATGACATTTTGCTAGATATGTTTCGTGATATTGATCATTAGTTCCATGTAGTGGGGCTAAACCTATTTCTATCAACCGGATGAGTCCAGACTCGTGGCTCCAACTGAGAAATTGCCCGACCGGGTATCAAAAGTGTTTCTGAATAATCATGTTCACTGCCAAAACATTTCACTAGCATTGTATGAAATCAAATGTTTATTCATATAAAAAAGCCAAATATAACTTGCCAGGTTTAGAACTTACTCCCTCTTTCTCAATACTCATAACCCACACCCCACCGACACATTCTTACCAAATTACACGAACCATCTAACACGAAATAACCTCCTTCTCTTTTTCTCACATCCATTACATCTCTCCCAGCCTCCATATTGCGGGCTTAATCTGCATGTCGTTACGAGCCGTGTCTCAACTCATCCATAATTCACATAATGAGGACAGGCAGAATGCTGTAGAGACGAAATAAGTTATTCACCGAGCAAGTTATTTAGATTTAGGTGGCTATCAAGGCAATATTGTGGAGAGTGAAGAAACAACGGTTGTAATTTGTGATGGTTTTTTTATTCTTGAATGAAAGAGAATGGAATGTAGATGATATAAATAGTGATGAAGAAGTAATAATAAGTCTTGATAGTTTGTAGATAGTATCATTTTATAAATTGGTAATAAAGTTAGAAAGGGAGATGATGATAAGTATGAAGAAGGCGATTATAGTGAAAGCTAGAAGCAAGAGTTACAAGTTTGAAGAAAGAAGGAGTAATGACGGAGATAAGAAGAAGGCCTAGGCCTTGAAACACAGGCATAATTCACATAATGAGGACAGGCAGAATGCTGTAGAGACAAATTAAGTTATTCACCGAGGAAGTTATTTAGATTTAGTTAATATTTTAGAGAGTGAATAAACTAAGAACGGAATTTGTTATTTTCTGGAATGGTGAAATGATAGATAAAGGTAATTAAGAAGGTATATTATGTATTAAGAGGTAAGCATGGAATGATGATGGTTGTAATTTGGTATGATATGACTATTTTCTGGAATGGTGATAAGATAGGAAAAGAAGAAGCTAGAAGAAGGATTGCAAGGAAGTTTGAATAGAAAAAATGTAATGATGGAGAAAAAGGACCGTGTCTCAACGCATCCAAAATTCATTTAATGAAGACAGGTAGAATGCTGCAAAGGCAAAGCAAGTTATTTAGATTTAGGTGGCCATGCTGGCAATATTGTGGAGAGTGAGCAATCAAAGAATGGATATTTGAGGAATTTGAAGGATAGTAATTTGTGAAGAGTTTTTTTTTTGAATGGATTAATGAAAAAGAAGGGAAGGTGGACTATGTGTGGAGGGACAAAGAAGGAATAATAAGGCTTTTATTTGGTGTGATATGATCACTTTCTAAAATGGCGATAAAGATGAAAAAAGGAATAATGCCAAAGAAGAAATAGATGATAACAGTAGTAGAAGAAGAGATTAAACGATATAAAAAAAATAAGAAGGTAAAATGACGGATGAAAAGAATCGGGTTTTAAATCATCCATAACTAACATATTGAAGACCGAGAGCGTTTTTTAGATTAATGGAAAGGAAAGTAGATGTGTAGAGTGACGAAACAAAATAATGACTTTTAGCATTTTGTTTCATGGCATAATTTTCTGGAATAGTTAGGTATAGAGAAGAAAACAAGATGATGATAAAGATGAGAGCATGTCAGATTTAAGGAGAACTGCAGAAGGATATGAAATAATAGGTAAATTGCACGGGAAAAAGATATAGAGAGAAATATTTTGCGAAAAGAGTGCAAAAAAAAATTGCAGTATCGAATAATCGTATTAAAAGTATCGTTGGTTTTCAGAAAATTTGAATCTAAATTAACATTTAAAGCTTAGTTTTAGATACTATTCCTCTCTCAGAATCATAAAACAGTCTTGTTTAATTAATTTCGAATACAACAGATAGAATATTTTAAACCTTGAAATCGTGTTTATTAAGCTGTGGGAGTAAGAGGATATTTCAACTCAACCCCTTTAAGGGTCAATGACAAAAGGGGTATTACCATTTCGAATTTCTCATATTATAATTTCAAATCCCGCAAAATAAATATCCCTAACCGAATTAGGCGAATCAGGGGTGCTAATGAGCCCAATTAGTGTTGAAAATTAATGAAGGGTTTTTCATAACATTGTTTTTCTCGAAATTTTTAGGCTATAGGTAGGATATATAGGGTTTCGAAGTTATACTAGGTTTTATTTTGATAAGCAGAATAAAGTTCAGGTGTTTTGAAAAGTATGAAAGGTGCATGAAAATTATTGGAGATAGATGTCAATTTAGAGCCAGCTTAAAAACTTAATTTCAGTAAAAAAAAAAAATTAAGATATCTATAAATGTAGGTGAGTCAATGATCTATCTTGCTATCAACGATATTATCTTGCTAAAACGCAACAGTTATAATTATATTTCAAAATGGCGTCAGAATTTTATGTTTAATGTTAAGACAGCTCAAACCGTTCCTCTTTTCCATTAGAACAGGAGGAGACAAATCAAAGGCGTTTGTATTGCGGCAGGCTGCATACATTATTAAGCAGAGCCCTGATAAACCGACAAATTCGTATAACACCACCAACTAAGCTTCGCTGTTCGGGAATTGGCTGCACACAATTGCCAACTTTATCTTAACTGTATAAGATGCAGACTTGATCAATGTTTCTTTTTTATATACAAGCATAAAGGTGTCAACTTCAATTTCCTTCACAATTATTTTGCAGTTAGTAAACTATTTAATTAGATCTTGTTATAAAGGCATAAGGTTTGAATTAGTTTGTCAGTTAGATCTCCTAATGGTATTGAGGAGAAGCCACGAAGAGAATTTATCAAGTTTGTTTAAAATGTTGATATTTCAAATTCCAAGTCTTTAATGGAGCGAATATTTGTTTTGTAAGGATTGTTAGCATTAGGCGTCTTATTAAAATAAAGTTTAAACGCTGTTTCTTCGGCTTGATTTAATTTCGAAACATCTGGTTTGGGATTTTCAAGTTGAAGTAGACCTAATTCGAAATCCCACACAACGAACGTAGAACAAATCCTACTCATAATTTATCTAGAAGTTAGACACTCTTCGAACGACAATCTATTGAACACGTAATTATGACATGATATCTTGCGAAAACACTACATTCAAACAGTAAAACGCCCATGACTTTTGAACAGCTAAACCGATTTTCATAAAACATAGCTAAGAACACTCTGGATAAAGTCACCTTTTAAACAAAAAGAACTTAACCAAAATCGGTTCTTCCGTTTAGGAGCTATGATGCCACAGACAGACACAAAAACATACAGATATACAGTAATACATGTCATAGCGTCATCGCGCCGTCTCTTCTGTCGGTGATGAATAAAAGGGGCTAGAAAAAATTATATTCTATCAGCAACGTAGATTATCGGCCATAAAATGTATGAGATTCTTTTTAACCGCAATGTCACGAGGTCAACACGAATATTTGACACGACTTAAAGTCTTGCACAGTACGTTTTGGCACGTATTACTTGCGTGAATGAAACAGTTTGATTCATGAGTTCATCAAAATATGTACTAGTTAACAGTGCGATGCCCACGCATGACTTCAGAGGCTCTAAAAAAGTGAAGTCCTATCAACCAATCATTTTAAAAACCACTGTCAAGAAGTTAAAATGCAAGGTTTACCGCATCTCAATTCCATACGTTTTGGATATTTTGTCCAACTGCAAGGAAAGGGTTATGTTTTTCGCATGTATCTTGTATGGTTGTATGTATGTAATATTCTTTATTACCTCATATCTATCAAACCGCTAGACGGATTTATATAATTAAGACATCGTTAGATATGTCTTGACGTGCAGCAAGTGTTTTTAGTTAGGTGAAGTTCAAAAATAACAAACATGACGGCATTTGGGCGCCATATTGTGCGCCGAGTGGGTATTAAAATGAAGCGTTTTATGAGTTGATTACAAAAATATGTACCACTTATAAGTTTAACAGCAATTCCAAAAAAAAACACGGATGAAAAAATGTAAATCAGGACGATTAGAGGGTCAGCTAGTTCGCAAATATGTATTCTCTGACTGCAAAGCATGGTTTTTTCTTGTTTAGAAAATACTTATTTAAAGTGCAACAGAAAAATTAATATATTTTTCTGTTGCACTTTAAATAAGTATTTTCTTTCTGCAAACGTGTCCCATTCTCTAATATGGTAGCAGAGCGTGAGGAAGCAGAACGCGTATGATATAAATAATTATTATCAAGTAAAAATTACGAAATCGCGAAAATGAATAATCAGTCCGTCGCAATTGAAAAACTCTCCGGGGTAAATAATTACACCACCTGGAAATTTCAAATGAAGATGTTGCTTATTCATGAAGACTTGTTTGAATGTGTCAACGAGGTCGATAAGAAAAATAAACCGGAATGCGAAGACAAGAAGAAACAGGAAAAAGCGCTAGCACGAATCTGCCTCAGTGTTCAGCCATCTGTTTACTCCGTTGTCAGGAATTGCAATACTGCGTTTGATGCCTGGAAGAATATACAGAAATCGTTCGAGGATAAAGGTCTGTGTAGACGATTAGGTCTCCTCAGAATGCTATTTAGCTTAAAATTGGAGCAGTTTGAGAGTATGGAGGCGTATGTTACAAAAATTCTAGATACTGCCCAACAACTGCAAGACATAAATGCTTCTCTGGAAGACGAGTTCATTGCTATAATAATGCTCAGTGGGCTTCCCAAGCAGTTTGACCCACTCATTATGACGTTAGAACATAGTAGCCTTTCTCTCTCAAGTGAACAGGTGAAAAGTAAACTACTCCAGGAGGCACAGAGACGAGGTGATGCAGAAGGTACGGAACAGAATGCCCTATCGACTTCGACTTCGATCTCGAAGCGTCCCAAGTGCTTTCGATGCAAAAAATTAGGTCATTACGCTAGAGATTGCAGACAGAAAGCACCGCATAAGGATAAGTCATCTAGTTCCAGTTGTCAAGAGGAGGAGAAGGTTCAGAAAACTCCTGGTAGGACGACTATGTTGTCGGCTCTGACGGTGAAGCTGGATCGAGATGTGTGGTACGTTGACAGTGGTGCAACTTGCCACATGTCCAATAATAGAGACATTTTTCATGATTTTGTGTGTGATACGCCAAAGGAAATAAGCGTTGCGAACGGTGAAAACTTTTTACATCGGGTAGTGGTAATGTGAAACTCTTTTTACAAAGACAATGGGTAACTGTCAGTAATGTAGTTTTTATACCGAACTTGTCATGTAATCTGTTATCTGTCAGTATTTTGACACAAAAATGTTTTGAAGTAAAATTTACATCGAGTTTTTGTAAAATTTACAAAAACGGAAAGGTAGTAGCTGTAGCAAAACGGGATGCATGCGGTCTTTATAAATTAGAAACCGGGGATGCGTATAAAAATTCCGTTTCGCGCGTACACAATATGCCAGTAAGCGTCTCCTTGAGTACCCAGGTAGATCTTCCATCTCAGGGTTTATGGCATCGTCGGCTTGGACATCTGAATAGTCGCAGCATGAACCTACTCAAGAGTGGTATGGCGGCTGGTATCGACTATGATGTATCCACATACGAGCAATGTATCGCCTGTATTGAAGGTAAGGTTACTAATTTACCTTTCCCTAAGAAATCCTTTTCACGTGCAAGTGAGGTGTTAGGACTGGTTCACACGGACGTGTGCGGCCCTATGCCAGTGAAATCTATAGGCGGTGCGAGATATTTGCTAACGTTTATTGACGATTTTTCTAGGAAGACGTTTTGTTATTTAATAGAATCGAAAGACAAAGTTTTTGATTGTTTTTTGATTTTTAAAGCTCTTGTAGAGAACGAGACTAATAAAAAAATTAAAATCCTGAGAAGCGATAATGGTGGCGAGTACATCAATACGAGATTTAAGCAGTATTTGAGTAAGTGTGGAATGGGGCTGGGCTGTGTTGGCAAACTCACGCTTTGAGCAGTCAGCGACAAGCCTTGTAGGGCTTGGCTTTGTCGATGCAGTCCTACCTTGCCTGGCTCCTTCAGAGACGGCAAGGTGGCGTGGTCTTGAGGGAGAGCGCTACGGTCGTGTAGATCCTCAAGGCAAGTGCGGTGATTTTCCTTCTCGTGGTTGCCGCCCTGTTTTTGGTCTAATTCCCTATGAAATAGAGCGGTAACAGAAATCACCGGGCGAATTATCACAGGGGTGGCGAGGTCATGCCCCTGGGTGTCCACCATTGAACAAGAACAATGATGGATAGCAATGACCTCCCGCGTGTTTGTGCCGTGCGCGGGGACCCGTAACGGGAGGATGAAGGGATCCTGGTGGCTGAGCCGACGAGCGTAGGCGGTTTAACGTCTCTGAGGCAACACTCCACTTTGGCCCGGATTTCTTCTAACACGGGAGGCCGCAGCTTAGCCCGCTGCGGTCAATCGGCTGCGGGGTCCGGTCAGACGGCCCCCAGGCGAGTTCACTCCCATTGGGGGCTTGCAGACGGCAGCGCTCGCTCGCATCGCTAGTGGTAGCGGTGTGGGTTAGTGCTGTGCGGTCTCGTGGGCAACTAATGGGGGGGGACTATATCCCTCGACTAATCCCTGGTGCTACCGTAGCATCGCCACTTGAGCACTCCATGGCGGGTGGGGATAGTTGAGGGATGAAAAATTACTCGGGAATCTTAATGGATTTTAAAAATAAAAAAAACCACAAGGCGGGACCGGCGAAAGCTGGGACTGCGATCCAAAAGGCGGGACCGGCGAAAGCTGGGACTGCACACCAGAAGGCGGGACCGGCGCAAGCCGGGACTGCACATCAAACGGCGGGACTGGCGCAAGCCGGGACTGCATCACCTCTAGCAGGGCCACCCAGAGGCGGGACTGTGGCGGGGTCGTGTCAAGGCGGGGCTACGGCGGGACTGTCAAAAGACGGTACTGCTGCGGCACTGTCGGGGGACGGCACTGCTGCGGGACCGCCTTTGAGGGGCACTGCAAAACCTCAAGCGGGACCGACCAGAGCTGGGACTGCAGTGGGATCGTCTCGAGGTGGGGCTGTGGCGGGACTGTCAAAAGACGGGACTGCTGCGGCACTGTCGAGGGTCGGCACTGCTGCGGGACCACCGTTGGTCGGTACTGCAATTAAGCCCACTGGGCATAAGGGTACTGCCAAAGCTGGCGCGGCACGAGAGCCTTGTGTTAGAGGTCGAACGACCTCGGACTTTACGGCCTTGGACGCTACCGGCGAGGTCAGCACTTCTTCGTCACCCGGCGGCCGGCAGGAATCAGGCTGGCGCCGGGTTGGACGATCTGGGGCGCAAAGGAAAAAGCGCCAAAAGCTGAAACAGCAGGCGGCTCTAGAAGGGACTCCTACGGGAGGACCGTCAAAGAGGCCGCGTGCTGTTCTCAGCAGTGACAGCGGGGACATGGCAGCCAAGAGGGTAAAGACCCAAGGTCAATCGTCCTCAACCGGATCCTTTAGGGATGCGGTGGCGGCTGTGAAACTCGCCATTGTCTCAGTCAGGTACCCGGAGGAGTACTTGAAGGCGGAGGATCTGATGCCAATCCAGGAACTCATAATTGAGAAACTGGAGGAAGCACCGGATCCCTTACCGGTATTCACGGTTGCTCCCGGAGTTGTCGCGGGTGCAGTGCATGTATCCTGCGACAACTCTGACGCAGCTTGCTGGCTTCAGGGTGCCATCCACAACGTGGAACTTGGCTCCATGAAGCTCAAGGTCGTCAACGCCAAGGACCTTCCAAAGCCAGTTAAAATGGCATGGAAGAGTCGTAACTTGGCGCTGCAAGACTCGGCTCGGGCCATTAGGTTGCTTCAGCGGCTTAACCCTGCCTTGAGGACGGACGACTGGAAGGTCGTGAATGTTCTTACTGAGCAGACCGGCATCCGTCGTATCGTCCTTATGGACGGCGTTTCCGCTGGGGTCATCAAGGCCGCGGGCTACTCTCTTCCAGGAGGAATTGAACGATACTCGTTCAAGCTCCTGGAAGAAGAAAAGGGAGAGGCACCCACTGCGGAAGCAGGAGTGGAGCCCTCCGAAGATGGTCCACCGCAGTGTGAAGAGGCCATCGACGAGGTCGCTGCTCACGACGTAGCGCAGGAGGCAGAGACCCAGACCGGGGCGTCAGAGGCGGACCTCGAGGATGACATCCTTGAGGGCCTCGATACCCTGGAGATTGAGTCGCCAACTGCTCTCGAGGAGGACGCGATGGAGGAGGAGCCTCAAAACTGAGGCACTCTAACAACAGCACAAACCCATCAAAATATCCAAGATGGAGGGACTAAGGTGTGTACAAATCAATTTGCATCATTGCAGAGCCGCTACTGCCCTTCTGGCTCGGCAACTGAAGCTTAATACATACGACGTTGCCTTGATACAGGAACCTTATTTATATAAAGGGACTATAAAAGGCTTAGGTGGGACAGGGGGCCTGGTGCTCTATGACTGTCCAACTAATGACGCAAGGACTTGCATCTATATCAGGGGCGGTATAGAGGCAATGCCCTTACGTACTTTCTGTTACAGGGATCTCACAACAACTCTGATCCAAGTGGGGACGGGAACAGAGAAGAGGAGAATTATCCTTGCCTCTGCCTATCTCCCATATGAACAAAAGGAACCAGTAACACCACTAATCAGAAGACTGGTTGACTACGGCAACCAAGAAAACCTTGACCTGATACTTGGCTGCGATGCGAATGCACACCATGTCGTTTGGGGCAGCTCAGATGTCAACAAACGAGGGGAGGATTTGTTGGACTTTGTGGTAAGCTCTTCTTTACAAATCCTTAATGCAGG
Organism: Orthosia gothica; assembly: GCA_949775005.1. NCBI lineage: Eukaryota > Metazoa > Arthropoda > Insecta > Lepidoptera > Noctuidae > Orthosia > Orthosia gothica. Next base: position 17,844,300 of record OX459052.1, read on the forward strand.
CAATAAACCTACTTTCAGGACCTCTGCGAGATCTGAAGTTATTGACCTGACATTGGCTTCAAACAGGGCCAGCACTCACATTGAAAATTGGCATGTATCGGACGAAATCTCTCTGTCTGATCATAATTATATATGCTTTAGGTTTAGGACGGCGGGAGAGGCCGAAACTAGACGAAGGAGAAACCCAAGGCATACAAATTGGGACTCGTACAGGAGGGACCTAAAAGTAAATCTAGGGAGCCCTAAAGGTAAGCTTAATTCCATACTAGATATAGAATTTGAAGCGGACAGAATCAAGGTGGAGACCATTGGTGCATGGGAAGATAATTGCCCAGAGAAAAAGGCCTTTTGCAAAAAGGTACCATGGTGGACTCCTGAACTAGCTAAAATACGTCAGGAAACACGACAGGCCTTTAATGATGCAAAAGCCAGGAAAGACTTTTCTGGCTATCACAGCATGCTGACGAGGTATAACACGGCGGTTCGCAAGGCCAAAAGAACTAATTGGCGACAGCATTGCACCTCCATCGAAGCTCTGCCAAATGGAATGAGGTTGTGCAAAGCAATGTCCATGAATAAGACAAACCCACTGTCATCTGTAAAGGATGAGAATGGGTATCTCACAGAAACTGGACGGGACACTCTGGGCGTGATGTTTAGAACTCACTTCCCGGAATGTATACTGCGCAACAGCGATGAAGAGGAACCAGTCACAAGGGACGAGCTCACGAGGCACACGTCCAAAAATAACTGGCTCACGGCAAAGAAAGTGGTAGATGAAAATAAACTGAAGCTTGCCTTAGCAGGCTTCCAGCCTTTCAAATCCCCTGGTCCGGATGGCATCTACCCAATACTTTTGCAAGAAGGGGCATCTGTTTTGATACCACATTTGAGTAAACTCTACAGAGCCTGCATAGCCTTTGGGTATGTACCTAAGGCATGGAGGGAGGTCAAAGTCACCTTTATACCGAAGGTGGGCAGACCGACTTACGAAGAAGCTAAAGCTTATAGGCCCATCAGTCTATCATCCTTTCTCTTAAAAGCTCTGGAGAAAATGGTAGACAGGTACCTAAGAGAGGGACCACTTAAAGTATTCCCTCTACATAAACTACAGTGCGCCTACAGCCCTGGAAAATCTACGGAAACGGCATTGCACTATGTTGCGAGTCGAGCCGAGGCTGCGCTAGAAGGACAAGAGATTTGTGTCGGGGCTTTCCTCGACATAGAGGGAGCCTTTGACAAGACAACATTTGAGTCTATACGCATTGCTGCAAAGGAACATGGCATCAATGATACCACGTGCAACTGGATTGACTATATGCTGAGAAGCAGAATAGTCAGATCAGAACTGATGGGAGACAGACTTAGCGCAAAAACAACAAGAGGTTGTCCGCAAGGCGGAGTGCTGTCACCATTATTATGGTGCTTGGTAGTAGACTCGCTGCTTACCAAACTCAACACCGGACCATTCTACACAGTAGGCTATGCAGATGACATAGCTATAATGGTTAATGGTAAATTTCCGAACGTAGTCTCTGGATTGTTACAAAAGGCATTGAGGATGACAGAGGAATGGTGTACAAAGAACCACCTCTCTATCAACCCAAGTAAAGCAGTCATTATTCCATTCACGAGGAAGAGACAACTAGGAAACCTAGGAGAGCCCTCCCTCAATGGAATAAAGCTGCCCTGGTCCACCGAAGTTAAATATCTGGGTGTTACGCTTGATAAAGAACTCAGGTGGAAAACTCATGTGGAAAATATTACGACAAAGGCCTTACGAGTGTTCGGCATGTGTCGTTCCACCTACGGTAAAACTTGGGGATTAAAGCCCAAAGTGATACGATGGCTGTACCGAACAATGATAATACCTATTATCACATACGGCAGCATAGTGTGGTGGCCAAGAACAAAGCTTGCCTCGTGCAAAGCGCCACTCACCAGGTTACAAAGAACAGTGTGTCTCGGCATCACGGGCGCTTTCAGGACAACACCTACGGCAGCGATTGAGAGATACCTCAATATCCCTCCTCTGCATATGATGGTTGAATTCGAGGCAAGGAAGACATTACATCGTCTTGCTGTTGCTGGACTATGGGATGCCTCTAGGCCAAAGACTAACCATACAAAGTTTGATCGCAATGAAGGCCTGGATCGGATAACTAGCATGATATCCGATAAAATGCAAACTACTTTTGTGTTTGAAAGGTCTTTTAAGGTCCAAATCCCTTCAATAGAGGACTGGACGAAGGGACTCGATCCACCAGAACAAGATAGTCTGGTGTGGTACACTGACGGATCCAAAATGGAATCAGGTACAGGAGCGGGAATATACGCAAAAGGTTACAAATGTAGCAAAAGCTTAGGGAAGATGGCAACTGTATTCCAAGCAGAAACATATGCCATAAGAACCTGTGCTCAAGAGAATATAGATAGAGGAACCAGAGGTAAATCCATATATATTCTTAGTGACAGTCAGGCTGCAATCAAAGCCATGGCATCCTACAAAGTGGATTCCAAACTTATTCTGGATGCCATCCAGGTCCTAAACAGGCTTGGGAGGCATAACAGGGTGAGACTGATGTGGGTCCCTGGACACAAAGGAATCCATGGTAATGAAATGGCAGATGAACTGGCAAGAGAGGGCTCAGCAAATGATTTTGTGGGTCCAGAACCATGTGTAGGCATTTCGACGTGTCTCGTAAAAGCCACATTTAAGGAGTTTGCAGATCACAGACAACAAACACACTGGTTGTCTACTACTGGTCTACAACACTCCAAGAAATTCCTAGGCTCTACGTTCAAAGCCCGGGAATGCATCTGGAATATGAGCAGGGGGCAAATCCGCTACCTGCTTGGGGCCTTTACTGGGCACTTTGGAACCAACGACATGCTCATGAAGATGGGTCTAACCGCGACACCCGTGTGCAGGTTGTGTGGGGAACATACGGAACGCATGGAGCATCTCCTGTGCACATGCGATGCACTGGCTGGTAAGCGAATGAGTCTACTAGGGGTTGGATATCCTAAACCAGAAGACTATAGGCTCATATCTCCCAGTCTCGTTGTAAGACTCATGAAAAGAGTTTTCAACGAGATTGGGGAGGAGTAAGTTATCTAGGGGACCACAATAGATCCCAATGGGTCGAAGTGTCCGAGTTGCTTCTCGGCCCCTCCATAAGATAAGATAAGATAAGTGTGGAATCCGGCATCATACTACTGTTCCTCACTGTCCACAGCAAAATGCAGTTGCTGAACGTGCGAACCGAACGATTATTGAGGCGGTGCGCTGTATGCTTCTGGAAGCAGGTTTGGATCAACGATTCTGGGCTGAGGCTGCGAACACTGCGGTGTACATAAAAAATCGTTCACCTACGAAGGCAGTTAGAGGTGCAACTCCAGAAGAGATTTACACTGGACAAAAGGTAAATTTAGATAACTTACGTGTATTTGGTTGTTTAGCATATGCTGTGCAAAATAATCGAAAAAAACTGGATCGCAAATCTAAACCTTACATATTTGCGGGATATTGTGAGAACACAAAGGGATACCGGCTCTTGGATCTTGAGAGCTATAAGCTAACAATAGCGAAAAATGTTAAGTTCATTGAGAATCAATTCCTCAAGCATCTGAATTTCACTAAAGTGGAATCAGATGTGAATATAGAACTTAAGACTTCTTATGTATCCGAGAATAGAACAGAGTCAGAACAAACTTCTGTGACTACTGATGATGCTAACGATAGCGAGGCTTCGACCAGTAGCTTAGTCACAGATCATCACTTAGATGGTACTTATGTTCCAGATGTTTCATTTGAGACAGATGACTCCAGAGCAGAATACGTGGAAGCTGATGAGAACTCCTTCCTGTGTGGTTTTTTGACGGGGGCAGCGTGTGGCAGTGATGATCCAAGAACAGTTGAAGAAGCGTTGAATAGTTCTGAAGCCAGGCAGTGGCGAGCTGCTATGAAAGACGAATATCAGTCCTTTTTGGACAATAAGTGCTTTACCTTAACCGATTTGCCGAAAGGTGCAAAGCCAATAAAGACCAAATGGATATTTAAGAAGAAAAGAGGGCTTAACGGTGAACTATTGCAATACAAAGCACGTCTAGTGGCAAAAGGATTTACACAAAAGTATGGAGTGGATTATTTTGAAACTTTTTCACCTGTAGTGAGATACGAAACCATAAGAATGTTATTAGCTTTGGCTGTGGAGTACGATATGGAGATTGACCACATGGACGTAAAAACAGCCTTTCTAAACGGAGATTTAAAAGAAACCATTTTCATGGAAATACCAGAAGGTTTTGAAAAAGGTAGAGGCAATAACAAGGTGTATCGACTACACAAAGCTGTGTATGGTCTAAAACAAGCGCCTAAATCATGGAATGAAAAGATCAATCATGTTCTTGTCAACAAACTCAAGTTCAAGAGATTGGTCTCAGAACCATGTGTATACATAAAGCAAAATGGCGACAAGCTTGTAATTATCGCGTTGTATGTTGATGATTTGGTAATTTTCAGCAATTGTAATGCGGAAAAAACTAAAACTAAATCATTGCTGATGAAAGAATTTGTGATGAAAGATCTTGGTCCTGTAGAAAGAGTTCTAGGATTAAGAATCAGGAAAGATCATGGCAAGATCACTCTAGATCAAAGTGCCTATATTAAAAAGATATTAGGGAAATACAACATGCAAGACTGCAAATCTGTTGAAACTCCAATGCAGTGCCAAAAACTGAACAAAGCTGATAAAAAAGATGACAGTTTGGAGTATCGAGAATTGATCGGTTGTCTTATGTATGTAGCGGTCTGTTCGCGTCCTGATATATGTCACGCTGTGAGCGTATTAAGTCAATTCAATAACTGTTTTTCCGATGTCCACTGGAAAGCAGCTAAACGCGTGTTGCGTTATCTTAAAGGTACCGTAGATTACTGCATTACCTATAAGAAAACTGGCTTAAAGGTACCGTAGATTACTGCATTACCTATAAGAAAACTGGCTTATCTGTGACGGGTTTTGCTGATGCAGACTGGGCTTCTAATGAAATTGATAGACGTTCTTATACGGGATATGTTTTCAAAATTGGGAATTCTATTACATGTTGGGAAAGTAGGAAACAGCGTACCGTTGCGTTATCGAGTACTGAGGCGGAGTATATGTCACTCTCCGATGCTTGTAAAGAAGCACTGTTTATAAAAACTTTTTTGCACGAATGTATAGGTAGTAACATTGAAATAACTATTTTCAATGATAATCAGTCGGCCTTGAAATTGACTGAAAGTAGTATGTTTCATGGTAGGTCAAAACATATAGACATACGTCATCATTTCGTCCGGGAGGCGGTCAGCAATGGTGCAGTAAAAATAAATTACTTGCCAACGTCCAAAATGACGGCGGATGTCTTGACTAAACCTTTGTCGGTAGAGAAACATATTAAGTATTTTGTAAACGAGTTAGGTTTGGCTACTGATGTATGTTAACAAGATAAGTTTAAGGGGCGGTGTTAGAGGTTGCAAACCTATAAGTTGATTATAAACTATATCTTGTCTACTGCTTAACGTGTCCTAGCAACCGTGGTAATAAAAGTCGGAAAATTAATATATTTTTCTGTTGCACTTTAAATAAGTATTTTCTTTCTGCAAACGTGTCCCATTCTCTAATAGTTTACACTGATTTTTAAGTTTGCGGTTTTTGATTTCTAAATTAACTTTTTTGGCGTCTTTTGTCCGTCTGCTAAGAGAAAGCCTTTCTCACATCTTTCAAATAATATTTATCACCGACAGCTTGCCACTTTTTCTTAAGCCTCAGAGGGCTATCTCACAATTGTCATCGCCATTTTCGGCACGTGTCTTGTCATGAAGTCGCACTCATGCGTTGTTTTACAAAAACCACGTCGCAAGTCGCATCGCCCAAAGTTATGAACAAGGCCTTAGGATCTTGTTTCGAGACTTCGAGAGGATACTTAATTTTGTTTTGATGTTCCTCTCAAAAGTTTCGCGGAAACCAACACCAACAGTTGATTGAATGATTTGAAATAATTGCTTGATATTTTCCTGGTTTGCTTTCGTGGAAAAATAAAGTAAAAGAGCTCTGCGATCAAATTTTTGATATCAGGAATTTATGAAATGCTTCATAAACTTATTCTGCGAATCCTTCAAGCAATATACTTTAAATAGGGGTAAACAGATTTATTTTTATGTATCTCTAGATATATCCATAGATTAATCAGCTCAATCTGCTCTCAAGACTGGAGCATAAAATAAAGATAGAGCATGAATGGCATTTTTAACGCAAAATAAACAATTAATAAATAATTAATTTTGGGGTTGAAAGATTAGGTCCACGCGATCCGAGTGGTCTTCAAGTTTTTCGAGATGTAAGCAAACGGTTAGTCGACTCTTTACGTGACCAGAGGGCTGGGCTTTTCTTTTCCTAGAGAATCAGCATTGGCAACGCTGCCAGAGTTCTGGGCATTTTCACGTTGACAGCGATGTGGACGAATTTTTGATGCCCAATGACCCCTGCTCTTTTTATACGCGTTCGTAGTTTTTATTTAAATTTGTATACAGGATTTTTTTGTTAATTAAGTATTTTGTACTATGTAAATTTGTATGTATGTAAATAAATTAGCTATCAGTCAAAATAAACTATTATAATATACTTTGCATTTGCGTAATAATTCTTCTCCTTCCGTAAACCGTTACGCTATCACAGTCTCTCTTTCAAATATTTTTTTACACATTCCATCCAGCTTTTACTTTTTTCTGTTGTCTAATAACGTTTTCAGCAACTAAAGAAACATTTTATATACAAACTACAAACTTCACAAAACAAACCCTTAGTGTTTTTGCTTACCGGGCTCCAGCTAGCCTGACTGCAAAACCTAGCCTCTTAGAATTCTGCGGGCTCAGTACGCTATAGTGTGTACTTAGCATAAATTCTGGGGCTTAAGTGGGGATGCAAGCATGCACTTGTGGCTTAGAACTATCGTGTTAGTACGTCATAGCTCGGTGTAGTGTTGTTTGTTAGCTACGCGGTTGGCTACGCCGTAGCGGTGATGCTACGCCGTAGCTGGTAGCGCTACGAACTTCTGAATTTTAGAATGTTTCATATAAGTTATTTTTAACAGACATCACACCACAAGGAAAATTTGCAATGCAGCAACGTTTTCAAAAAATCCATCAGTTTGCATCAAATCTTTATTTTTCATAATCATAATCATTTTATTGACACAGATAATAACATAAATTATTATATGTTCCAATTTCCAACCCTTAAACCACCCCGCAGCGTATAGCGGGGCAGTGTGTGTTTTGCCTTAAGAGGGGACTCTAGTGAAACTTACTCCATACAAACACATTCTGCTGTTTTCTTCGTGGATAATGCCTCTAGAGCAATGATTTTTTTCCATAAAATCTAGGTCTTATTAATACGTGCCTGTATCATTTCCTTTTTTCCAAAACATAATCACAAGAAGAAATATGACAATCCAAAAATCCGAAAAATATGCCCGTTTTTACCGCCATGTTCAGAAGACTTTCAGACAAAATTATAAGTTTTTAACAAAAACAAAAATCATAAAGGCATAGATATACTTTTCCTCTAAATTTTGATATTGATGAATTTTTTAGATCAGTCCAGTTTTGTAGAAGAAAATAGCAGAATACGAAACGTCTTTTCGTCACGGTTTTTGCAGGTGAAATCAGCCTGCACTGCAGTTGTCCCTTTCGCACTTTACGGGGTGAGGTTGGAGGTGACGCGACGGCAATAGTTTCTTCAAATACCTATTTTTCAATTCCTGTTGACTAGAGTCCGCTCTTAAGTTTGGCAATTCTTCGGGTTATGTCGGTAACCTTATTTCTCTTGCGGATGTCTTCATTTCTGATTCGATCACGCAAGGAAACTCCGAGCCTAGCTTTCTCCTTTGCCTTTTGGGTGACTTTAAGCCTTCTGATGAGGCCCACTGTAAGCGACCACGTCTCATAGCAATATATTCATCTCCTATCCTAATTAACTTAACTAACAGGCAAAGTGTATGTGTTACAATTACACCTCTACCAAACCTTTCGGAGAATGTGGCCGTAATTCCATACTTAAAAAAAGGTTATTGCAAGAAAACAATTTTCCATTTTTCCAACACCTCTCAACGATATGAAAACTCAAGTGGATTAGAATCTTCCTTGCTCTGACAATTACAGCGGAGTTAGAAGCAGAACTGGAGCGTTATATAGTAATGGCTTCAAAGGGCATATTGAGATGGACTTATTTAAACTGAGGACGTGGTTCTGGGGAGACACACTGCTGTGAGAATTGACAAACAAATGGAAGCATTATTCTTCCTAAATATATTTTATGATCATCATCATGGGATGCCCCAATCGAAGTCATTTTGACCCATTTTGTAATCCTGTCAAACTTTAGCATCAGATAGAGGAACATCCTAAGTAAAAAGTTAATCTCCCATCGGGGATGTAGCATCGTCAACGACGTCACCTACAAACTAATGACATGACGTCACACAAATCCCGACCCTCAGTAATGAGGAACATGACACGAGGAGGAGGACGAAAATAAGGATTGAATCGTTCTATATCCCAATTTTAATTCAGAAACCAGCCATTAGTCTGTTAAAAATGAATAGAAAAGCAGCTCTAAAAATTCGATCCAAAATGTTAAGAACCCAGTCTCGGATAGTCAAAGTCAAATTTCTAAAAAAAAAAAAAAACTCTGGATCTACTGAACCGATTTAAATGAAATTTGTCATGTAGATAGTTTGAAAACCTGGAAAGGACATATGATAGTTTGTATTCCCTTGGGATAATAAAACACTTTTTACGCGAGCAAAGCCGCGGACAGAAGCTAGTTGTGAATGTATAGACCAGTTTAGTTTAGAATGTTATAGTTAGGCTTTTGTGGGTCCCAAAGTAGATTTTTGGTGAGTTAGAAATTTTGTGTAGCTGTAGTTTGTGAGCTATTCAACCAGCTGGTGCTTATTCCCATGCCTTTTTGCAAACCATATCTCCTTTTCTTCTTTGACTCCAATAATTTGAAGCATTTTAAGGTCCAAAAATTTTATTCCCAAACATTCCTACTAGTATGTCACAAACAATTCAATGAAACTAGGGCGTTTTTGTCGGCGCTCAGTTTCATGCTTAGCATGGTTTTTTTTCGTCCGAACTCTCGAATAACCTTTGTTTTTACCGATCCTTCCATTTTTGAACCTGCTAGGGATCGACTCTCCTTTTGTTGCTACTAAAGTTTATATAATGTGTAAATGTACTCTTTTAAGAGTATTGGGTCGTTGGGGAAAGGTCATTAAAGAGTGTGCGCGAGAATTTTCCTTTGGGATTGGATTTTTTTGCGAGTATGGAAGTTGATTTTTTATGGAGTGCTTTGCTGCAGTAATTGAATGTTGTGTTAAAATAAATATATAGCACACTCTAAAATGACGCAATAAATGCCTAAAACATTTATTCTTCTTTTGTTTTCCACATAGCCGCGTAGTGGTTGAGCTGATTTAGTCTAGATTTCTCCACTTCGTTTTCATTCGGTATAGCATACTTTCACTTCAACAATTACCACCCATTATTTGCCGATTCACTGCATTATAAAATAACTGGCTACTCTAATGTCTTTCTGACAAAAACGGAACCAGCAATGATTCCAACTGTTACTCGGGCTTTCGGCAGACCATTAGGTCTCTGCGTGCACCTTTTGTCGACGTTTTATAAGTGCCCATGTAGGCCTATATGAAATAAAAAAATTGATTTTGATTTTTTGATTTTGATTATGAACTGGCTGACATCCGTCACACTATCATTTATCAACTAGATGCCAAAGGAGATGTTTGATTTTGGGCTACCACTATGTACACTACATAGATAAATAGGAAAAAATTGGGGAATTCCATAGAAATACTGACAAATTAATTTTAAAACCCTACAGGCGTACAAAAATGATCATTTGAAAAGTTTTTTAATAACACAACCCTATTTTTAGGGCAGCCATGACAGTTGTTTTTGATATGACGTTTGAAGACTTTGATAGTTTTAAGAAGTGACATCTTTGAACTTTGAGTATTTCTTTCCTTTGACTTTGAATTGTTTATGTTTCGAAGTTTTTAGTGATTGTTTTAGCTTTTCAACACAGTTTACTACTACGGACATTGATTGATTGCTTCTCTGTTGCAATTGAATTCCTGTTGTTTTTTTAACGCAGATATTACGATGAAAAATCAATCAAATGTCATTACATTTGCATCGGATAGCTGCGTTGCTCTACTTGACCAAGTTAATTTGAGTGTACATTGAAACGAAGTGAATTAAATGAAAATTCTCTCAAACGTAAATACGCACTTGAAAATCGAAGCTATTGGACAGTTTAATTTCCATTGCGCCCTTTGATAGCATAAGGGCGTATTTCTTACCGTATATAGTTAACAAATTGATTAAAATAAAAGAACCAAACACCTCATCTTTTTTATCGTTTTGCGACACCGACTTTCGAAACGAGAGTTATTTTGCTCTTTTTATTTTTTTTGTTTTTGAAGTCGGCTATTTATTTTTTGCGAATTTTTTTTTTCTCTCTTTTTAGGGTTCCGTACCCAAAGGGCATAAACGGGACCCTATTACTAAGACTCCGCGGTCCGTCTGTCTGTCACCAGGTTGTATCTAATGAACCGTGATAGCTAGACAGTTGAAATTTTCACAGATGATGTATTTCTGTTGCCGCTATAACAACAAATACTAAAAACTGAATAAAATTAATACTTAAGGGGGCTCCCATACAACAAACGTGTTTTTTTTGCCGTTTTTGCGATAATGGTACGGAACCCTTCATGCACGAGTCCGACACGCACTTGGCCAGTTTATAGTTTTGGTTCCCCATCACTATAAATTAAGTTAAGTAAGGTACTTAAAGGATTAACACGTATGTGCACGTCAGAACCATGTTCCTATTTATCAAGTGAAGGAATTTACCTATTAGTGCTTGTAATTCTTTATATCTATATGTAGTATAGTAGTGCTGGGTAAATCGTCCTCACGTATATGAGTTTATTAATGTATGTACTTATGTAAATATTGTAAAAAACGTATTTTTTTAAAAGAGTAAGTATGGAGTTTCTTGTGCGTTCTTCTCAACAAGCTACTTTTCCGAATGCACGGTAGAATCAATTTTTATTACATGTACATTTTAACGTTCAAAAGTGCCGCATAATGGCCTACTTGAAACAAACACATTTATTTGCCTTTGACTTTGAATAAAATACCCATAATAACCCTTTTTACACATTCGTGCTGTTTGTCGCTTAAAAGTTTGGATGTTTGCTCCATATCTTGAAAACTGCCAAACCAATTTTGATGAAACTTGTACTATGACCTAAGTTGAGAGATATGTAATACAATTTAAAAAACATATAAATCGATTAAAGTTTCGGAGAAATGCGTGGCAAAAGATACATACATACAAACATAACGGATCCATGCGGAGGACGTCACGGGGTATCGATTTGCTGTATTCCAAAACCTTCTCCAGAGTGTAACAAAAACTTTTTGAAAACCACATCAAAATCGGTTCTGCCAAACGTATGAAAATCGCAGACGCAATTATATTATTTGTATTTATATTGTTAATGTTTGTTGTTGTATGTATTGACATACAACAACATACAACATACAGGTCAAACTGAAAACCTGTTTTTTTTAAGTCGGTTTAAAAACAGCTCTATATATCTAGCCAATTGCTGATTAAATCTGCCAAGACTTTACCCAACTATCTTGATTTATGTTTCCATTCCAACCGGATCCAGCTGAATACCAGTACTTAACATGAAGCACCTTCCTATCTGACTTCCACAACCCAGTAACTAGGCAAGAGTATGGAGTTTCTAGTGCGTTCTTCTCCATAACAATCTACTTTCTGAATGCACGGTAGAATCATTTTTTATTACTTGTAAATTTTAATATTAATTTATGTGACGTTCAAAAGTGCCGTTTATTGGCCTAATTGAATAATTATATTTGACTTTGACTTTGAACATGATACCCTGCTGCAAGACTGATGTGAGATTTTCTAACTTCTGACTTGACCCTTAAATTGGGAGCAGTGGTAGCCCAGTTTTAACAGCCGCGACTTACTACGTAGTGGACTCGAACCAAAGCAGGCGTTTTATTTTGTTTATATTATTTCATCACCACTGCTCTCAAAACGGTGAAGGAAAACATCGTGAGGAAACCGGCATATCCTAGAACCAAAAATTCGAAGGCATGTGACATCAACGAACCCGCACTTGACTGGGCCTGTGGATTACAGCCCATTCCCTATCTCACAGAGAGGAGGCCTTTGTCCCAGCAGTGGGAACATTAAAAGGCTGATGATGATGATGACAATGACTACCCTTAACCATTTTCAAAGATCAGAAAAATGTCAACTGAAACCAATAGCTTTACGTGCTTTCCAAGACACGGATGAGTCTCAGAATGTAATTGATTGATTAATCACCCATCCACGGGCCGACCTCAGCGAGCGTTGCTTAACCTAGAATATCGACCTATGCGGCTGTTTACTTAGCGATAGGCTTTTTTTGGGACTATTTCTTTCCACTAATCCCAAAACACTGCAACTCCTGAATGTTAGAATCAACAGTGGTGACCACCAGAAAAGCGCCGAGGCAATGAAGCTCGATGAAGTCCTGGAGAATGAATCAAACTGTCTTGGAACCCACAACGAAATTATTCAGAAAAGAATAAAAGAGGAGTAGGAAAACAAAAACATAATTTCCACTTCCCTCCATATCAAGCAGGAGACAGAACAAACAAGGCCAATAGACACAAAGGGTCGTTAGACACGGGCTCCTCAAATCTATATTAAAGTGCTTTCCGAAGCGGAGGAATCTCCCAATAACTAATTTATTCTCGTGAAAGAACACTACCAATTCCCAATCATACAACTACTAGGTAGTAGTTGTATGAGTGGGAATTGGTTGGTATTGGGATAGGTTATCTACAACTACATACCACTGCATTAATTACCTCCCAAACGTAAATACGCACTAGAGTACCGAAGCTAATGGATAGTTTAAATTCCATTGCGCCCTTTGATAGGGAAGGCAATAAAATTGGCCTTTCAAACGTCAAACGGTATGGTAATGTATAAGGAGTCCCGCTTCTGTATGCGGAGCACGATGCCGATATTTTACGGCTAGATCTGTTCGGATTCAGATAAAATGGGTTCGGGAGTGTGGAAATGGATTCTGCTTTTTTTGTTTTGGTATTTTTGGTGTCAGAAGTGAAATAATTTTGTGGATATGTTTTTAGGGACTGCTATATTTGGTCTCATGTTTGCAAGCGCTTTGAATATCTGTTGAGAAAGAAGTTCTTCTTTTCCTTTTTTTTTGTGGTTCGAATTCTTCCAATGACTTCTCCCGCTCTGGGTGAAGCCGGAGGGCTTGCAAGACTTTTACTGACTAAAACTTTCCCGTGTTCCATCAGTTGCTTGAGCCAGGGCCGCGGTAACTCTTTTTCAAATTTATCCGCGACCCGAGCATGAGGTCTTGTGGTTGCTATTCTGTAAAAATCTCACCGTGAATACTTCATCATACCGTAGTCGAATACCGTGAATACTTAGTTAAAGTGAATATGAAGTGGCAATCAAACCATGGTAAAAAAACATTTTTACAAAAAAATACAACCGACTTCTAAATAATCTAATAATCTTCTATATAAGGTCGCATTGAGAAACCACCTCCTTTTTCTGAAGTTGGTTAAAAAGTGAAAAATTACTTCCTACTACTACTATTAATTATTACACCGACTGCCGAAAAAGTAGTTATTTTACACTTTGTTGTGTATTTTTTGTGTATTTCTTTTTATTTCGCAATTTTTAGTTGTGGTACCGAATATGCAATTTCTACAGTAAGATACCTATAATGAAAAAATAGATTTCCCTAATGTCATGAAACTTGAACATAACCGGTGAAATGAGAGTGTACTAAGGTGAACTGTATACTCTGGAATCTGTGTACCCCTTTATACCGTACTGGCGTGATGTTAGGTTATGCAATGGTATAAACAATAAACAGGAAGCTATTGCAACAATCCCGAGAGATTTGCTGTCAGAAGCGTTTTGTTGTAAATCGCCGAAGTTCTTCATCAAATCTTCAACGAACATACGGGACCAACTTGCAAACGTACTCTATCAAACCAAAAAATAATTTTCAAAATCGGTCTTCAATTAACGAAGAAATTCGAAAGTACACACAAAAAAAAAATATAAAAGTAAATCAAATCAAATCAAATAATTTATTTGCATACTTCACGATAAAATGGTGTTACAGGTATAATACATTGTATTATAACCTAATGAGGTGTGGAAATTATAAAAGTCGAAAATAGAACCTCCTGCTTATTGGAAAGTCGGTTAATCTATCTAGAATGCTTGGGTTTGTCATAAGAAATATTACCAGTTTCCGTCGTATTAAGACTAAAATTTTGCTTTATAATTGTTTGGTTCGCAGTTCGTTAGAATATTGTAGCACTGTTTGGAGACCTCACTATGCCACCCACACTCTACGATTGGAAAGGGTTCAAAAACGATTTTTGTGGCATTTGGCATACTCTTGCGGGATAGCTAAGAAGAAACGTTCATATAAAGAGAGACTCTTGCATTTCAAGATGATATCCCTACAGAAGAGAAGAGGTTTATTGGATTCGTCATTTTTATTTAAAATTTTGAGATGTAAGATTGACTGTCCCCAATTGTTGAGCAGCATCAAAATCCGTGTACCCACAAGAAGCTCACGAGCTCCTATAACCCCATTATGTCCTCCTTTTCGCAGAACTGTCCTTGGTGCTAATTCTCCAGTCCCCCGCCTTTGTAAGTTATTAAATAGCTGCAGTGATCTTGTTGATGTTCACTTCGACTCACTTGGCAGGTTCCGAAATATTATGTACAAAAATTTGTAAAGTCATTTTAATGTGGAATTGGAATATAATAGAATTTTGTTTTTAATATCATTGAATTTTATAGCTCTCAATTTAATTTTGATTTAATTTTGATTTTATTGTTATTATAATTTAAATTTTTAATTTAGTTTTTATTTGTGATTTTAATTTTTGTTTTAATTGTATTTTGATTTTTGTATTAATATTGTTTTAATTGTATTTGAATTTTTGTTTTAACTTTGATTTGTTATAATGTAATTTGATTTCGATTTTAATCTGGAGGTTGGTCGATGGCTTAATCATGTGTGCCTGCTCGAAATTGGATGAGTATACCAACTCATCTAATTTTAAGTAGGCACCCAATGTCAATCGCCCAATGTAATGCATGATGTGCTTACCTGTAAGAAATTGGTACACTAGTCTATAAGTATATTGAATGTATCTCATATCTTTGTATCAGTGTATTCAATTGTTGGTGAGCCAAATAAATAAAATAAAATAAAAATAATGACAGGTAATTTCACATACGTAAGTTTTCACAGTGAGATGTTTACAGAACAGGCCGACTGGATTCGATTGCCAAAGCGAGCAAAGGGTTGTTGACTTTTTTCCTTCAGGTATAGGCCAATAAGCTCACTATATATTACGTAACTTGTTTATTACGAATAATACAATCATGATAAATATTTTAAACAAACAGCATTACTGTGTTTCAGTTTGAAGTTTTGACGAATCCGCGATGAAGTTACTGTATCCATATAAAACTTTTCGATATTATCTCAAAGTATGCTATGGCGCATAGAGAGAGAGCAGTGATGGGCTAGGTAACAGCCGCGACTTATAAGTTGTAGGTCGTGGGTTCGAATTCAGGCAGGCACTTTATTTTGTTTAAATTATTTCATCACAGCAGCTTTTAAAACAGTGAAGAAAAACATCGTGAGGAAACTGGAATGTCTCAAAACCAAAAATTTAAAGACATATGGCATCCACCAACCCGCACTGAGACGCGTAGTGGATTACAGCCCATTCCAACTCATAGACAGGAGGCCTGTGTCCCAGCAGTGGGAACATTAACAAGCTGATGATGATGATGCTATGGCGTATACGCGTTAACGTAACTATACTTTTGTTATGCAAGTCATAGAACATAGTTGAAAGCGTGAAGTAATAATAATAATATGTTATAAATTAATGTAGATTCCTATTATTTTGAAAACTTCAAAAAGCTTTCACAACGAAATGGCTATAGTTTTGTTACAGTTCAAGAAAACACAAGTCTTTATTTTCATAAACCTATTTATTGTTTTAATTTCATCAAGCACACATTTTCCACACATACCAAAACTACTAACGAAAACTTCGAACATTCTTCTGAAACTAAGCACATTTTCATTATAATACAAGAGCTGTTTCCTCAAAAATAACCATTCCAAGCACCTGAGCAGATTGTGGGCTTACACTTTACCGAAAACGTTAATATCCTTTCAAGCTTAGTACTGAACTAAGCCCAATTTCTATTGCACTAAGATCGTTAATGCTAATAATTGAAAGTCTACGCACTGCCGCTTCTTTTCGTGTCGAAATTTTGAAGGATTATGATATTTATCCGTCTCAAAATTAAGATGTAAATTGCGTGTGATTTTTCAGCGTTTTGTATTGAAATGTTGGAGGTTATTGAAAATTATGATTTGATGACAATATTTTTTAGGGGAAAAGGTGATATTGTTAAAATGTTTTATTACCTTCGAGGTTTGCATACGAAAGAGAATGTTTTGTAAGTAATAATGGATGTTTTAGGTTTTCTCTTACGTTACGCAATACACGTCCGTGTCCGTGATTCGTGTCAGTGATTTGAGTTCAGAGTTCAAAATGTTCTGAATTATGACGGATAGAGTTTGGATTTAGTGCATAAGCTGTAGACAAACTGACCTCCTATGAACGATATCAATTGTCAAATAAGCAAATAACCGGCCAAGTGTGTCTCGGTCTTCACACAACGTCACAAACAACATGTATCAAACCGCAAAATCAAGTTGTTGTAATAGAAAAATGAGTAAATTTCTAAAGAAAATCAGATTTATTAAGATATTGGTATTTTTTTAGTAAAATATAAGTACGTAATAATAAACATTATCAATAAATTTGAAGTTCATAGGTTGGACATTAAAAAAATTCTTCGGAACAATTTTTTTTTAAATCTGGAAATGGTGGCTTCTCATTCCTTTGATTTCCAATAGTAGGTTTTGTTTTGCGCTTCCCTTTAGCTGTATGGATTGCCCAGTTAGTGTACATAGTTTCAGAAAACCCCCAAATAGGTCTCCGCGTCGAGTAGACCTAGATTACAGGGTTATTAGGGATAGAAAAGTTGTGAAATTCGCAATAGCTAAATTAGCAATAGCTGTCTGGGATTTTATTTATATATTTTATTCATAACCGCTTATTACAAGATATACTTATAAACATAACCTGATCAAGTATGAAATTTTAGAACCCACGAGTCTTATTAACTCATATTTTTAAAACTACATAATTTATCTAGTAGAAGACACGCTTCGATCGGCAATCTATCGAAACACTATCTTGCGAAAATAAAATGCGCTAACATTTGAACGAAAAAAAACTTTTGAACGGCTAAACCGATTTTCATTAAACATAACTAAGAACACTTTCGATCAAGTCACACTTTAAACAAAAAAAATACTAAATCAAAATCGCTTCATCCGTTAAGGAGGTACGATGCCACAGACAGACAGACACACAAATAATTATAACCCACCACTTTTCCGTCGGGGGTTAAACATGTGTGGGTTATTATTCCTCTGCCTAACCTATCGAGATACAGGCGAGATGTTATGTCCTCGATTTACAAAGTATTTTAATATAGCAAACTAAATGAGAATGTACCAACTACCTACTATTCATCTCTGCTCTCACTACTGTACCTAATGTATATTTGAACATAAGATTGAAGTGTATTGAACTTAAATGACTTCTCAGTCTCAAGTAGAAACGTCTTCAATGCGAGTTGATGAACTTCTAAGTACTTTGATAGTCTCCGTATCTCTCGTACGTTTATTTCACGAACGTACGTAAACTCAACCTTAAGGCGGTACCCTGACCAAAAAATCAGCATGAGATATGAGCATTCCTATTGGCCTAGCGGCACTGGTGGCGTATGAATAACAGTAGTGAATAAGCCCAGATTTTAGAATAAAATCTTTATAAAATCGAATTTTAGTCTTTTGAAAAAAATACGACAAAAATGTTCGTTATTAAATTGTCTATCCATTAGTGTTAGTTCAAAAAAAAAATAATGAACACTTTACGAGGAGATGCATGCTATCAATAATTATTTCTCATTTTTATGGTTTTGTTGGAAGGAGATTGGTGACAAATATACCTGTTAAAAAAAAGCATACGACCATTGTAGAATCAATAATAATATGTAGAAATTTTATGTATTTTTATTAGTTGATATTCCTTTTTGCTATTAGTTGATATTTCTTTTATGCTTGGGTCAAAGACACGCGAATTCATTTTCTCACATGAAATAATGCCATGTGAGAAATCCACACCTAAAAATCACGTCGTTTGCCCGGCTTGTTGCCGGACATTACCTTTAGTATTTATTGTGACGTCATTAACAAATCCTCACTCTAAAAGAAGAACTTCAGAAGTAAACTTTTTTCACATAAACGTAATCAGTTGAAAGGTCGAAATGGAAAATTTGTCAGTCATTTTGAAGTACTCGTACGAGCGGATTTTGTACTCTTTAAAATCATTGCCAATCATGTATTCTTACTGTAATTTATAATGGTACTAGTGGCGACACCTACATGTTATAAAGTATGAAATTATTTCCTTTCAAGGAACTCTTGACGTAATAATAGTCGCACGAGTTGATCAACATGGCTAAGCAACGCTTGCAGAGGTCGGTCCGTGGATGGGTGGGTGGTATGGGTCTATCTTACTTTTCATGTGAGGCTGTGGTCACCTCTAGTATCAGAGTAAAGCTGCCTCTTAGAACCCCATAGGCTTCTGAATTGGCTATTTCGACTTACATTAACTATATAAGTCCAGGTCTCACGATGTTTTCCTTCACCGTTGCTAGGGATGTCTAAGAGAAACTTAGAAACTACATAATTATGAATTTTAAAAGTCACATTGGTACTTGTCCTGATTTGAACACCGTGTGTGTTTCAATTCAGGACAAGTACCAATAGCCGCACCGTAAACCATTAGCCGCAGCGCCCGGCTGCCTCTTATTTATCATTGACACTCGTAACGAGTAGTCAGAAGACTGATATCTGAACTAGTCTCGGCAAGGGGTAATATGTTATCCAGTTACTGGGCTGTAGAGGTCAGATAGGCAGTCACTTCATGGGAGATACTGGTAATCAGCTGAATCCTGATGGCCTGGAAGCCGCTCCCAACATAGTTAGGGAAAGGCTAAGCATATTGAATTGTGTTCAATTACGGTGACCTTAAAATCCTTAACCATTTAAATTGGTTTCATTCTTGGGGGGAGCTAGGCTGGCAATGTTTCAGTACCACACGTACAATGAACCAAATGAGTTTAAGAGCGGAAAATGGTTACCCTATACTACTTGGTTCTATTCTCTCTAGAGAAACCAAATAAACACATAAATAACAACGATAAAACAGCTTATTTCTTCAGTGATTAATGCAGCAAGTTAATCGCATTAAGAATTCATTGAAGAGAGTCGGCTTCTACTCTAACTGGAGGCAGCTAAGTAGCATTATTTTACAGGAACCGACTGCATATCTAAACTTGCCAACCCAATTACGGGATAATACGATATCCCTTGGCAAGACTGGTGTAAATTTTCCTGGTCTCTGACTACCTATAACGACTGTCAAAAATGTATAAGTGACATTTGAGCCTTACGTGCATGCCGAGGCACGGTGAAGTCTCAGTAGATACATTAAGATGGTCACGCATACACGGACCGTCCTCGATAAGCGTCGCTTAACCTTCAAGATGAACCCGTTATTATTTAGCCACGATCTTCTCTGATGTTTGCCTTAAGTAAGGCAAAAATATAGTTTTTTTTTTGGGACATCAACCGATGGCTTTCCCGCTCTGGGTAACGTGGGGAGGGCGTTTCAGACTTTTACTGACTAAAACCCACCTGAGCTCCTTCAGTTGCTTGTGACAGGACCGAGGTAAATCTCTTTAAATTTTATCCGTGACCCAGACAGACATCGGCACTAGTGGACCCCGTCATATTTTACTGATATCTCTTTGAGGC
Source organism: Orthosia gothica (assembly GCA_949775005.1). NCBI lineage: Eukaryota > Metazoa > Arthropoda > Insecta > Lepidoptera > Noctuidae > Orthosia > Orthosia gothica. The sequence continues at coordinate 17,864,520 of OX459052.1, forward strand.
GCGCGTGGGACACTACGCGCCGTTGACTCGGGCATGATCTTTATTAACGGACGGTGAGTTACTCATTATTCGATCGCCTTCACGAGGACATGGCGGTGCTCCACCCAAGCGAGGCAGACCTCCACCGTAAGTATGCTCCTCCGTGTCCTCCGGACGATCACAATGGTGACACCCAGGCGTTTCCTTCCGCATTATCCTGTACAGGAACCGCCCTAAAAAAAGGCATAAACCCTTAAAAGTTACATGCGAATATTAAAACTGATAAAATAAATCACAAGGAGCTATGCTCCATTCAGGTTATGACCAATTAATTTCGTTCCATTCTCTCTTGAGACTCTCAAAATAATCACGTAAAGAACAACACTCAAACAGCACATTTTCTTCAGTGATGAATGCTCTAAGTTAATCGGTGTACAGCATTTAGAATTCATTGAAGCCAGCTCGGTTCCTCCGCGGGGAGCCATGTAATCAGTGCGCTGATTACATATAGTTTTCTAACGTGGTTTGTGAGTGTGTGTTGTTCTAGAGTGGGATAAATGGAATGGTTTATTGAAGTGGATTTTAGTGAGTAATGAGTCTTGTAGTTTGTTGATTTGGTAAATTAAGGGTTTGATGAATTAGAATAGCAAAACCAATAATTCTGCAAAGTGGCATACGACCACGGTTATTCTCTACGGAATAGTTTGTACATAACAATTTCAGGTGAGAATATTTTCTTGTTTCATACTTTTTAGAGCGTGATTTTTCAGAAGTCGGTCTTTAGTTTTTGATCTTATTTTTTATTTAAAGTAATTTGGGGTTTTTGCAAAGCCACATCATATTTTCTCTGTTGAGGTTTTGTTGTTTTAAATGTATCTAGACAATAGTATAAGTTACAAGAGTGAACTTTGCGACGCCGTAGTCGGGTAATAAAATAGTCTTCATGACTTTGACTGGATATACTTCGCAAACGGTACGCTTGACAAAAATATGTTGGACCAAACCCTACCTTCATTTTAAAATCCCTGTTCATGATCCACACATGATAGGGTAGGGATAAATTTTTTGTTGTTCTTGACTGCGTGCCCCCTAGAGGGCGTTATATTCAATTTAATGCAATGTCACATTAGCTTTTAACCAGCGGAAAAACAAGACGCTTCCAACGACACCTAATTTGTCACATTATGATAAGTAGTTTCAAAGTTATGAGGGAATAGATGAACATACATACTTACATACACACATACCGGTCAAAACATAAACCTCCCTTTTGCTTCGCCGTAGTCGGGTAAAAAAAATATTATTTCAGACAATATAAAATAATTTTAAAATTTATTTAGACCTACTAGGGGTGCTAAGGTTATTAGTTCGTTTGCTACTAAGCACGATTAATTGTCTTACATTACAATTGTGTCTATCACTGACTTTACCAAAGAGATGTATATTTTTCCTTAAGATGATTCTTTTCTGATTAATTTCGTTTCTAGATCCAAGACAGTTAAATTCATTCTCTGGGACTTTATCGAGCTTCATTGTATAGTGCGGCGGGATTGAAAAAAAACAGACAATTTAAAACTGTCGAGTTGTCTCTATAGACAAGTCAAAAACACATCCTCGTCACCATTTCACAACTGCTAAAATAGACCTTTCTTATGTGTCCCCATATCCATTCGTCCTCTGCGTCTTAATCTAGTACATTCCCGAAGCCTTAACCAGGTAATCGGACCACATAGAGGGTGGCCTCCCAACACTGCATCTCGCCCTACGCGGTCGCCAATCCAAAACCTTACTGTCCCATCGACCATTCGTTCTGCGAGCAATGTGCCTTGCCCACTGCCACTATAGGTTGCCAATGCCAGTAAACTTGGTCCTTTTTCGGCTATCTTCGTTTCGAATTTGATCACGCAAGGAAACGCCGGGCATCGCCCACTCCTTTGGTCTTTGGGTGACTTCCTTCTGATGAAGCTCATTGTGAGTGACCACGTTTCAGTATCAATGTCTTAACTAACATCTTGATACACTGTGGTATATTAGACGAGAAGACTCCACACAGCAGGCATAAACAACACATCATTCTCATCTGATTAATCTACGCGCTTGGTTGGTGAATTGATAAGTAAACGCTTTTGCCTTTCCATATGAATTCACTTGATATAAAGCTCCTATATGACTGTTATGAAACTGGCGACAAGATAGTATGTCTGAACATTATGTATTCTCAGAATAAAGAGATAAGTCTTCGTATTTATTCTTCGTATAAGAAATGAATAGGATTGTGTGAGGAACGATATGGACGAACATTGAAGCGCTATTCATCTCTACTAGACACTGACTGTATCAAGAATGTTGCTGTGCACGACTGGGTCCATAATTATTTCTGTAACTAATATTTACCACCTGTATGTACATTATGGATGCAATAAATTGAATTTGAACATAGACAAAGGTACCTTCCTGATAGTGCGATTTAATTTGCGTCAATTCCTAGTGCGAATCGGTCGAATTCCATCGCGTTGCATTGCATCCATGTGAAAGTACTTGAAATTTTGTAATTATCTCTTATTGACGTATTATAAATCGAATCAAGTCGAGCTCTCAGAATAGTCATTTGGTGATAATGTGAATGGAAAAGAAGGAGTGTTAGCGGTAACTCCAAATAGCATGGGACAAAGGCAGAAAGATGATCTATTTTCGCATAACAGAAACCAAAGAGCCGCTACGAAACAGAGTTTTTTTATTTATGGTCACGGGCATATGATACGTTAAGATTGGCTTCATGGCAAGTTCATGGATCCATCTGGTTTTTGTCAGCCAGCTTGCGAATATGTATCCTCCGACTACACAGCATAATTTTCTTCTTGTTGACGTCTTTTTAGTTCGCTTCTTCAGCATTCGGGTTTTATGTATTAAGGTTTTAATTTATTACTTTTTAGTTAATACATTTTTTTTTTCGAATTAGGTACATTTAAACATACCTGTTATATATTTTTGAAATCACCCTTATACACCCTTTACTTTGAACCGCACACGATGGGCAAGGAAGAAAACAAAAATTGGGTATCAAAAATATGGTGCCCAATAGACGCCCTTTTCCTATTTTTTTATTTTAATGTAACCAGAGACACTCGCAAGGTTAAGACGAATAGATTGACGTAGGAATAATCAAAATTGGCTAACGCGTTTTTTTCTCTAGAACGCCACATAGGAACAAACATACATACATAGACTGAATATACACATTACCCTCCTTCGGCAGTCGGGTACAAATTGAGTTTATGTAGTTTCTCTCGTGATAATCACTACTTACTTTTTTTCCCCCAGAGATGAGCCCTAACAGGTGTAGTCCAGAAGAGATTCCAGGTTGGTATTTTAAGAGGTCACGGGGTCTTCTACGTGCTGATGGTGATCACCATCGCCATTCCAGTTTTAGTAAAAATCCCACACTTTCTGGTATTTTCCCAAAAGTTCAGGCGCCTTTTGAAGGTTTCCTCTCGGTAACAAAAAAACCGGCCAAGTGCGAGTCGGACTCGCACACGAAGGGTTCCGTACCACTATCGCAAAAAACGACAATAAAACACGTTTGTTGTATGGGAGCCCCACTTAAATATTTATTTTATTCTGTTTTTTGAATTTGTTGTTATAGCGGCAACAGAAATACATCATCTGTGAAAATTTCAACTATCTATCTATCACGGTTCATGAGATACAGCCTGGTGACAGACAGACAGACGGACCGCGGAGTCTTAGTAATAGGGTCCCGTTTTTACCCTTTGTGTACGGAACCCTAAAAAGGATGGAGCAAGAGGAAAACGTCACTAAAAAATTCTTCTCGATTTTCTAGATCAACTAAACAAATATCTACCTATTATTATTTTCAGCACAAATCTATGGACGTACGTGTTACAGGAACGTGTTTCTAACCAGCTAGTATATTGACAAATGAAAGGACATTTGTCAGGATACCGGTTTAGTTTCAAATACGCTCGCAGGACGCTGCACTGTTTCAAATCCTTTACAAAATCTGTCGATGGCAACACAATATGGTCCTTTATTTATTTGTTAATGTTCAAAGGAATGTTTTCGTACTTCAGGGAATGTATCGTCGACCTCGTATTGCGTTAACGTCCTAAGGTTGTGTTGCCAGATGAAAGATGAGAGATGTTGAAAGAGAAGTTAAAAATACCAAGACACGTTAACCACGACATATACTTTTATGGGTTAGGTATCCAAAAGGTAAAAACGGGACCCTATTACTAAAACTCCACGGTCCGTGTATCTGTCTGTCTGTCACCATGCTGTATCTCATGCACCGTGATAGCTAGACAGTTGATTTTTTTACTGATGATGTATTTCTTTTGCCTCTATAACAAAAAAATCTAAAAACAGAATAAAATAAATATTTAAGTGAGGCTCCCATACAACAAACGTAATTTTTGCTATAATAGTACGGAATCCTTCGAGCGCGCACTTTGTCGGTTTTTTTTACTTTTCTAACATAATTTAAGAATTACTAACACTTTCTTTAAGGGTTAAGTTTTCAAAATCTACTACCACTGTTCTTGTTATTGTAATATAATGTTTGTATGTCATTATGCCGCAGAATTGCCAAACTTAAGTGGCAGTGGGCAGGGCACATTGCTCGCAGAACGGATGGCCGATGGGGCCAAAAAGTTCTGGAATGGCGACCGCGAACCGGAAGACGATACGTTGGAAGGCCTCCCACTAGGTGGACCAATGACCTGGTTAAGGTTGCGGGAAGGCGCTGGATGCGAGACGCACGAGATCGGTCAATGTGGCGACGCCTGGGGGAGGCCTATGTCCAGCAGTGGACGTCTTTCGGCTGAAATGATGATGATGATGATGTCTTTTTGTGGCAATTAAATACATTTTCTTTCTTTCCTCAAAACGTTTGAGATTCAACATGTGACATTTTGAAACTGACTTTGAATCCCATTCATTTTGGGCTTTCATGGTCTTCACTCTTTCACTATCACATGTCCAGGCAATCCCGAACAAATCCAGTTTACCTGGATGATCCAGTTTACCTGGAGATCGTGGAATATGATGAAGCCGCCCGTTGTGTGTTACTCATTCTGTTTAGACCCCAAGGCCTAATTACCCATAACACTGTGGGATTCAACATTAGTTGTTTTTATTCTTAGTTGTGTTTCTCATTACTGGGAATTGTTGTCTATATTATGAAAAGTGTCGCTTATTAAAAGCACACTATATCAATACTTTGCTGCTTAAATTTTCATGCTAGTGGGTTGAACTATAAAAATTCAAGTTACGGCCATTTTGAATGAAGAACCATTCTGATGTAACCACTTCCTCATGTAAACACCAACCGTTAAAGATTTATAACACCATAAAATAGTGTGTCTGCATTCTAACTCGACCATGAATATACTATCAACGTTCACATAAAACGGATTTTTCCACAACACGGGAGACGACACACAAATTGAGGAAAAACGTTTGCCCCAAAAAAAAGGCCGTACGCTAGCCATGTCCGCGGTTTCACTCGTTTTTTTACGGAAACCGTATAGGTTGTATAGTATATATGGCCCTTAAAAAGTATTATAGTTGTGTGTCAAAGGAGATCGACAAAATTTGTCCCACGGAGTACAAACATACGTTTATTGCAGTTTATTTGAATAAAAAAAAGAATTTTGAATAGCTTTTTATGCCGTATAGCAGCAGTAGAGAAATAATCTTAATTATAAGTTGATCTGCTTGATTTTGCTCTAAAATACCTCTTAATGTTACCATATAATATTAACAAAACTCAGAACAGATAAAAATATAAGCTAAACACATTGAAAAAAACGCGTTAAAAGTTTTGATTTTTATATGCGGCCTAAAATATACTCGTAAATTTATTCATAACCTAATTATTTTTGTATTTTTCTTATCTAACCACCTATGATAGAATTTATAGATATTAGTGCAGTTATGGATATGTTTATTTAACGTTACTATTGGCAACACCGTCAAAAAATGACAATTGTCAAATTGATAAACAATTTCAATACTATATTCCCTCATCGATGTTTGCGCCCGTGATTTACAATTTTTTTTGACAAAATATAGGGTTTCTCAGATTATAATAAAACTGTTCTCTTAGTTTTTCAACCAAATTATAATAAATTAAACGCCTGGCACATATAATATACACATTAATCGATATAAAATGCCTTACCCGTAGTGCGGTAATCCACTTTTTTAAACTTTCATAACTTTTGTCCACTACTGCTGAGCAATATGCACCTTTTTAATTTCTTTTTAGAAGATCAGTACTATTAATTAACATAGATTTTATATCTTTACAATTTTTGTCCATATCCTTTTATCCAAATTTGTAAAGCCGTTTTTGAGTGACATAAAAGCATTTCTACTCAAAAACGTTCAAATTTATTATAACTAGCTTCTGCCAGTGGGTTCGCCAGCGTAAAATTCGGGATTAATTCCAAGGAAACGTATTCAGGTTAGAAACTATAATATGTGTCCAATTCTTACAAATCTGTTCAGACGCTTATGAGTTATTGACCGACAAACATTCTCATTTATTTTGTAGTAGATTATTTTCCAAATTGCAAGACGGAACGAAATTTTCGCATACATGAATATAACACTGAGCGGGGTATTTTAAAATGCAATGACATAACATTACGTCAACTCTCATCCGGACATTTTTGGAGTATGTTATAAATATTTATATTTTCATACATTAATGCTCATTGAGCTAATGGTACGGGAAGAGTTGGACGGGTGTTTTGAAAGGTCCTTAATTTGATTCTTAGGTTGGTTATGTGTTTGGGAATTGCAAATGACCTTAAATTAAGGAGTTTGTCAGTTAGAACTTCTTTTTACATAATTAAATTATTTAGAGGGTTCCGTACCCGAAGGGGCTGGAACCCTATTGCTGTCACTCACGTGTCCGTCTGTCTGTCCTTCTGTCCGTCTGTCCTTAGTCTGACACAAGGGTTTTACAGCCAAACGGTTGGAGCAACAGTCTTAAATTTTTTACAGTGTAAAGTATCTTGTGAAAATAATAATATTGGCCTACCCTATTGATACCCAATATCGTTGTTTAGAGGTTTATAAAATATTGGAAAACAAAGGAATGAGAAGCCTCCAAAATCAGATTTTTTGCAAATTTTTGTACCGAAGAATTTTCGAACTTACCATTGACCTTTGAACTTCAAATGTGGTGATAATGTTTATATTACTAACAACTTAACTAACAAATACCAATTTCAATTCAATTCATTTATTCAGTAACAATTGACATAGCATTAGAATATAATCCAGCGTGACAAACAAACAAACAACATAACAAACATTAACATTATCAGCATTATTAGATGTAGTTACAAATATATAAGTATACCTCAATCATCAAAGTATATATCAATATATTGATAAATCAAATTTTTCTTTGAATCTTCCTCATTTTTTCTATTACAACTAAATTTTGCGATCTAGTACGGAACCCTTTATGTTCGAAGTCTGACAGGCACTTGGCTGGTTTTTATGACTTGCAGCCTAACCGGACGCCGCTGAGTACCAGTATTTTACAAGAAGCGACTGTCTCTCTGACCTCCATCACCCAGTAACTTGGTAACACAGTACCCCTTGGCAAGTCTGGTGTCCGATGTAATCGACTTGGACAAATAACGTGTGCTTAGTTTTGATCTAGAATGAGAGGCCAGAAATTGGACCCACCGATCTGGTGAAGGTCATAAAAATCCACTGGACACGGGGAGTGCAAGACTGAATGATATGGCTCAAGTCCAGCAATGGATGACAGACAGACTACCAAACAAAATTAAAAAAAAACCAGACATATTTTTATTGCATGCTACATAATTTATCTAGTAGTAGACGCGCTTCGATCAACAATCTATTGAACACGTAATTATGACACGATATCTTTCGAAAACACCCCGATTCAAACAGTAAAACGCCCATAACTTTTGGACGACTAAACTGATTTTCATCAAACATAGCTAAAAACACTCTCGATAAAGTTACCTTTCAAACAAAAAAAGCGAAATCTAAATCGGTTCATCCGTTGAGGAGAAACTTATAACACCCCTCGTTTGCCGTCGGGGGTCAAAAAATTAGAAATCAGCAAACCACAGCTTAATATGAACCATCTAGAAGCATCGCACAAAGCACACATTTCTTTCTTAGATTCCAAACTTAATGACCCACAAGTGCTTCTATTCCCCTAATTACGAAGATAACAAAATGGCGGCTTCGCAGTTTACCCTACTATTCACTATCACATTAAATTCTTGCAACCCTCAACGTTTCTCGTTTGGCCGCAAGCCAAATAGCATTGGTTTTTAAATTTTTAACTCATCCGAGGTGAAACTCGGTGAATTGATGGCAACATTAATATTTCATTCGTGTGTTCGTTGGAAAGTATGTTGCCATTTTTTGTGCGTCCCGATTTTTTGGGGAGAATTCAATTTGTATGTTTGAATTTTGGAGTAAGTTCAAATATTTTGGTTTTGATGACATTGCGTGGTGAGATTGGATAGTCTGAAAAATGTATGCGTTCTTGTTTATATTTAAAATACGGAATTGGTACTCTTGTGTAAACAATGTTGGAGTATATTACATAACATATTTTATTAATGGAATAGGTACATAGTTACGAGTACAACAATGTGTTGTAAATTGATGAGTTTTAAAGTTAAATGATATAATAATGATTCATTTTATAACTCTATGAAAGGAAAACATTAAGAGCTATATATTTACTTATTATAACACAACATCATGCCTAACTTTTTTAATTTACAACTTTGTAGTTAACAATTTTTCCGAATTTCTTTTAAACATATAAGTGGTTAATATTTTTGTAACCACCTCTTAAAACCCATTATTTTGATAAACTCCACACGATGTGTTTGGAAGAAAAAGATTGCACAATATAGCGCCCAAAACCCGCCATGTTTGTTGTGTAAAGTCACCTATATTAGAACGCTTAGGCGTTCAAAACGCATCTAACGATGTCTTAATTGAATACATCTGTCTAGCGATTAAAAAGGCATGAAAGAAAGAAAGAAAGAAAAATATTTATTTGTGACCCGCACAGGAGACACGAGAAAATAAGCATACACTTAAACAATAATAAAATAAAAACCCTATGCGAGACCAAAAAGGCTCCTATCTCAGCATGTGCAGCGATATCCAAAAAAGGTAATAACGCTGCGCTGATATTCTGATATGGCCTACTGTTGATGCCACGGACACACTAACGGAAACAGGACTTATATAATAAAATAAAATAGAAGAATAATTATATAAATAACAAACAAAATAGAATGAAACACTGAATGTGGGTTAAAGTATGTGTAAATATAATACAAATATATAAACGCGATGCTCAAAGATCATTTGTGTAAATAAATAATGAAGAATGTTACATACATAAAAGATACGCGCGAAAATCATAACCCTTTCCATGCAGCCGGGTAACAACCAATATTCTTAGTTTCAATAAGTACTATTTTCAGTAACCGTCTCCTTTAAAATATCGATGGAAAAGTTGCCAAGTTCTAAGAAAACTTTTCAGAAAACACTTCTGTTTACCAAACGAAGTAGTTGGCTTACTCAAGATACTTTCGATTTCACTTTGTTTTTCCGGCTAATTTATTTTCAAATCGAACTTGGCTTTCTTTCAGAAACAGTTTTGATTAAGAGGTTTGAGTGTTATAGAACTAAATAAATTAAATCGATAGTTTAACAGAAATGTTGATTTACGTTATGTTTATAAGCAAAGTGGTTATTTATCTTAAAATAGGAAGATTATCGAGGTAGTTTTATTTATTTATATATACTTTATTTTACACCAAGATAAAACAATACAAAAACAAAACATTTAAATTAAAACAAACAAACAACAGGCGGCCTTATCGCGTTCTGCGATCTCTTCCAGGCAACCTTGAATGGATAGAAATAGCCTGGATATGACATGGGGTTCATCATAAAATTTCAAATCATACTATAAGTATCACTAAGTACAATTAGGTTCTAAAAAAATCTACTAAAATAGATACATAAATACATATAAACATACAAACAAGAAAACAATACAGCTTAAACAAGGACAGGATCAAAGAGACAGGTAATGTTCCTTATAAGTTATTTTTAATACAGGCAACGACTGAGCACGTTTTATTTATTTTGGTTGGATTAGGCAATGCATTCCACAAACGAGCAGTCTGGACAATAAATGATTTATCCAAGAATGTAGTGGAATGTATAGGCATTTTAAATCGCAAGTTTTCTTCCTGTATATATTGAATTAAAGATAATGTATGCATATAATGAACATTCAATTTCCTGATAGCTTTAACCTGTTGGTCTTTAAGACAAAAATGAATAGACAAGCTTCCTCCATCGCCGATATCATCGTTTCGAATTGTGGCATAATTTATAGGCATGTCAGTTTCTGTGGCGATTAGTACATTATTACCTCAATGGTGGCGATGAACATGTATCTTTGTTTCAAACTTAATAAAAAACCCTTACCAAAATAACATGTTTTTTTTTATGTATACATTTTGGATTACAGTTATTTTTCGATTCGGGCAATTTGATTTGTTTGATTTGATCTAGTAGTTGCGAGGGTGACAGCTGATTATGGACCCCTGATTTCATTCTTCATAAACTGTGGATAATATGCATTATTAATTTGTAAGCTCTTTTAAGGACTTCAATAAAGTCTACTTTAATGCAGTTATGATTACTTAATTCATATCTACAGGGATTCACAATTTGTCAACATAACTAATTAAAAAGAAAATAACCTGTAAAATATTCACGAAACGAGTTCACAATCTAATAACAAATGTTGAACCCAAAACTTCCCTTAATAAGATAAACTTTACAAAGCCTTGCAAAAATATTTGGACGCAAAAATATTCCGAGTAAAGGAATTAACAAAAAACTCCCTCAGTAGTTTGTAGGCGACCGAATCTAGTATTCAGTGCAATATAAAAGAGTCTTTTGTGCACCGAAAAAGTGGGTCATCCTATTCCTCTATTACACTGGCGTGCATGGAAATGGGGATCGGTATTAAAATATTTTTGTATGAGATTAGTTTCCCATTTGTATGCGCATGCTTGTGCGGTAATAAAAGATTGAATTCAAGAACGTTATGGGTTATTTGCAGAAAAATAGGATTTATGATTTCGTTCGGACATTTTCTTGACGATTCTTTTTCTTCTTTTACTATTGGTTTGTCTTGAGATACAGCATGTTGGATAGCTGTCTATCAGGAAGAGGCAATAAAAGAACGTTTAATTATTACCTTTAAATGGGTTTCCCTGTATAAGCTTTTAGAAAAAAAATATACGTGGTTAGGTAGGATACAGAATTTACATAGTCTCCGTTAAATTCTGATTTTGGTGCAATCATGACCAATTAGAACCTTATGGCGGCAACACACTTGCGTGGCGTGTCGCTCCAGACGGTTATCGGTTTCATGCATTTAGTATGGTTAGAGGCACATTTGAGTGTCGTGGCGCAGCGTGGCGCGTCTGGCGTGGCGCGGGCTGCTCGCGACCGATTGCGCCAGAGCAGTGGTGGGGGTTATGGTGCGACACGACACGCCAGGCAAATGTGTATCTTCACCGCGTGGCTCGTGGCGCGCCATTCAACGACGCGAACTCCTAGCGGACGCTTGTGTGCTGCGTGTTGAAAATGACTGACGAGCTTATTGAACTTGTACGTCAACGTACAGTTTTGTATGAAACAAAGTCTAGGCAGTATAAGGACCATTTGATAAGTATCCTAATTGTGTACATTTTAAGAATAGCGAGAGATACGCTTCCTTCCTTGCATTAATTGCTACATATATTCAAAAAGCCGTCTACTCAACAAAGTAAAACATGCAATGAATACTGTAGAGTTGTTAAAATGAAAGGGAAGCAGTGTCCTTCAAAATAGATACGCAATTAAAATGCTGACATGCTGCTTGTGAAAAAATGGCTTTGCCTCTTTTTTGTTTTTGCTCTCAAGAAGTTTAATTTCTAGGAGAAATTTATATATTTATTAACATTTCATGCAAAGTAAAGGTACATAGGCACATTTAAAGCCTAATGCATTCTCTATCAGTCAACCAAGGTGGTGCAAGGGTGGTGGAGATGGCAGGTGCATATAAATAAATTGAAGGTCTTCATCGATATCATCTTCCGATCCGAAGTTCTTTCATTCTTTTTTTCTTTTAAAAAAAACGTTGCCCCACACTAGGAATTTCTTCCTGTATCGTGGGTGCGTTTACAAACATATAAACTCACATACACAACACCCAGAGCCGGAACAACTATTTGTAGATCATACAAATATTTGTTCCGTGCGGGAATCGAACCCGCGACACGCATCGCAGCAGTCAATCGCTCAACCACTGCGCCAACCGTGCGTCCAGTTAATATCGTGTACGTCTACACGTTGCAAAAGTTCGGTATATACTAATTCAGAAATACCGCCAGAGCGCGCCACGACACGCCAGCTTAGTGTGCACACTTAGCGCCACGACACACCACGCAAATGTGGTTCCGTCTTTATACAATTTTGATAATATTTTGACTTGATTCTATTGGGCCGCCTTTAGAATTGAGATTGCGATTAAGTAAAGTGTCAAATCTCAATTTAAAGCCAAAGCTTGTTAAGTTTCCTAACTGAAGTAAAGTTGGTAAAACACTCAACATTCATCTCCATAACAAGGTACCTTTGCGAATCCACAGTAGTGCCATCAATTCCTTTTTTAAACTTTAAATGTTTGACATTAGAAATTGATGTTTAATTACCTGAATTAAATATATGACTTTGATTTCAAATTCAATTGAGAAAACGGTGATTAAACATCAATTTCATTTTAATCCATTTATATTTTTATTTTATTCAAAGTATCAAGATACAATAAACATGGGCCAACTATTTCTGTCCCACACTGCGTGTCAACCATGTTGACCATCCGTTTGGTGTTGCACAGTTTCCAATTAGTCGCGCAGCTTTGTGTCCCTCCCGATTGTCACCTTACTACATTCATGAATGGTATGGCCATGTTTTGGTCCCGATATGTAGTACTAGCTTCTGCCCGCGGCTTCGCCTGCGTGAAGTATTTTATGATCCCGAGGGAACATTATACCGGGATGAAAAGAGAGGAGGCCTGTGTCCGGCAGTAGGGACATAATAAAAAGGCTGATAATGATTAAATAATGAATGAATGATCTATCTATTTTCTAGAATACACACACTTTAATTATGCGTGTTTGAATGGAATTCCCTGCCGGAGTATGTTTCTCGATAGCTACAATCAAGGGGTCTTTAAGTCAAGAGTGAATAGGTTACTTCTAGGCAAGCTTGCTTCACCGTCGACCACATCATCGCTTACCATCAGGTGAGATAGTGGTCAAGCGCAAGCCAACAGAGGATAAAAAAAAACCGGCCAAGTGCGAGTCGGACTCGCGCACGAAGGGTTCCGTACTTGGTAAATTGCGGTTTACGATTTATGACGTATTAAAAAAAAACTACTTACTAGATCTCGTTCAAACCAATTTTCGCTGGTAGTTTACATGGTAATGTACATCATATATTTTTTTTAGTTTTATCATTCTCTTATTTTAGAAGTTACAGGGGGGGGGGGGGACACATTTTACCACTTTGGTAGTTTCTCTCGCGCAAACCATTCAGTTTAGAAAAAAATGGTATTAGAAACCTCAATATCATTTTTGAAGACCTATCCACGTATGGGTTTGATGGAAAAAAATATTTTTAGTTTCAGTTTGAACCCCCAAAATTTATTGTTTTTTTTATATTTTTGAGTGAAAATCTTAATGCGGTTCACAGAATACATCTACTTACCAAGTTTCAACAGCATAGTTCTTCATAGGCTGTGACATACGGACGGACAGACAGACAGACAGACATGACGAATCTATAAGGGTTCCGTTTTTTGCCATTTGGCTACGGAACCCTAAAAAACAAAAAATACAGGTTTTGTGGACACACGGATACTATCTTCTTGAATGGTATTGCCATGTTTTGGTGCCGGATATTTGTAAGTTGTAGGCGTTTGAATGCAGTGGGTGGAAAATTACGTGGGCAACCGAATGGGAAAAGGTTAAGGGATTTAAGTAACAGAAGGTGAAAGTTTATTCGACTACTTAAAGGGTTAAGTTACCTTATTATATTGTTTTGCTGTTGTGTTATTCAAGATCCAAGTTAGTATGGTTATTTATTATTGTGGGTATATGAAGTAAGTACAACTAAATATGTAGAATATTTTATTCCAAGGTAGAAGTCTCGTAAGTTGAAGTAAGTTTAAGTCAAGAGTGAATAGGTTACTTCTAGGCAAGCGTGCCTCATATACCATATAAAAGCTTACCATCAGTCGAAATGGTGGTCAAACGCGAGACTGCCGTTATGTTAAAAAAAAACTTGAATGTTTCATGATGTAGGCAAGCAAATTTTTATGGCAGCATTATCATTTCCGATATTTTTCTTTTATTAACGTAAAACAAGGACTCATGTTTCTCCAAGATTATGAATCTTTGAGAAACATAAGTCCTTGCAAATATGTTCAATTTATGAAACCCGGTCTCCATCTGTTGCTTTTTAGGTGCTCTAAAAAACCGCAACTAGACTTGATATATCACCACAAAATGTTCAATGATAATGATAGAAAAGTAGATACAATAGTAGTAGGCTTAGCGCTTGTGTATCTTTTCATCAGTGAGTGTTTTAGGGTTCCGTACCCAAAGGGGTAAAACGGGACCCTATTACTAAGACTCCGCGGTCCGTCAGTCTGTCTGTCTGTCTGTTTGTCACCAGGCTGTATCTCATGAACCGTGATAGCTAGACAGTTGAAATTTTCATAGATGATGTATTTCTCTTGCCGCTGTTACAACAAATACTAAAAACAGAATAAAATAAGTATTTCTGTAGGGCTCCCATACAACAAACGTGATTTTTTGCCGTTTTTGCGATAATGTTACGGAACCCTTCGTGCGCGAGCCCGACTCGCACTTGGCCGGTTTTTTTTTTGTATTAATATCAAAGATCACGTTTTCCAAAAACATCTGCAGCCTAATTGCGTAAGTGAATTCGGCAAGACAAAGGGTTCGACCCCATGAATGATTATCACAAATTCTCTTTAAATAATTAGGTATTACCAATCATTATTGGACTCTTTCGGGAAGATTATCTTCACCAATGAAAGCGTTTACACAATACGGCTGCTGGTTACCAATTCTAGTATTGTTACTGGAAGTTTTGCATTCGCATTTCAGTCGAAAAATTTCAAAAACATCTCTATTTTCCCTACATCTGTCAAGTTTTTAACATTTATTAACTTCAAGATGATATTGCGAGTATTCAAGCCGCAATATCATTTTGGAGACGATTTCAAAATACTAGAATTGACCTTAATATACGAACCTAAATATATGCGCGGTGGTAGGCTGAAAATACAGAACGCCACCTGCTACGAACTTACATACTCTTTTTGCTTCAATTGCTACTAGCACCTGGTATTTCTGAAGAACATCAATATCATCAATACATAAAATAAATCTGTAGAAAAGTCGTTTTTGTGCATCGAAAATAATGCCAAAAATAGCCAGGGTGTTAAAGGATACCCCATTGCCATTATTTTAGAAATTTTCGTCTGTTTAGTTTTGCACGCATCACGTTAAATGTGCAAAACCAATGTAGATATCATTTATACATAAAAAAATTGCGTAACTTAAAGTATTACTTAGTTTTGGTTTCATCGCAATCGGTCTATCAATAGTTAGATGAATTTAAAAGTGTTCAAGAAGTAAAATTTCACAACACACACAATTCAGATACTCGGACAGTTGAACTCCATGTTCTTTAGATGGCGTTGTGCATTTGACGTCATTTTCTGATTGGCAGTGTTAAGTTGTGCTCGGTATCTTCTCGTCCAACTTACCACAGTGTCTCAAGACGAAAGTCTATGACCAGTGTGTGTTGCCAGTGATGACATATGGCTCTGAGACGTGGTCGCTTACAATGGGCCTAATCAAAAAGCTTACAGTCACTCAAAGGGCAATGGAGAGAGCTATGCTCGGAGTTTCCTTGCGTGATCGAATCAGAAATGAAGAGATCCGCAAGAGAACCAGGGTTACCGACATAACCCGAAGAATTGCCAAACTTAAGTGGCAGTGGGCAGGGCACATTGCTCGCAGATCGGATGGCCGATGGGCAGAAAGGTTCTGGAATGGCGACCGCGAACCAGAAGAAGTTGCGTTGGAAGGCCTCCCACCAGGTGGACCGATGACCTGGTGAAGGTTGCGGGGATCCGCTGGTTACGAGATGCACGGGACCGGTCAATGTGGCGACGCATGGGGGAGGCCTATGTCCAGCAGTGGACGTCTTTCGGCTGATATGATGATCATGATGATGATGAGTGTTAGGTTTCTCCGCGACAGAATGACACTAGAAAAAAGTTTAATAAGATCCCTGTTTCCTATATACCTATTCTGTGTATAACGTAACACTAGTTACCATGTTAAGCCACAAACTGAGATAGCCTGTACTTGCATCGTGATTACAGCAATGCATAGATGATGACGTCATGTTGCCAACGTCTAAGGATCCATAGTAATCTACATACATTACACCGGGTTTATGGGACAAGGAGGAGGTGAAATTATAATGAGGATCTAAAGTCTTGTTAGATTTGGCGTTGATTATCGTGGACGTAGCTTTTATGATGGTAAGTACAATATAGCTTGAAATGTGCTAGTATATTGACCAAAAAATGTAGGTGTGTTTTGGAGACAATAATTTTGACGATTTAGGCCCAGTTTCAGAAACTGGAAAAAAAACAGAATATTATCGCAAAATGAATGTGATACAAATTGTCATAGCTATAATTGGTTTGTTATGTTTTTTACTTATGGTACCCTATCAATGCAAAGTGAGCAAAGCCTATAGTAAGGTACCTAAAAGATTGACAAAATACCTATAAAAACTTAATTCACAAATTCGTGCTGTTTGTTGCTAAGGGTTTCGGTTGTATGTTCCATGCCTTGAAAACTGCTACTCTAATTTTGATTTAACTTTTAATGTTCCATAAGTTAGGAGATACATAATCTAATAAAAAAATGATCACGATCTGATAACTAGTTTACGAGATATGTGTGAAAACATACATACAAACCAACATACATTCACTTATTAAATTGGGCACACTTCTTGAGAAGCCCATACAGAGTAGCATATGTGAATATTATCCAATTCCAACAATATTACATACACACGTGTCGAATTGATTACCTCCTTTTCTTTAAGTCGGTAATTAATAAAGACTCTTAAATCGCCAACCTGCCTTGAGTAGGCGTCAACTCTCCGCCACACTAGACTAAAGAAACAGTATTGCTGTTTCTTTGGTCTAGAGTGGTCACAGGCGGTAATACTTAGCATGAGATTTTGGGTTCGATTTCCAAACCGGTCAAAATGTTATTCGGTTTATCTATCTGGAATTTTACAGTAGCATCCTGGATTCTGACTTTATGCCCGTTCATGGGAACAGGCTTGCGTCCAACTACATGAGACATTTCTTTATTTATTTAAGTAAGGCACACCAACAACATATTTGCAATTTCATTTACAGGGTTAACATTAAATTTGAAAATGGTCCTGTGCAAACAGGTCAGTTACAGGCAAAAATGTCAAATAATAATAATCTACTGGTTAAATTTGGAATTGAACTAAAATAGTGCAATAATAAAAAATAAAATAAAATTTTATTTCTATATAAAAAGTAAGATAAAATATAATATAAAACATATAACAAACAAAATACCAGTGAGTGATGATGTCAAAATTGATTACATAATAACATTAATAGTGCGAGTACACAACAAAGCAGATGGAAACAGTTAAAGAGAAGAGAAAACAGGGCAGTGCGACTACGGATCAATCTGCGTGACTCTTGACTTAAACCGAGACATAGAGTCAAAGAAGATGTCTAAGTCATCGTTGTTAGAGCTGATCCCATTATAAGTGCTCATCAACCTATTTAGAGGAGCGGAACGCCCGAGATTGGTACGAGAAGTTATGGTTGCGAATGTTCTGCGAACTCTCGCCGACCTAACAAGGCCCCGTCGTGGAACTTCAAGACTTATTTGTTTGAGGAGTTCGGGGGTGCATGTCTTGTCGTTTACAATTTTATACAGGAAAATCATGTCTGCTGAGGTCCTACGGTCTTGTAACGAGGACAATTTGAAATAGCACATACGCTGTCCGTAGTCGGCTCTGTTAAGACAAGTATGATCCTTGAATGGAAGATACCGCGTAAAATTTCGCTGAACCCTTTCGATGCGGCTCGTGTGAACGTTGTACGTTGGGTTCTAGACCGGGGACGCGTATTCCAGGGTGCTTCTCACAAGACAGTTGTAGAGAATTTCAAAACATAACTGGTAAAATATGAGTGTATAGTTCTCTAGGTGCACCCCTGCCTAAACTTTCGGAGAAACCTGGCCTGATGGTATGTTTAAAATACAACACTTTTATAAATAAGAAGAGAAACTCATTTTAACTCTAGCACTTTACAAAGATCTCCCACACAACGTGTAATATCAACAACTTATATTCCACAAAAACATAATCTACAATTTACGAACACGTTCATAAATTCCGCTTGTTTCATAGCAAAAATTCAGCGAAGCTCCAGCTAAGCTCAAGCTGCTGGTGGAAATTCATTCCGCTGTGAACGCTTGACCGCTTCGGCTAGATAACATGTTGTTACAGCGGGGTGCTGCGTTTGAAGGCGATTTGGGAGGCGAGTGGTACCCAAACGTAGTTACCTACTAAATAACAAATTTTACTACGTTCACATGAGTAATATGAGTAAGTGACAGGTTTATAGTCAATTCAATGGACGATGGCCATTTTAAAGGACAAAATATGATATGAAATTATTGTAATGAAGATATTCGCAATATTTGAAAGTGAAATAGCTTTGCTATTATACAAATGATGCATGACGAAAACCTGCATGTAGAAGTAAAACTTTATAAGGGCACTTTAGTTTTTGCTAAATAAAAATAGGAACAAATGGCGAATTTTAAGGTACGTAAGTAGGAACTTATACCGTAGGAAAATTTTTTTATAATGATCGACTTGCTCGGTGTTTGGAAGAATATATTTTTAATATTTATAGTCCTCATTTGAACGCTGTTATTCAATAAATATACATTAATCCCGTACTAATCGACTTGTCGCATTCAATAGGAACTGAAACAATACAGCAAATATTTCGATGCAACTTTAATATTTAAGAAGATCGTTGCTCTAAGATGTATTTATGTTCTTCAACCTAAGCTAAGGACTCTTCGGTTAGAGCTAATGTATATCATAGCTAGCAATTGTACATTTTCAGAGAAGAGATCATAATGCAAAAAAAACAGTCCCTCATACAAGTAAACTCTCCCAATCAAACGCGCACCGGGCGCAGGCCATATCATTGGGAATATCGGTTGGCCCGCATGGCAGTGCCGTGCGATAGCAACCCCAATTCTGTTACCGAATTACTACGAATTGGTACATACGCTTCTATTTTATTGGACTTACTAAGTGATGCTAAATTTTGGTTTTTGCTGGTTCTATTTTTAGACTGGTGATAGTATTTGTTTAGTTTTAGCTATGTGAGGATTATATATACCTATCAGAGGCTCATAAGAAGAAAATCTTTGATATATATGCGGTAAGAAAGAGTATTGTAGAGGCTTGATTCGTGAGAAAGGAAAAAAAATATAATATACGAATGGCCAAGAATGAAGCTTAAAGGGAAACGGAACAAAATTTCTTGTATTACTTATATGATTATTAACATAATTTTGCAATTTTGCAACTTACGGATGCCCCTTGAATTAAAGGGCAAAATCTACAAATCGCTTGATTAGACCTGTCGTGCTGTATGGAATAGAATGTTGTGCTGTGAAAAAGATGGATAGTAAAAAGAGATTGTATGTAGCAAAGATGATAATGTTGAGATGGACGGGCGGAGTGACGAGAATGGATAAAGAGAGAAATGAATAATTTAGAAGAAGTTTATAAGTGTGGCCAGTGACATAAAAGTTCGTAAATCCGTTTTTCCTGGTTTGGTCATGTGGTGAGAAGGGATGAAACGCATGTTACTAAAAGAGTTATGAATATAAATGTGGATGGATGGATGGAGGCGAAGGCCAAAGAAAAGATTGTATAGATTGTGTGAGGAGTGACATGAAAGAAAAGGGAGTCAGTGATAGCGTGACGGGGGACAGGACAGTATGGAAGAAGTAAATGTGTTGCGCCGATCCCAAGTAACATGGGATAAGGGCAGGAAGAAGAAGATTATTAACATTATTGTAATTTTCAAAATCAGGTTATTTATTATTTTAAAACTACTGGTTGTACAGTTCATTGATTAGGTTCAGCTTATTTGTGTGCTAATTGCCAATCAATATAAACGAACTTTGAAGTGGACTGTATTGGTTGTTCGGTTGGAGACTCGTTGAGGAAATGAAAATACTATCGTGATTCGTATCTTCAATTTATTCCTTACTTGTTACTCCTTGTAGAGTGGAAGACCGACTGTGTCTCTGCCTACAAGCGGGCCGGCTTTTATACAAAAACCGCTCGGCGAGAACAATGGCGCCCCTACTTTTCAACTGTATTCAAGCATGGCACCACAGAAATGCCGATTTTATAAAACTTATCTTACTTAACTTTACACAAGTTATACATTTCCTTAATCTACATACTTAATTCTACATAGGAAAAATATAAAAGGTGTACAAAGGTCAACACAAAAGTCTTAATCTAGATTCCTCCTTACTCCAAGTATTAAACTATGACAATATACATAATCTTATCTAATTAGCTACCTTTTCTCTAAATCTTATGTATATTACAAGTTTTATTATACTCCTACTCTAAAATTCACATGGCACATACATGTGACATTTTACACACGTGGTCATACACGTGGTCATTTCGTGAACATAACGTGGTCATTTATTTTTGTAACAAAGAAGAAAGCTGCGAGACAATCCCAACTAACTATCTACCTTTTCTCTAGTTCTGAAATCATTACAAGTGTAGATAGCTTTACTCACATGGCACCTACGTCAATCCTACTTTAAATATGCACGTGTTAATTTCTAAGTTACAAGAAAGCTAAGAGACAATGCTTACGGTACATTGTGTCCGGCCCTATCAGGTAGATACATTACAAGGGACGGAGTTCGTCTTATTTTCTCACGCCGTTTTGCGTCATGTGGCCATCCTTTCATACCCATTTTAATTAGGGTCGAGCCGAGCCCGAAACATTAAGCATTGATTTTAAATTACATTTTATAACATTGAAAAAGGCCGACAGAAATTCTATATTGCCGCCATTCATAGACCCGCTAAGAACCCAAAAATGTGCAGTTATAAAAACAGCCATTAAGGAATTTAGCGTGGGATGTGTCCATTTCTAAAATTACCACGTGAAAGCTGTTGTCGTTTACAGTTTTCCCCCCGGCGCAGCTCGCGTAGCCTCCTTCGTTGACACGACGACGAGCTTGCTCACGGGGCGTCGAAAGGTGCCGGTCCTGGTGCGCACCTCGACGACTCTGATGCCGCCATCCGGTCCACGATGCGTGCGCTCGACGATTCCCATCGGCCATGTGTTCCGTGGCAGCGTGTTGTCGACCACGAGGACCACGTCGCCGGCTTGCATGGGTCGCACGTCGTTCCGTGGCTCGCCGCGAGGAACCAACGTGGGCAGGTACTCGCGTAGCCATCGTCGCCAGAAGTGGTCAGCGAGCGCCTGACTAGCTCGCCAAGTCCTCCGGTCTTCCTCTTCGCAGGGTCCTGTCGTCGGCAGCCCCTTGGACGATCCCAACAAGAAGTGGTTGGGGGTTAGGGCCTCGGGGTCGCTTGGATCCACACTGACGTGTGTCAGCGGTCGCGCATTGATTGAGAACTCAGCCTCAGTGAGCAGAGTCCTCAGTACTTCTTCCGCCGGCGCCTTCTCTCGCAGGGTCACGCTGAGCGCCGTCTTCACGAAGCGCACCATACGTTCCCACGCACCGCCTTGGTTGGGCGCGCCGGGAGGGATGAAGCGCCACTCCAAGCGATGCAGTAGCCCCTCATCTCGCAGGGCAGGCATCCACTCGGCGTAGGCGTGGCGTAGCTAGAGTAGAAATTAGTCGCGTTGTCAGAGTACATCACCCTCGACCAGCCCCTGCGCGCGGCCATTCGTCTCAGCGCCATGATTGCTGAGTCGGTGGAGAGTGAAGCGACAAGCTCGATGTGCACGGCGCGGGAAGTGAGGCACGTAAAGAGTGCGCCCCACCTCTTCTCTCGGCGGCGTCCTACCTTGACCATTATTGGCCCGAAATAGTCCACCCCACAGTTGGTGAACGGGCGGTGAAAAGGGTCAAGGCGGGCTTGTGGCAGGTCTCCTGGGGCTGGTGTTTGCGGCATCGCCCGCCTCGTCTTGCAGAAGGCGCAGCTCCTCTCGACAGCGCGTACCGTGGGTCGCAAGTGAATGACCCAGTACCGCTGTCGTAGGTCGTTCGTCACACGCTTCCTATTGGCGTGGCCCGCAGCGCAGTGCTCCCGCAACACGAGGAGCTTAGTCAGCGTTGCAGCAATCACAACATGTTACACACAGACTGCGCAAAGCGAAGCGCGTGTCCACTATAGAGGCACAAGATGTACACTGTGTGACATTGAAGTTGCCACCATTCTGGCCTGAGGAACCAGAAATCTGGTTCGCCCAAATTGAAGCGCTGTTCGAGAATGCAGGGGTGACAAACGACGTCACCAAATTCAATGATGTCATCGGACAACTTGACCCACCATATGTAAAGGAGGTGAAGGACATAATCATGTCACCCCCCACCACTAACCGGTATCTCAAGTTGAAGACCGAGCTTGTCAAGCGCCTATCCGCCTCCCAGGAGAAGAAGGTGAACCAGCTGCCGATGCGTGAGGAGCTGGGTGACCGGAAGCCTTCGCAGTTCCTGCGCCATCTGCAGGGGTTGGCAGGACCCACTATTCCCGAGGACTTCGTGCGCACCATCTGGAGCAGCCGTCTCCCCAGCAGCATCCAGCCTCTCCTGGCAACGCAGCCGCATAGCTCCCTGGAGGCCTTGGCCGAGCTGGCAGATCGCATCCAGGACATCACCACGCCATCCAGCCACGTCGCTTCAACGTCGGCAGCAGGGCCCTCTCTACATGAGATGGCAGCCGAGATCGCCGAGCTGAAGCGCGCCATGAAGGACATGACGCTGGAGCTGCGTGACAGCCGTTCGCGGAATCGCTCCCACAGCCGTGGCCGACATGCAAGACGGACCTCACACCAGCGATCGTCGACACGCTCAGACTCCAGCTACCGGAGCCACCCTGTGTGCTGGTACCACTCCATGCACGGGGACAAGGCAAGACGCTGCATCAAACCCTGCGACTACACAAAGGGAAACGCCGCGGGCAGTCGCTAATGATGGCGACAGACGACTGCCGCTCTGCAACTGGTCGCCTATTCGTCGCAGACAGAAGCACGAAGACGCAGTTCTTGGTCGACACAGGTAGCGACCTCTGCGTCTACCCCCGTCG
This sequence comes from Orthosia gothica, assembly GCA_949775005.1. Classification (NCBI taxonomy): domain Eukaryota; kingdom Metazoa; phylum Arthropoda; class Insecta; order Lepidoptera; family Noctuidae; genus Orthosia; species Orthosia gothica. The sequence continues at coordinate 17,888,142 of OX459052.1, forward strand.
TCTGCTCAACGAGCGTCGCGCGCCCATCAACTATCAACTGGTAGCCGCCAATGGGACACCCATTAAGACATTTGGTTTCGTGGAACTTTGTTTAAATTTAGGTTTACGTAGAGACTATAAGTGGCGTTTTGTCGTGGCCGAGGTTACAAAACCGATAATCGGCGTAGATTTTTTATGTCATTACTCGCTAGTCGTTGACTGTCGCAACCAACGACTAGTCGATAGTACGACAAATGTGTTCTCGTTAGCTTCGAGTCGTGCAGATTCATCTTTATTTTCAGTAAAGGTTATATCTGGCGACTCGAGGTATCACAAACTCTTGGAAAGTTTTCCAGACATCACCCGACCCGCCGGTACACTACGCACTACACCGCACAATACAGTACACCACATACGCACGACCCCAGGCCCCCCAGTTTCATCATCATTCCGGCGACTAGCTCCAGATAAACTTAAAATTGCTCAGCAAGAGTTTCAGTTAATGCTTTCAAATGGCACTGCTAGGCCCTCCGAGAGTCCCTGGTCATCACCCCTACATCTCGCCCCTAAGAAGGACAACAGATGGCGACCTTGCGGTGGTTACCGCATGCTCAACGCCCGAACCGTTCCTGACAGGTATCCGATAAGGCACATACATGATTTCGCTCACAGTATCTCAGGCTGCAAGGTTTTCAGTACAATTGACCTAGTGAAAGCCTACAATCAGATACCTGTCAGCCAGGACGACATCCCCAAGACTGCGATCACCACACCGTTCGGCTTGTTCGAATTCCCGTACATGACGTTTGGTTTGCGTAACGCGGGCCAAACATTCCAACGTTTCGTCGACGAGATGACCAGAGGTTTGGACTTCTGCTACTGTTATTTGGACGATTTTCTAATTTTTTCGAGAACAGAAGCTGAACATGAGGAACACCTCTACACCATCTTCGGCAGGTTGAAGGACTTCGGCATGCTGGTCAACACCTCCAAGTGTGTTTTCGGCGTCTCGGAGGTAACCTTCCTAGGTTACCACATCTCCGAGAAAGGCACCAAACCACTTCACTCCAAGGTCGAGGCCATCAAGTCGTTCCCACCGTCCAAAGATGTCCGTCAGCTGCGTTGATTCTTGGGTATGATCAATTTTTACAGGTGATTCATCCCACACGCAGCTCAGATCCAGGCGCCGCTTCACAACCTCTTGATTGGCAACGTAAAGGGCTCGCACCCCATATGTCTTGCGGAGAGTGCCTTGCAAGCATTTGAGGACTGCAAGGAAAGCCTAGCTAACGCTGCCCTATTGGCTCACCCCGATTGCAACGCCAAACTCGCATTGGTTACCGATGCGTCGGATACTGCAATCGGCGCGGTGTTACAGCAGCTTAGCAACGACGGTTGGCAGCCGTTAGCTTTCTTCTCCAGGAAGCTCAGCCCTCCGCAAACAAAATATTCTCCCTATGACAGGGAACTGCTGGCCATTTACGAGGCCATCAAATACTTCCGCCATATGCTGGAGGCACGACACTTCGTCGTTTATACGGACCACAAGCCAATCAGCTTCGCATTCCACGAGAGGAAGAAGACCTGCTCACCTAGGCAATACCGGTACCTCGACTTCATCGCACAGTTCACCACCGACATAAGGCACATTTCCGGCAAGGAAAATGTCGTAGCCGACCCCTTATCTCGCGTGGAGGAGCTTCAGGTACCGGTCAGCCTCGTCAACCTCGTGGCATCGCAAGCTTCGGATCCCGAGCTAGCCAACCTCCTCCAGGAAGGATCATCACTAGTACTGGAGAAGGTGCAGGTCTCCGGGGAGCGTACACCTGTGTACTGTGACGTCAGTACAGCGCCTCACAGACCATTTATACCCAAAATGCTGCGAAAACAAGTCTTCGACAGCTTACATTCCCTCAGCCATCCTGGTGTATCAGCGACTGCCAAATTAATCGCAGAGCGCTTTGTTTGGCCAGGCGTTCGAAAGGACTGCAGGGAATGAGCACGAGCTTGTCTTCAATGCCAGCGGGCCAAGGTGAGCCGCCACGTTACAGCGCCATTAGGGTCGTATCATCTCCCACGTGCAAGGTTCACCACTGTCCACATCGACCTTGTGGGCCCGCTCCCGATTTCGCAAGGCTTCAAGTACTGTCTGACAGCAGTCGACCGGTTCACCAGGTGGCCCGAAGTGGTACCTATCGTCGACATTACTGCCGAGACAGTAGCTAAAGCGCTGCTGTCCGGATGGATTGCCCGGTTTGGTTGTCCCGCAGATATTGTTACGGACAGGGGCCGTCAGTTCGAGTCAGCCCTGTTCGAGCAATTGTCCAAGTTGGCTGGTTTTCAGCACAAGTGGACAACGGCTTACCATCCAGCGTGTAACGGCATGGTGGAGCGTTTTCACAGACAACTCAAGGAGTCCATCACGTGCCATGCTAACGACAGGTGGACCGAGTCCTTGCCGTGGGTATTGCTTGGAATAAGGAGCGCATTCAAAAAGGATGTCCAAGCGTCTTCCGCCGAACTGGTATACGGCGAACCGCTAAGACTCCCAGGAGAATTTTTCTCTCCCCGTGATGAAGGAACGACCGACATCACGGAATTCGTCGCTCGCATCCGCAAGTTTGCCCAGAACCTGCAGCTGACCCCAGCTTCCCGTCACAACAAAACGAGCATATTTGTTTATAAGGATCTGCAGACCACTTATCACGTGTTCCTTCGTGACGACGCATTCACAGGTCCTCACAAAGTTCTGCAAAGAGGTGACAAAACCTTTAAAATCCTGTTCAAGGGCAAAGAGGTCACGGTTACAATTAACCGCCTTAAAGCCAGCCTACATATTGGTTGACAAAGCTGACCCAGAGGTCATTCCAACTAGCAGTAGCAAGGAGTACACCACTCGTTCTGGTCGTCATGTCAGATTTCCAAATTTTTATCGCCCTTGACGGTCTCTGGAGGGGAGTGATGTAGGGTACACTATCTACAGTACCTACCCACATAGTTTATTTATTTATTTAATACACAAACATACAAGATACACAATATACGATATCGTTATATTTATTTTATTTATTATTATAATAACAGTAACACACCGTTGACAGACATTCATCGTATCAGGCATCGTATATCGTTTACGATATAGCGTCGGCTGATGTCTGGTTGAACGCCACCGCGAGCAGCTGCAGCGGTACTGCACCGCGAGCCTACTAAATATTCTGCCACCCGCAGTGACGCATGAGCAGTCGGTTTACATCTCCCGTTACCGTTACTGCGCACCCGCAAATTGATTGTTTACGCGATCCTTACGGTGAACTTTGTCTGTGTTTCCGTTACCTATCTTGTGTATTGTGCTGTGAACATTCTGTCTATCGTGACTGTTTACTCTTCGTCTGTTTCTCCTTTTGAACTATATAAAGGTTACGTGTTTTGTGTAAAAGACAATACAAAAGTGAGTACCCTCATATATGACTTTTATTGTGTCTCCGACCTACATCATCTATACGTACCTAAAGGTCCAGTAGGTCGTCTGGCCGATATCGACGCGGTGCTCCCTCCTTATTGTCTCGGCGAGTCTTGCCCCGATCACTGCGGCTTGTAGCTCCAGGCGTGGTATAGTTTGCGCCCGACGAGGCGCCACCTTAGCTTTGGCGGCCACCAACACGACGTTCAGGCTCCCATCGACGTTTCTTATTCGCCAATAGGCCACGGCTGCGTAGGCTTGCTCGCTGGCGTCGCAAAGTACGTGTAAGTCGACGCGTTCATACTTTTGCGTCACGTAACATCGCGGTAGTCGCAGCTGAGCGAGTTCTGTCAGGCGAGCGAGCCAGGAGGCGAAGAGCTCGTTCTCTTCCTTAGGGATTTGCTCGTCCCACGTCGTCTGAAGGCGCCACAAGTTCTGCAGTATGATCTTCGATCGTATTGTGTAGTGGCTCAGCAACCCAAGCGGGTCGTATATGGACATCACGGCGCTGAGGGCTTCACGCTTAGTCGGGGCGCGCGTTCTCATTCTTACTTCAGCCGGGACTCGGTTCATGGATGTGTTGAACCCCAGCTCATAGCGCTCTGCGTCCCAATGCAGCCCCATGATCTTGCTGTCAGGCTGCTCACCTCCCAATTGTGTAGGAGAGGTGGCGTGTAGCTCGGTGGGCACGTTGCATAGCACCGTCTCGTCGCTGGAGCTCCAACCTCGCAGCGTGAACCCTGCGTGCGCGTGCACTGCCCTCGTTTCCTCGACTGCTCTCCGTGCTTCTTCGGCGTCTTCATAGCTGGGCACCAAATCGTCCATATAGTGACTTCCTTTGATGGCCTCCAGCGCCCGCGGGTACTCCTGCCCATGTACATCTGCGTTGTAGTTGCGTACGTAATGGGCCATGTACGGGGAGCTCGCGGCGCCGAATATCATACTGGTCATCTTGTATTTCCTCGGAGGCTCTTGTCGGTCGTCACCTCTCCATAGGAACTGTTGCGCTGGTTGGTCCTCCGGCCTTATCCTGATCCTCAGGAACATCTCCTGCACGTCTGCTGTAATCACTACCGCCTTTTCTCGGAACCTAAACAGGATTCCTGGTAGCGACAGCAGTAGGTCGGGTCCCTCCAACAGTTCGTCGTTTAGGCAGACGCCGTTGCTCTTCGCTGCTGCGTCGAACACTAGCCTATGTTTGCCGGGCTTGTTCGGGTTCTGCACGGCGAAATGTGGCAGATACCAACAGATGACACTTGCTCGCTCCGACCCGTCGCATGGCGTCGCGTACCCCTTGTCCAATAGGTTGTTAACCTGCTTGGAGTACTCGGCCGCGAACTGTGGGTCGGCGTCCATCTTCTGCTCGATCTTCTTCAGCCGGCGGAACGCTTGATTGTAGCTAGGCGGCATAGTGACCTCGTCTCGTCGCCATGGCAGTCCAACCTCGTACCCGGTGTCAATCTTCTTGATTGTCCTCCCAACTATGTCGATGGCCCGTTGATCGCTCGCCTTGACTCTCGGCTTGCCTTGTATGCCGAGCGCGTCGATCCTGAAGTGGGCTTCGACTAAGTCGTGGAGTTCCTGGCTGCATGCACCCTTTGTTCGGTCGGGCTCGTACACATGCAGCACGTTCCCTTCTTTAACGATGGTCTTGCGTGGTGCGGTTCCGTGCAACACCCATCCTAGTTGCGTTCTTGATGCTGCCGGTTGGTTAGGGCCGCCGATTCGGAGCTCGCGGGACACTATGCACTCCCAGTGGTCTGTACCCACTAGAAGCCCGGGGCGCGCCAGTTCGTAGCACACCTCTTTTGGTGTCAGGTCCCTTAGGTGCTCGTAGTCCAGCAGCGTGTCGGGAATAGACTGCTGGTGCAGCCGGAGATCCTTCATGGTCCTTGCTCTGATCTTGTAGCTCTCGTCACTCTTCAGTCCCTTCACGTTGATGTTTACTGTTTGGCTGCCCATATCTCGCAGCGACATGTTAACCTCGCTCAGGTGGAGCGGCCGTGATGGCCCTTCTGCCCCGACGCTTGCCGCCAGTTCTTCGTCCACTAGCGTGATCGTGGCCCCTTCGTCTAGGAGCGCGTAGGTCTTGGCCTCCCCCCGTGGTCCGGACACGATGACAGGGCTCATCTTGAGCAAGACTGCCCGTGGCCCAGTAGCAGGTCGGGTAGCCACGGACAGGACCGATTCCTCCTTTGGTGGTTCAGCCTTCACCGTGTCTTTGGTCTGCGCTTCGCGTACCGCTTGATGGAGCGTCGCATGATGCGGGCGGCGACATTGATCCACGCCGCACAGCTGCGCCTTGCAGCTTATGCGCCTGTGTTGCTTCTGGGCGCATTTGAAGCAAATCCTATTGGATTTCAGGAAGCTCCATCGCTGCTCTACCGTAAGCGCCTTGTACCGCGGACACCGCGTCAACACGTGGGCTTGCTCGCACTTGGGGCACTTGTCCTTTTCTTCTTCCCTTCCTTCGGTTGTAGTGAACACGCTCGCCTTCTTCTTGAGTGTCACGATGGGTCGAGTTTCCTTTCTCGGTGCGGCGGCGCTTGTAGACGGAGCGTACGTATATCGTAACGTTCGGTCCGCCTCTCGCATTAGCGGGCTGAGCTTGTCCAGTACTTCCCGGGTCATGAAAGGGTTGAACAAGTAACCTCTTCGATCGATTGTTTGCAGCACGCAAATGATGTTTTGTAGCTTGACAGCGAAACTGTTGAGTTCTGTGGCCGATGTACCAGGTTTCGGAAGCTTCTTGAGGTCATCCAGTGCCCTGTCGATGATGACTTCCGGTCGTCCGAAGCACTGCTCAAGGGTCTTCATAATGACGCCTGGATCAGTGGCCGTATGTAAAAGGGCGGCCACGGCGTCTCTTGCTTCTCCTTTGAGACAGCTTCTCAGCTTGTATGTTCTCGGCTGCTGTAACCTGGTACATGTCTGTCGAATCTCCTACAGCCGCCTTGAATGGCAGCCACTCGTTGGCCGCTCCGGAGAATGTAGAGCAAATGAAAATACTATCGTGATTCGTATCTTCAATTTATTCCTTACTTGTTACTCCTTGTAGAGTGGAAGACCGACTGTGTCTCTGCCTACAAGCGGGCCGGCTTTTATACAAAAACCGCTCGGCGAGAACAATAGCGCCCCTACTTTTCAACTGTATTCAAGCATGGCACCACAGAAATGCCGATTTTATAAAACTTATCTTACTTAACTTTACACAAGTTATACATTTCCTTAATCTACATACTTAATTCTACATAGGAAAAATATAAAAGGTGTACAAAGGTCAACACAAAAGTCTTAATCTAGATTCCTCCTTACTCCAAGTATTAAACTATGACAATATACATAATCTTATCTAATTAGCTACCTTTTCTCTAAATCTTATGTATATTACAAGTTTTATTATACTCCTACTCTAAAATTCACATGGCACATACATGTGACATTTTACACACGTGGTCATACACGTGGTCATTTCGTGAACATAACGTGGTCATTTATTTTTGTAACAAAGAAGAAAACTGCGAGACAATCCAAACTAACTATCTACCTTTTCTCTAGTTCTTAAATCATTACAAGTGTAGATAGCTTTACTCACATGGCACCTACGTCAATCCTACTTTAAATATGCACGTGTTAATTTCTAAGTTACAAGAAAGCTAAGAGACAATGCTTACGGTACATTGTGTCCGGCCCTATCAGGTCGATACATTACAAGGGACGGAGTTCGTCTTATTTTCTCACGCCGTTTCGCGTCATGTGGCCATCCTTACATACCCATTTTAATTAGGGTCGAGCCGAGCCCGAAACATTAAGCATTGATTTTAAATTACATTTTATAACATTGAAAAAGGCCGACAGAAGTTCTATATTGCCGCCATTCATAGACCCGCTAAGAACACAAAAATGTGCAGTTATAAAAACAGCCATTAAGGAATTTAGCGTGGGAAGTGTCCATTTCTAAAATTACAACGTGAAAGGTGTTGTCGTTTACAAACTTTTTACCGAAGTTTTTGTTCCTTGCTTTTCTTGTTTGTACACTTGAAAAGCAACAGACAACATCAATATCGGTTTATAAAAATGGGCATGGTATTATTATTCTCAAAAGAAATACTTACCACGAGATCTTCTTGCGTGTTAATTTTGTCCAATTAAAAAACTCAAAGCATACATCACAAGCTTTCCTCCCTCATAAAACACTCTTTTATCAATGGAAGTGCTTTTTCAAACTAGCGGAGGTTCGACACTCCTCCCTGCATAATATTCTCTTTGTTCCGCAAGCGATTGTCTAGCAAGATCTAATTAATGTCTCTTATTCTTTATGCAAATGATTATAATTTTCTTCCTTGGTTTTCACGGGCACATTATATTTTTAATGGACTTTTAATTTTACTGTATTTTTGTAAATTAACTAAACTTTTATAATTATTTACAACATAAAATGACTAAGGATCGAAATAGACGAGAATGTTAATAAACCTATCATATTTCTACTGCCAGGATCTGTGTATGACTGTCTATAGGCAGTGAGAGGCTGTGAGATGGAGTGAGCCGTAATCCTGCATGAATTGGACCCGTTTGCGCGTAGATAGGGATTTTTCCTGGGTAGAAAAATGATAATTCTATTTAGTCAGTCAGTAAGATTATCAAATAATATTGTATCCCTATTTTTGCTTTATTAAATAAATAAAATCTGACAAAGATAAAGCGCATCAAAGTTCAGGAGTGAGAGCTTGTGACGTCACTTTGTCATTATAAAGTGTAGCACACCGTGACGTCACACGGTATTTCAACGCACTGTATCGTCGTAATTCGTTGTAAAGAAAAAAAAAAGTGTCCAATATTTTTAGGTTATCTAACTGACGGACTCAATAGATATTGTTTGTCAACTACACTATTGTTCAATTGTTTGGTTCTATGATAATTATGGTGGTTTCCTCACGTTTTCATTCTAGCTTCACGTTTTTTGAACATAATTCTCGTAGTTAGCCTTATTTTGCCTGTATTGCTGTTTTTCTGTCAGTATCCTGCATAAGATATGAGAAAGTTTACTAGAATCGAACCTCAACGGCTTTAACTAAATAGATTTAAATTAAACTTGGCACATAGATAACGTCTTGGAAGACTTGGATTACGCTGATGACCTATGCCTGCTGAGTCATACCCACGCTGATAAGCAAGCAAAGCTAAAAGATCTACGTCAGGAAGCGGCAAAAACGGGGCTCAAAATAAACATCCGGAAGTCCCAGTAAATGAGAACTGGTGTGAAGAACGGTGAGTCCGTTGCTGATTGGCCCGAGACCATCTCCAATGTAGAGCTTTTGGAGAAATGCCGCGAGAGCCCGATCGACCGCCAGATACAGCATCGTAAGTGGAGATGGATTGGCCACACGCTCCGAAGGTGTCCCGATCACATACCCAAACAAGCTTTGGACTGGATTCCCCAAGGGAAACAAAAGCGTGGCCGTCCCCGTCAAACCTGGCGTCGCACCGTGTTGGCAGAAGCGACGAGCATCGGAATGACATGGAGCGAGGTGAAGCGTGAAGCTCAAGACCGGTTGCGATGGAGGAAATCTGTGGACGCCCTCTGCCCCATCTAGGGGTTAAATGACATTATGTCAAGTAAGTCAAATAGATAAATCATGACTTTGATGAAGACATCGTATTTTTAATTGTAGCTACTATTCCGTTGGGAATTTTTCGAACTCCACGCAGCACGAAGCCGTAGGCAAAACAATAAAAGGCAGCCAAAGGCATTCCATTCAAAGGCAGCTTTTAAAACTAAATAAATTTCAATCCTTCTCCACATCCCGGTATAACACGTTCGTATTAGGGAAGGCCATAATACCGGCTCAGATGCGGTAGAACGCAGCTGCCCGCCATTTGCATGTATATAGGATTGCACTATGTATCGCTCGTATAAGTGGCGTGTAATTTTAACTGAATTGGATGTACGTACGGCTTCCTTGGAAATGTTGTTTATTGGTTGGGGATTTGTGGTTGTTAAACAAGGGTACACCGAAATTATGATGGCATGGTACAATGGGGGATGATTTGCAAAGAGTATGTGTGATATCTATGTAGGCCTATATAACTTCTTTTCTTCTTTCATTCTGATCGATTCACTCGCTACCACAAGTCACAAAAACAACAATTTAATTAAGTGGAGAACATGATATAGAATGTAGATAATGTTTCAGTACAAAAAAACTTTTTAGCAAAAAAATACTACCGACTTCCAAATGAAAAACTACAAAGTTAAAAAATAACTTAACTTTTGGAAGTCGGTGTCTTTCGTAGGTACCATTTTTTTGCGATGTGGACACCGACTTCCAAAAGTTAAGTTATTTTTCACTTTGTAGTTTTTCATTTGGAAGTCGGTAGTATTTTTTTGCAAAAAAGTTTTTTATTTTTCCCTTTTTAGTTTTACCTACCTAATAGCAAGTTGTTTATTAAGGTCCCTATAACTCCAGAATAGATTAACCGAATAACATGAAACTTGAACATAACCGGTGAAATGAGAGATCTGCGAACCCATTTTAGAGCGTACTGGCGTGATGTTATGTTATGAAATGGTATAAACGACAAACAGACATGCGATTGCAACAAATCCGAGAGTTTTGCCGTTATTTATTGAAGAGTTATGTTGTGTGTCTCCGAAGTTCTTCATCAGACTTTCACCAAATTAAAATGGGACCAATTTCGAAACATAATCTTTCAAACAAAAAAAGAATTTTCAAAATCGGTCCTCAATTAACGGAGATATCGGTGAACATACACAAAAAAAAAAAAACAAACATAATGTCGAACATAGAACCTCCTCCTTTTTGGTAAGTCGGTTAAAAAATAGATACCAACACAGCCAGTATCCACTTGTACCACTAAAATGTTGAATGTTGAACGAGGGCCAACCTGACCGCAACAACGAAGTATTCAGGGTGATGCCGCGGTTAACACCGCGTTTGGCAGCATCGGTGATCGTGATGTGATATTTATGTTTCTGTTTGTAGGTATGAAGTAAATATTCAATGAATGGATGCAATGATAATGATTTTGTGTGATTAATTTACTATATGACGTCAAGGTACCCCGGGGTTTTGCAACAATTAAAATAAATAAATCGTATTTCATTAAACAACTGTAAATTGAAATTGATTCGACAAAATAAGATTATTCACAATTTATGTCAAGGTAATTTGTACATATCAACTAATTATTACTGAATAGAGAGATTTTAAATTGACAGACACCGGATGCTTAAACGTAAAGAACACAAAGTAACTTATACAACCCTCCACTATCAAGGATAAGCAATAAAAATCAAACACAAAAAAGAACAAGATTTAAAAAAAGCGAGAAAACACACAAAGTAAATACGTGGGACACTCAGAAAGTTTTGCGAAACTAAAAAAAATTGTTCTATATGTACATATATTTTTATTAAATCTTTTCAAAGTACTTTCCACCAGCCTCTATACAAAGATTCATGCGCCTAAACCAGTTTTCAAAACACTTTTTCCAGTCCGCCGCAGACACCTCGTTTACAGCCTGCTCGAACGCAGCCAGCGCATCTTCCGGCGACGAAAATTGTATCCCTTTGAGCTGATTTTTTATTTTTGGGAATAAAAAGAAGTCACACGGTGCTAGATCAGGGCTGTAAGGAGGGTGACCCAGGAGTTTGACTGGCGTGCTGTCCAGGAAGTCCCTCGTTTTGAGTGCGGTGTGCGCAGGTGCATTGTCGTGGTGGAGCAGTAGCCCGCGGAGCCCTGTGTTTGGTCGCTTGTTGCTTATAACAGAGAAAACTTCTGGCAAACATTTGGTAGTATACCATTCGGCATTAATGCTTCTTTGATCCCGTAAGGGAATTGATACCAAGTGGCCAGTCAAATTAAAAAATCTAGCGATCAAAATCTAACCCCCGCTTCTAGATCGCTTCACTTTGGTAGGCGTTGGCTCATTTTGAAACACCCAAACAGTCGACTGGCGCTTGGTTTCTGGGTCGTATTGATAAATCCAGGACTCATCACCTGTAACGATGTCTTAAACACGCCGAGACGAGCCTGCTTCAAATTTGTTAAGCATATCACGGCACCATTCCACCCGGGCCTGCTTCTGAGCATCGGTGAGGTTGTGCGGCACCCAGCGTGATACTATCCTCCTCACGCGAAGATGGCTGTGTAGAATCTCGTGAACGCTTCCCGATCCAATCTTCAATATGTGTTGAATCTCCTGATATGTAATTCGCCTATTGTCTTGGATTAAATTTTTCACTGCTAGCACGTTTTCTTCGGTAACAGCCGTCAAAGGGCGACCGCTTCTTTCGTCATCCCCCAAAGTTGGTCGACCGCGCTTGAATTCGTTATACCAACGATACACGGTTGCCTTGGAAGGGCCTTCATCCATGAATGCCATTTGAAGTCTATCGTACGATTCATCCGGTTTCAGGCGACACTTGAAATCGTATAAAATCATAGCTCTAAAATGTTCCCGGCGCAGATCCATATTTCAGTGAGACACAATACTTTGAATTAACTCGCAAAAAATGTGGAGGGAAATTTTGAAATTGGAACTTACTTATTTTTACTTATAAATAATCATATTTTCGAAAAACATTATAACTGGCCAGTCTCCCATATATAAAAACTTTTTTTCGCAATACTTTCTGAGGGGCCTGGTACATATGACACATTGCATACGATTAAAAAAAAAAAAAAAAAAAAAGAAAAAGCACACGAAAGAGACAACTCTCTGGAAAGCACTACAAAAATTACCCTAAATGCGTATAACAAACTCACATCAACAAATTGAACTCGGAACTAAACAACATCATGAAACAGATTTTCAAACATCTGCTCGAATTTAAACTAGATCCTTTGAAAAACACGGACTACCAAAAAAGGGTAAAAAAGCCTCAACACATTAATTCCTACACGATTCGCCGGTCGTGACAGTCGACGGCCAACAATATGAGCGGTGCATGCCGCATATGAAATTCAGTTTTGGTGAGAGGAGCGTTCAGATTGAAACGGGTTACTGGCTTGGTGGGGAATTAGCTTTCTAGGCAAGTGTGCTCCATCGTAAAACACATCATCGCTTACTAGATGCTAGTCTAACGCATGTCTACCAATTATAAAAAACCTACCAAGTGCGAGTCGGACTCAAATTGTCAAAAAAAACAATAATTCTAAAAGCGCATCCAACTGAACGATAAAAGACACAACATAGACATAATTCACGAAAGAGACAGCAACAAGTAAACCACGATAAAGCTACCAGGCCCCTCAGAAAGTATTGCGAAAAAAAGTTTTTATATATGGGAGACTGGCCAGTTATAATGTTTTTCGAAAATATGATTATTTATAAGTAAAAATAAGTAAGTTCCAATTTCAAAATTTCCCTCCACATTTTTTGCGAGTTAATTCAAAGTATTGTGTCTCACTGAAATATGGATCTGCGCCGGGAACATTTTAGAGCTATGATTTTATACGATTTCAAGTGTCGCCTGAAACCGGATGAATCGTACGATAGACTTCAAATGGCATTCATGGATGAAGGCCCTTCCAAGGCAACCGTGTATCGTTGGTATAACGAATTCAAGCGCGGTCGACCAACTTTGGGGGATGACGAAAGAAGCGGTCGCCCTTTGACGGCTGTTACCGAAGAAAACGTGCTAGCAGTGAAAAATTTAATCCAAGACAATAGGCGAATTACATATCAGGAGATTCAACACATATTGAAGATTGGATCGGGAAGCGTTCACGAGATTCTACACAGCCATCTTCGCGTGAGGAGGATAGTATCACGCTGGGTGCCGCACAACCTCACCGATGCTCAGAAGCAGGCCCGGGTGGAATGGTGCCGTGATATGCTTAACAAATTTGAAGCAGGCTCGTCTCGGCGTGTTTACGACATCGTTACAGGTGATGAGTCCTGGATTTATCAATACGACCCAGAAACCAAGCGCCAGTCGACTGTTTGGGTGTTTCAAAATGAGCCAACGCCTACCAAAGTGAAGCGATCTAGAAGCGGGGGTAAGATTTTGATCGCTAGCTTTTTTAATTTGACTGGCCACTTGGTATCAATTCCCTTACGGGATCAAAGAAGCATTAATGCCGAATGGTATACTACCAAATGTTTGCCAGAAGTTTTCTCTGTTATAAGCAACAAGCGACCAAACACAGGGCTCCGCGGGCTACTGCTCCACCACGACAATGCACCTGAGCACACCGCACTCAAAACGAGGGACTTCCTGGACAGCACGCCAGTCAAACTCCTGGGTCACCCTCCTTACAGCCCTGATCTAGCACCGTGTGACTTCTTTTTATTCCCAAAAATAAAAAATCAGCTCAAAGGGATACAATTTTCGTCGCCGGAAGATGCGCTGGCTGCGTTCGAGCAGGCTGTAAACGAGGTGTCTGCGGCGGACTGGAAAAAGTGTTTTGAAAACTGGTTTAGGCGCATGAATCTTTGTATAGAGGCTGGTGGAAAGTACTTTGAAAAGATTTAATAAAAATATATGTACGTATAGAACAATTTTTTTTAGTTTCGCAAAACTTTCTGAGTGTCCCACGTATGTACAAGACGGTTGATGGAATGTTATGTAAGTACAACAATATCACAAGCTCAGCCAGCAGTGGACGCAGGCCAAACGAGCGCTAATGGACCTGTCTATGGACAATACGCTCGATGCGCATTTTATGTAATCAGAACATTACACAAGCTCAACCAGCAGTGGGCGCAGACCAAGCGAGCGCTAATGGACCTGTCAATGGACAAGACGCTCGATGCGCTTGTTATGTAAGAAGAGCATTACAAAAGCTCAGCCAGCATTAGGCGCAGGCCAAGCGAGCGTTCATGGAGCTAGCTATGGACAAGACGCTGGATGCGCATGTTATGTAAGTACAATAATATCGGAAGCTTAGCTAGCAGTTGACGCAGGCCAAGCGAACACTCATGGAGCTAACTATAGACAAGACGCCCTATGCGCATGTTATGTAAATAAAACATTACAGATGCTCAGCCTGCAGTTGGCGCAATCCAAGCGAGTGCTCATGGAGCTAGCTATGGACAAGACGCTGAATGCACATGTCATGTAAGTACATACAATAATATCGGAAGCTTAGCTAGCAGTGGACGCAGGCCAAGCGAGCACTCATGGAGCTAACTATGGACAAGACGCTCGATGCGCATGATACGTAAATAAAACATTACAAAAGCTCAGCCAGCTGTGGGCGCAGGCCAAGTGAGCGCTCATGGAGCTGGCTATGGACAAGACGCTCGATGCGCATGTTATGTAAATAAAACATTACAGATGCTCAGCCTGCAGTTGGCGCAAGCCAAGCGAGTGCTCATGGAGCTAGCTATGAACAAGATGCTGAATGCGCATGTCATGTAAGTACATACAATAATATCGGAAGCTTAGCTAGCAGTGGACGCAGGCCAAGCGAGCACTCATGGAGCTGGCTATGGACAAGACGCCCTATGCGCATGTTATGTAAATAAAACATTACAGATGCTCAGCCTGCAGTTGGCGCAAGCCAAGCGAGTGCTCATGGAGCTAGCTATGAACAAGACGCTGAATGCACATGTCATGTAAGTACATACAATAATATCGGAAGCTTAGCTAGCAGTGGACGCAGGCCAAGCGAACACTCATGGAGCTAACTATGGACAAGACGCCCTATGCGCATGTTATGTAAATAAAACATTACAGATGCTCAGCCTGCAGTTGGCGCAAGCCAAGCGAGTGCTCATGGAGCTAGCTATGAACAAGATGCTGAATGCGCATGTCATGTAAGTACATACAATAATATCGGAAGCTTAGCTAGCAGTGGACGCAGGCCAAGCGAGCACTCATGGAGCTGGCTATGGACAAGACGCTCGATGCGCATGTTACGTTAGTACAACAATATCAAAAAGTCAGCCAGCAGTGGGCGCAGGCCAAGCGAGCACTCATGCAGCTGGTTAGAGACAAGACGCTCGATGCGCAATATGTAAGTTCAACAATATCAGAAGCACAGCCAGCAGTGAGCGCAGGCCAAGTGAGCGCTCATGTAGCTGACTATGAATAAGACACTCGATGCACGTGTTATGTAGGTAGAACATTATAGAAAATCAGCCAGCAGTGGGTGCAGGCCAAGCGAGCGCTCATGGAGCTGACTATGGACAAGACGCTCGATGCGCATGTTATGTAAGTAGAACATTACAGAAGCTCAGGCAGCAGTGAGCGCAGGCCAAGTGAGCGCTCATGTAGCTGACTATGAATAAGACATTCGATGCACATGTTATGTAAGTAGAACATTATAGAAAATCAGCCAGCAGTGGGTGCAGGCCAAGCGAGCGCTCATGGAGCTGGCTATGGACAAGACGCTGGATGCGCATGTTATGTAAGTACAATAATATCGGCAGCTTAGCTAGCAGTGGACGCAGGCCAAGCGAACACTCATGGAGCTAACTATGGACAAGACGCCCTATGCGCATGTTATGTAAATAAAACATTACAGATGCTCAGCCTGCAGTTGGCGCAAGCCAAGCGAGTGCTCATGGAGCTAGCTATGAACAAGATGCTGAATGCGCATGTCATGTAAGTACATACAATAATATCGGAAGCTTAGCTAGCAGTGGACGCAGGCCAAGCGAGCACTCATGGAGCTGGCTATGGACAAGACGCTCGATGCGCATGTTACGTTAGTACAACAATATCAAAAAGTCAGCCAGCAGTGGGCGCAGGCCAAGTGAGCGCTCATGTAGCTGACTATGAATAAGACACTCGATGCACGTGTTATGTAAGTAGAACATTATAGAAAATCAGCCAGCAGTGGGTGCAGGCCAAGCGAACGCTCATGGAGCTGGCTATGGACAAGACGCTCGATGCGCATGTTATTAGTACAACAATATCAAAAAGTCAGCCAGCAGTGGGCGCAGGCCAAGTGAGCGCTCATGTAGCTGACTATGAATAAGACACTCGATGCACGTGTTATGTAAGTAGAAAATTATAGAAAATCAGCCAGCAGTGGGTGCAGGCCAAGCAAGCGCTCATGGAGCTGGCTATGGACAAGACGCTCGTTGCGCATGGTATGTAAGTAGAACATTACTGAAGCTAGAGATCGGCCAAGTCAAGGAGGTTTGTAAGGAAAAAGTGGAAGCTAGCAGTGAGACACAATCTAGTTTAAAAAAAAAAGTTTACGCATTACACTACAATTTAATTTTATAAATTATGTATGCTTGCTTATTTAGAAAATTTTATTGGTTTAGGGCGTGTTTACCAAAACCTATTGCAAAGCAAGACTTTGAGGAATGCACACTTCGAATTTGAAAGCTCCTATTTCTGTATGAAAATGCTAAAATTGACAAATAAAGCAAAGAGGATCAAACATAAAGATTCGAAAAGTCCAAAGAGTGATTTCGAACATGTAACACACATTTTATAAAGTACGATGCACATTCAAAATAAAATTTTGCTAAAACTCCAAACCAATTAAAAAACAACATACTCTTCTAAAACTACCAATCAATCAGGCTCCAAAACAGAGTCCCAAATGAAATTGCTACTATATGCTCACCTAAACTACGATGCCCGTTTAAACACGCCAGTGGGATTACAAAAGAACATAGAATTAGTCAGTTCTGGCCATGTTGAGAGGATGAATGAAAAGCAACTAAGAAAGACGTTAGTGGAAACGCCGGTAGAGTATCCTAGAAAGACATACCATGGACCTTGTTGGTGATGTTCTTCAGGAAGACCAGGAGCACAGTACTCATAACCGGCGAGCATACACGCACACCAGTTATGAGTATTACGCACCTGGCCTAGACTGGATGTATAAACGCAAATGAAGCAAAACGCCTACATACTGCATACCTACCACATACCGGGACCAAAACATGGCCACACCTTGAATGAAGATTAAGGTGTACACTAAACAAACTCCTACCACCTCATAAATCTGTTAATAAATCAGTCTAGCCTTTTCACAACTATGTTGTTCAGTCTAACAGGATTAAGCTGAGAACCAGTGTTTTACATGGAGCGACTATCTAATCTCCACAACCCAGGAACTGGATTACAGTTGCCAGCTTGTCGGTGTTTTATTGGTTGCATTTCAGGGCGTGTGCGATGGAATCGCATGATAATTTTGCCTAGCCCATTTCATCATCAGACTACACGACGTACGGCAGCGATGCGCCATCGGTACATGGTGGACATCCCACCCATACGCACAAAACGTTTTGGAAATACTTTTATTATGTGTACTGCTAAGGAGTGAAATTTCCTGCTGGAGTCTGCAATTCCCGATATCTACAACCTCAGGGTCTTTAAGTAAAGAGTGAATAGGTTACTTCTAGTCAAGCGTGCTACACCGTTGACCACATCATCGCTTACCATCAGGTGAGATAGTGGTCAAGCGCGAGCCTATCTATAATTTATAAAAAAAAAAACGTTATCCCTTGGTAAGACTGCTGTCAAATCTCAGGCTCCTGATTATCCGTTACGACTGCAAAGATCTTCAAATGAAAGCCAATGGCTTAACAAGACGGAGAAATCTCGTTATGTAAAGATGGTCACTCATCCACGGACCGAGTTCTGTAAGCTTTGCTTAGTTATAATTTAGCCACGAGCTCAAATAAGATAGTAGGATTACTAAAGAATATACAAATAGTCAGCACAGCCAGTGATATCTATTACGACTACGAATCGACACTAGCGCAAGTTGTGGGGTACCGTAGGACTGAGGACCTTTCGTTGTGGCTTGTGGCCGAGTAGACGTTCACATGTGAATTTCTGCATGGGTTCGGGTAGCGTTTGAATTGGAGAGTTGACTTGCTGACGAGTTTTAAGCTATATTAGGAGCAGTATAATCAAAATTTTAGGTTGGCCGTAGTAATGCAATAGAAGGTAAGTTAGTTAAAAGTACTTACTTCATATGATTTGTGTACAATAAGAGAAATTGTCAGTTGATGGGAGAAAAATTTAAGTCCCATAACCGAATCAGTAAAGCTTGATTTGGTTATGGGACTTAAGATTTTGCTCTAGAATGGGCTCTATCTATCAAATTAAACCTAAAACTTACGGGAAAGATCTTTACTTGAAATTGAAACACTAGGTTTATTAATTACTAATTTGGAGACTATGAAGGGATTAAAAAAATATTGAAATTCAGCGTACAGCTAAGGTAGGTTTAGGTACAACCTGGGGCATATTTACGTCAAGAGTGGTTACTTCTGGAGTAGCGTTCTCCATTGTCGAACGCATCTTCGCTTACAATTAAGTCAGATGGCAGTCAAACGCGAGCCTTTCAGTAAAAAACTTCAAGTAATTAAAGGCGAGTCACCCCTCCCATTCAAACGCTCCACATACAGCAGTCACATCGAATGCCAGTAAATCGGTCAGGTCATATTTCTTTTTTAATTGATAGGCTCCTACTTATAAAATAAATCTCAACTAATTAAATACCACTTAAGACAGTCAAGTCCACTATCCCAGGCAAACACTCCACATATAGCAGTCACGTTGAATTTAGAGCTACACGGTGCTCGCCATCCATCCGAGATGTAACTACGATTGTTCTATCAAAATCTATGAGCGATTTGACTATAACTAGACTTGTTCGCCTTAATTTGTAAGCTATACGTAGATCGGGAGTTGAAAAGAATTTGCTATTGATTTTTGAGGAATGTAGGTCGTACTGTTAGGATTTTGAGACGAGAATTGATTGATTCGTTGTTGGTTAAGTATTGGTTTTGTGATCAGTCTGTTTGTGAGTACCATTAAGTTTAAGGACAAAGGAAAAAGAAACGTATGAAAATATATGTAAATTTTCAAGTGCATATGTTTGATTTTTACTCATAATTTTAAGACTTGTAGTTGTTGGATTTATCCATTCCTAGTCAAATTCGAAAAATTATTCGACACAATCAATTTATTGACTTTACCGAATTTGTAAAATTTAAAAGCAAATGACTACTATTATGGCAGTTTGTTTTAAAAAAAATGAAAAGTTATAACATTTCAACTGATGACGGATGGTTATTATTTATAAGAGGGGAAGAAATATAATTAAGGTTATATTAGAAATATAAGGAAGGGGATAAGATAAGATCTACTTAGGGTTATCAGACAGAGAGTGGTCATGCGGTCAAGCGTTCAAGAGGTCAGTTTTGCGTTCGTTGTGTCATATTACGTTACGTAGATCTACCCACGCAGGAGGCATTTTTACCGCTTCAGTCAACCAGAACGGACGCGTTCGCACATTTCTGTTTGAAGATCTTTGTTAAGGAAAATCTTTTAGAAAAATAAAACATATCCCGTTATCATGTGTAAAGCTATTTTACGCTTTTTAAAACATAATTACTACCAACACCTAGGTGCTTAAGAAATTATTACTGAAAGCTATTATAAAATCTCCTAGCATCCACCAAGTTTACTTTGCGGTCGAAAAGCAAGCTTTTCTCTGACAAATATTTGAGATATCCACTTTGGAAGCTGCAAATTAAATTTGTCTTCAACCCTTGTTTATTTTAACCTTTCGTAATTAAGGTAGAGGTATAGAATTCCGAATTAAGTAATGTGACACTTATTAAGGGGTTTCAAGTGTACTTTAGGGGAAGAACAAAACGCCTTTGATTTTTGTAAAGTTTTGATTTTAAGGGCGAATTTGAAATCTAGGTTAGAGTAGGTGCGTATAATATCTATACAAAAAAAAAAACAGATTGCCCTAGAAGGAGGATATTCTTTTTGTATGTCTAATTTTTTCCTCTTCCAGAGAGATCAAGCTGTTTAAAGGTGAGTATAGATTAGAGCATTGACTTGGAACAGAAAATCAAGCATTCGCTGTTTTTAAATTCTCTCGAACCACACTTCGGATATGATGATCCATGTCTTGTAACAACCTAATTTTAAAGACTAACGAGTGTTTTGGTGTAACATTTTATTATCAAAGGCACGAGCGCGGGTGACGTGTATGCGGTCAATAATGAACGCAAGGTATAGTTCTCGTCACGTAAAAAGAACGCTAGCCGTTTGCCAGCGCACTGAGCGATTCATCAATTCCAGCCTATTCCAAAGCACTAAGTAGTTAATAAGTTACCTATGATGATTCTTCAATGAGTTTATTACACTTATAATTATAAAACAATAGCCTAGTACTATAGGTCGCGACTGTACTCGTACGCAGACATATCCCCTCCACAGCCACTCAGCGTTATTTTTACGTGACGGACACTATACAAAGAAATGTTTAAATGGTAAATGAAAATCGAACGCAACGTCGAACTTTCGCAAAAATGTTACATAACATTGAAATCCTTTAGAAATCTGAGCATATGTTTGTGTTGTTCAATTCGTAAGAACGTTACATTACATTGTAAAACTCGCGAAAATGCTCTAAATGAGTTTTAAGAGAGGGATTCTTTCTCTTCCTTATCGCTCTCCCTGTTGAGAATCGTGACTCCATTTGTACTTGTCAATGGTTTTCTCCATCGGTAAAGATCACCAGTATGATCGAGTGTGGTGCTGATAGGTATTTCCTGAAGCTACGATTTTTTATTCGACCACCGTTTAGGGCTTCGGCCTCTAGGTCTTTTGCTATCTATTCACCATTAGAAGTTCCATGTTGCTGGTACTGTTACCAAAGTATCTCGAGACACGTTACAGAGAAGTTGAGAGGCTTGATATATTTTAACATAAGAGAAGTCATTATATTCATCTTTACTCCGTTTGTTACACTAAGTGCAGCCACAAATGTAGTCAATTAGTATGGGGGAAAAATGGGGGAGCGAAAAAAAAATATTGCCCTCCCCCATTGAGTTGGACATTGTTGTTTAGAGCTCGTCAATTAGATAAATACTGTATTTTTTATTTTAATAAATAATGGAAAACGAAGGATTGATAAGCCACCAAAGTCAGTTTTCTTACAAAATTATGTTCCCAAGAATTTTGTAACTGCCCATTGACCTAAGAACTTAAAATTGGGTGATAATGTTTATTATTATATAAGTATATTTTACAAAAAAATACCAATATATAGATAAATCAGATTTTTCTTTGAAATTTCTAATTTTTCCTATTACAATCAACATAATTTTGCGGTTTGGTACGGAACCCTAAATGTGCGAAGTCCGACACGTACTTGGCCGGTTTTTTTTATTCGAAATGTTGTTGAATTTTTGATCGGTTTGGTAAACAATAGTAAGAGTTTGAATTTCTTTCACACTTCGATTCAGCTAAAGGATGCAGCAAACAATAATAACACTCGTGCAAGCTCATTGATTGCTAATTACTGGTCTTTGACTAAATAGCCGTAATCATCACGCTCTATTGAAGGATCGGTAATTGCAGTTTATTGTTATTAGCATACACATTGTTGCATATCCTCTTCACACAGTCCATTCATAATTAGCTATTCAACGCATCAACCAGAATGCACCTTATTTCCCAAACAGAGGGTTGAAAAATACCTCACTCTGATAAAAACCTTGGGTCACTTAAACCATATTCTTCATCATCATTATCGGCCATTTGAATGTTGCCCACTGCTGGGACACAGGCCTCCTCTCTGTGAGAGGGCATGGGTCGTAATTCACTAAGCGGGCCCAATGCGTGTTGCTGGATGTCACATGTATTCGAATTTTTGTTTCTAGGACCTGCCGGTTTCCTCACGATGTTTTCCTCCACCGTTTTGAGAGCAGTGGTGGTGAAAAAATTTAAACAAATTAATGCTCCTGCCCAAGTTTGAACCCAGGACCTACAACTTATAAGTCGCGGCCGATACCACTAGATCACTTACTTACCTTAAATCACTTAAACGTGGACATGGATGGTTAGATAATGATTCCTACAGTCAGCTGATCTGTCTTTCTTATCAAGTTTGTGTCAGATACTTTTTGAAAGTCATTGGTTCATATTATGCTAAGATTGACAATCCAAGACCTGACACTCCAGAAGTTGCCTTTAATAAAATGATCTCACTTGAACCAAAACCCCGAAGAAAAACATGTTAAGAAAACCAAATAATCGAAGACATATTATAACATCTACTTGTTCTGCGTGCTGGTTATGGTCTACTCTTTTTCATAGAGAAGAAGTCTGATTTCCAATAGCGATATCATCATAAGCTGATTAAAAGTCGGAAATGTTTGATGAATATAATCTATCCTTAAATAACTCCTGTTAAAATACACAAAAACGTATACGTACGTTTGCCATTTTATTAATGGCCATCGCAACACGAATCGATATTTTTTAATGTAGCCACAATTAAACTGGAGTTTGGAACACAGCTGCAACAATTACAAGCGTTCAGTGAGTGTGTTGGCGAGATCCCAAAGTGTGGCCACCGGAATGAACGTTCATGCTAGGGTACCTTTTTAAAAGTAATAATTATAATTCTTTTGATCATAGAATTTCACATTTTGTGTGACTATCTGCAAATGTAACCGAAATGATGAATCTCCTTGAAAGGATAGAAGGAATTGATATGGAAATAGGGCTCAAAATTAATCATGCTAAAAATAATAATGGTAGTGGATCACGCAAACCATCTCTAAAATACAGGTGCGCTATCACTGAAAACCGTAAGCGATTTTATCTACCTGGACCTTGGACCGAGTAGCCCAGACCAAAACCAGATAGTTGCTGATGCAACTCAGGGTAAAGTCGTATAGAGATGGCCATAAATGCAAAGACCCAACTGCAAAGAGTATAGAGAAACAGTAACATTTCAAGGAAGATGAAACTGGTCAGCTCCCTTTTGTTCACTACCTTCAGTAACGGGCCCGAGACGTGGACTCTGAAGGCCGACCGTGACCGAATTGACCTATTGAGATGTGGTGCTGAAAGACGACGTTGCAAATCCCCTCGAGTGCCTTTCGCACTAATGATTCTATCATCCGGGAACAAAAGGTAAATATCTGACTGTCCACGATCTGCCCTCATAAGATTCGGGAGGTTTTTGATCACATTGCCAGGAAGGACGGACACAACCTCGAACAGCTGATGGTTACTGGCAAGAGCCATCTGATTGGACTTCGACCACTCGGACCTTTGACTTGATCTGAACCAAGTCCACACATCTTTGAATACCAAGCTGCACTATGCTCTCGACGACGCCAAAGACAGCAGCAGATGGCGCAAATTGGTGAAGGAGTAGTTGTTAACTTGTTAAAATAATGTGGATAAAAAATGAGAAACAAACTGTTTCACTTACAAAAAGGGTTGCATTTCTCACGTTCGGTATTTAAAGGAACCATACAGTATGTTTCAAACTCTTGCATAACAAACGTTCTGTATTTAAAGGAACCATACAGTATGTTTCAAACTCTTGCATTTCACATGTTATGTATTTAAAGGAACGATACACTATGTTTCAAACTCTTTCATTTCACACGTGCTGTATTTAAAGGAACCATACACTGCGTTTCAAACTCTTGCATTTTGCACGTTCTGTATTTAAAGGAACCAAACACAATGTGTCAAATGCTAAAAAATGTGTCAGTATCCCAATTTGAACGGTCAGAAAGCCGAGTGTAATTGAAATTGCAAATGCCAAATGGTAAGTTTGTGGTTTTTGAAGACGTCTACATTATCATTAACCCAGAAGAATAATAAAATGCTAAATGTTCTGGGGTTTTAAAACTTGAAAGCTTTATGTCTGAGAAAGTCGTAAAAATGGAGAAAAATCTTAATTATTGGACGGAACACTATATGGGCCCTTTTCTCTTTTAGAGTAAGTTTCAATTCAGCTTAATGTGCTATAAATTATTAATACAAAACTTAAAGGCAACCTATGTGCCTCTTTCTTTTTACCCGACTTTAAGGAAAGGGATATGCTTTTCGCGCATATCTTGTATGTATGTTTATTTAAACTTCATGTACAGTAGTGGTACATAGGTGAACTTAATGCCACAAGGCATTCTCTACCCCATATCTTTTAAAACGCTAGAAGAAAATCATGCTGTGCAGTCGGCAGATATATATTCGCGAGCTGGCTGCCTACCTAATCTTATTCCGACTGCACAGCACGATTGTCTTCTTGTTTACATGTTTTTAGTTCGCTACTTAAGCAGTCGTGTTTTAGTTATTTTGTATGTTTTGTGTTTTTATTATAAATGGCATTGTAAATAATATCAATTTTAGGGTTTTCTGGCTCTCAGAATTGAAGTCCTCTACTGATATGCATAAAGGTTGACCAAGTGTAAGTGTAGGTTAATTATACAAAGGGTAATCGCGTCTGAGGATGAACTGAGCGCGGACCAGAAAGAGGTGGCGAGACGACTGATACACTCCTACTCCACTCCGTTTTACGTCCGTCACGTCATCGGTCATCAGTCCAGTTGAAAACCAGCGTCGAGCACTAGTTAGAATTTTGCTGAACTGGTCCTATTTGGCGCAGCCGTGGGACACACAATGTTACTTTTATATTGTTTTCTTTTTTATATTATTGTTGTTTAGTCTAAGTTTTCTTTATTTATGTTTGTGTTGTGTGTTGTGGCTTGTGTCAAATAAATGTGTTTTCTTTCTTTCTTTCTACTGCAAGCGCTGGATCTAGATGGCTCAGAAAAGGAATACTTTGCAGGATTTGGGGAGGCCTATGCCCAGCTGCCAGCGTTCCGGTTCCAGTCACCTATCAGTAAACATTGTTGCAAACAGATAATTACCGTCCAGCCACGTAAAAAGGCGAAAACTGTGAACTTAATAGTGCTGTGCAACGATATCGGGGGGGGGGCTCGGGCGACCCCGCAGTCTCCGGTCTAGTGCCCCAACGATGGCGTCCTTTCAGTGCCTGTCTGTAGATTAGTAGCGTGGAACCGAAATGGACTGGTCACATGATGAGATCAACAACAGGAAAGTGGACCAAAAAAGTAAGAGAATGGTAACCGCGGGACGGAAAAAGAAGTAGAGGCAGGCAGAAAGAAGATGGGAAGATGATCTGCCTAAGGTGTGGAGAAGGACAGCAATGGAAAGGCAAAGCTGATGGGAACTTGAGAATGCCTATGTCGCAGGACAGCCTGACCTGGTAACTGATATTAAATGTTAAGTTAAATACATACAGGAAAAATATAAATAAGTATAGTTAGTACCTATAGTTTTATGTTTTATTACATAACATATTGTGCATATATATTTTATTTTATTTATATATTTTATTATTATATAAATTGTAGGGTCTTTACACCTTTTCTTGATAATAGTTTGAGTGATACGCAAGAATACGTAATAATAGACTTTATTGATTAATTGAATGATAATGAGTGCACGCGATTTGAATTATATTGGTGTACTAAAGTATAGAACACGCGTAGCAAGTAAAGTGCTGACACAATGGTGTTAAATTTGTACGTGTTTTCACTGTACATATATATTTTATTTGATTTATTTATTATTTATGCCCAGCAGCAGGATGGTACAGGCTGATTAAAAAAAAACGAGTCTTAAACGGCTATTGAAAGAACTATCTAAATTCTTACACCTTCTTCATAACTCTTCTTGTTTATGTTCTTACTTAAAAAAACTTCCGAAAGTTGTTAACGTGGTTAGAATATAATAGAATATACTTTATTGTACACCATAAAAGTTATACATCTCTTTTATAAGAAACAACTTAATTATACGGGGGGCTACAAAGGCGGACTTATTGCTGACAGCAATATCTACCAGACAACCTTTGGATGTACTGAAAGAACTTAGAATGAAAAAGGGGGTAGTCTGTGGTGTACTGCTATTACATTAAAACATAAATATATATGTCGCATTAAGGCTGCCCGATAGATGCAATCCATCGGGAAGTCAGGATAAGACATCGTGTGTGGGCAGGTCAGTGGGTGCAATCGTGAAAATGAAATCACACAAGTTATTCAATACACTGGTTTTATTCAAATAGTCACAACTTACAGTTACAATCTTGCTTACAAATATTACGGATTGACACTGATTCTACAACGTGTTAGCTCTTAGGCTGTCAGTACTCAACTGCCATATTCTGCTATATTCTGCGTCCTCACCACGCAAGCGGTTGGAAAAAGCGCGCCAACGCAAAGTTGTTCTTGCTTTGCCGCCAGGTGGCGTGCTTGCGATTTATTTTGACTTCCGTACTATTGACTAAATCCGACATATACATAACTTCGATTTACTAACGGAATTCAACTTCTGCTAGTTATAGTGCTTATCAAAACTTCGCATAGTTAAAGGTACTTCGGATCTTCACCTTCATCGATCAAAACTACACTCAAACCTACTCCAAAGTTATGATAACCAAACCACTTTCGAATGAGGTTAAACCGGTTAAACTATAACTAAGTTATATTTAAATGATCACTGCAGTTTAGTAACGGAAACTTGGTAGTTTGTGTTAAGGTGCTAAGTAACGTAATAAGCAAATCCCTTAAGTTTCAGAAAAAATAATTGGGTTTGTGCCTATTTAAATGGTATTAAAAAATATATGCAAAGACAAACTAAATAAAAACGTTTATAGATGAGTTTCCTTTATAAAAAATAAAACCAAAATATCTGAGGGAAAAAAAACCGCATTTTTTACAATTTTTTGCAACAAAAGGCACATAATTATGTTTGTGTACATAAATAATTAGAGAAAAAGTAATCTCACCCAAAATTGCATCGAAGTCACTTTGGAATGTTTTTTAGGGTTCCGTACCCAAAGGGTAAAAATGGGACCCAGGTGAAATTTTCACAGATAATGTATTTCTGTTGCCGCTTTATCAACAAATACTAAAAAAATAAAAGATATTTAAGTGGGGCTCCCATACAACAGACGTGATTTTTTTTGCCGTTTTTTGCGATAATGGTACGGAACCCTTCGTACGCGAGTCCGACTCGCACTTGGCTGGATTTTTTTAACCAAAACAACTTGAATTGAAATTGCGGTTTTATTACCGGCGGGGGAGGGGGGAGTTTCATCTCGGTAACTTATTTTTATTAGGTTCTTTATTAAATATATATTGTTATTTATTATATAAAATATCTATGTATGTGTATTTTAAGCAATCTATTATTATTATCTTTTGCAGCCACGTTTTAAGCAATGCACCTGCCATGTTGTCTCTTCACCACTCTTGGTTGACTGGTAGAGAATGCCTAAGGCATTAAGTCCGCCATTGTACTTTCATGCATGAAGTTTAAATAAAAAAACAACAACTAAAATACCAACTATATTTTTGACTGCACCATTCTTTAATAATTCTTATGCAACTGCAACGGTTAAAAAGCAAACCAGGTCGGAATAATTCACTTTGTGGTACCAAGCTCCTTAAACATCTCAAGGTTACGGTCTTAATGACTTATTCGTTGTTACTTTAGAGGAAATCGTCTGTCTGTCTGTGTAGATGGAAGTTCATTAAGATCTGAACGGCACAAAGGAATTTGTCTGGTTTCTTAGGTGAAGCAATTGTAAATTCGGTTAGCTTGATTATTCGAATTTTTGAGTAGTATTTTATTTGGTTTCCGTCTGTCCTATAACTGGTGTCTAAAGATTTCTTCCATTATTTTACATTTTCTTTAATTATTACACAACCAGCTGTCCAACGCGGCTTCGCCCCCGTCAACTGCCTATCCTACACTATCCTACCTTCCCGATCCTACCTACTCGTACCTTACCTACATACAATTCTTTTTAGGGTTCCATAGCCAAATGGCAAAAAACGGAACCCTTATAGATTCGTCATGTCTGTCTGTCTGTCTGTCTGTCCGTCCGTATGTCACAGCCACTTTTTTCCGAAACTATAAGAACTATGCTGTTGAAACTTGGTATGTAGTTGTATTCTGTGCACCGCATTAAGATTTTCACTCAAAAATAGAAAAAAAACAATAAATTTAGGGGGTCCCCATACTTGAAACTGAAACAAATTTTTTTTTCCCATCAAACCCATACATACGTGTGGGGTATCTCTGGATAGGTCTTCAAAAATGATATTGAGGTTTCTAATATATTTTTTTTCTAAACTGAATAGTTTGCGCAAGAGACACTTCCAAAGTGGTAAAATGTGTGTCCCCCCCCTGTAATTTCTAAAATAAGAGAATGATAAAACTAAAAAAAATATATGATGTACATTACCAAGTAAACTGCCACCGAAAATTGGTTTGAACGAGATCTAGTCAGTAGTTTTTTTTTAATACGTCATAAATCGTAAACCGCAATTTACCAAGTACGGAACCCTTCGTGCGCGAGTCCGACTCGCACTTGGCCGGTTTTTTTTTTATATACCAATAGTAGTCTATGTCCATCCTCAGGATACCATCTATCCCCTTGCCAAATTTCATTGAATTCCATTTGGTGGTTTTGGCGTGAAAAGGTAACAGACAGACTGACAGAATTACTTTCGAATTTATACTATTAGTATGGATAAGGGATTTCTACCACATATTTTGGAAGCTGAACTAGGATCAAACCTTTACCTATTCAATTAATTCTATGTAGTCTATAGATAGGTACAGGGTGTTTTTGACACCGGCACAAAAAAGAGCACCATGGATTCAGTACACAATACTGGTCTCCTTGGAAAACGCAGATTTTTTCCATATTATATAATCGATAGAATAACACTTTACCTTGGAACCTCATGAGTGTTTTACAAGAAGCTCTTAATACAGTATAATTCGAAAACAATGACATTTTCTTTTGGTTTCCTCAGAACTTTTAAATTCGGTTTAATAATACGTGCTACGAATCAGAGCATGACCAATTGACGCGGCTACTTCAGCGTAGCGGATCATGACGTTATCGCTACGCCGTAGACACTGCGTAGTATGACTCATATTTTATAAATAACAAGATAACCACAGTTCCTAAAGAGGTAAGCAGAGTTTTGTTAGCAGTTATGTTAAAGTTCCTTGTAGATAGTAAGACTCAAGATTGTAAAAAAATACGTAGATGGAATAAATCAATATTACGCTTTAGCCGATCCAGAAATGTAAGCAGTAGTAGTGCTTGAATCCACTATACCAACGAGGAAGTAATTACCTGATATTAGATTGTTGTATTCTAAGCCAAGCCTGTAGTCACCAAAGAGGTAGGCAGAGTCTCGTATAGGGAGTTATGTTTAACTAGCTGTTGGGGATTGCGACTGAAATAATGACTCAACTTCACCTAATTGTATAAAAATGAGATGGCGTTTTACAATGGTTGGTGGTCACGCGACTTTAAGACAATGACAGTCGCCAACGACTTTGAGGGCACAAAACGCGCACTCAATTCACACCCGCGCGACCCAAAATTAAGTAGTTTTTTGTACTTTCCTTATTATTCATTTATTTAAAAAAAAGTCTGTAAACGATGATGAAGTAGACTGTGCAGCACGCTTGCCTAGAAGAAACCTATTTTATTCTTAAATTGTGTGTGAAAAAAAGTTGCGAGCTGACTGATCAGTGATCATCTGATGCTCCGACTGAACAGCATTGTTTTCCTCTTGTTTACATCTTTTTAGTTCGCTTAATCAGTCCGATTTTGTTAACTCTTTAAAGAAAAAAAAGTGGGACCCGCACATTATGGCCCCTAAAATCCGCCATGTTTGTTTTGTTATCTTCACCTATCTAAGAAAACTTGGGCGCTTAAGACGTATCTAACGATGTCTTAATTATATAAATTCGTCAAATGGTTTGAAAGATATAAGGTAATAAAGAACAACATACATACAAGATACGCGCGAAAAACATAACCCTTTCCTTGCAGTCGGGTAAAAATAGGTACACTTGGTTCTCAAACAGATAGAAAGACTTGCGTTATCTAGTAAGATTTATGTCTGTGCATCAAACCGACGACACAGCTATATTCCAGGTAAATTACTCCGCTAACTTGTAACACAAAATCGATTCGTAACGATTCCCAGAAGTGTCGATTCGCACTCGGATCGCAATCTTATTAATCGTCTTATCGGAATCGAATCGATTACTTTTGGCGAGTGTAGCGCAAATTGAATAAGTTTTGGCAAGATGACAGTGTGCTTTGATGGTTGGCACCATTTTGGTGTTTACTGTGCTTAATGTGATTGGAAAGTTTTCAAGAAGAAGGTTTTTAACTTAGTCTATTTTGAGGGTTTCGTACCCAAAGGGTAAAACAGAACCCTATTACTAAGACTCCACAGTCCGTCTGTCTGTGCTTCTGTCACCAGGCTGTATCTCATGAACCGTGATAGCTAAACAGTTGAATTTTTCTCAGGTGATGTATTTCTATTGCCGCTGTAACAAATACTAAAAACAGAATAAAATAAATATTTATGTGGGGCTCCCATACAACAAACGTGTTTTTTTGCCGTTTTTGTGATCATGGTACGGAACCCTTCGTTCGCGAGTCCGACTCTCACTTGGCCAGTTTTTTCTAGTTGCACTTATGCTTCTTGGAGAAATGGATTTTGGTACTTAGTGTAAGTAAGTTTCTCGATGCTTGAATAACTTTGTAAAATATCGGCTACTTAGCATAAAAATATTTTGCACAGATTTTTTACAAACACCTTATTCTCCTTCTGGGGTGGTTAGGTAAAACGCTGATGCAGCTGATTCATACAGCATCAGTATCATCAACATCATTTTATCAGAAAGATGTCATAGGCCTCCCTCGAACGTCACCCCATCGACACTGGATCAATGCTTCTCGTACCAAGTGGATTCCCGTGGCCTACGCCAGGTCATCGATCCACCTTGTGGTCGGCCCATCAACCCGTCCTGTTCACAAATTTTAGTTAAATATATAGGTCTAGGTTACGGATCTCCTAAGCGACAAACAGCACGAATGTGTAAATAAAGTTACTATGGGTATTTTGTCAATACTTTAGGTACCTACCTTACTATGGACTTTGCCATTTTTTTACCCGACTGCCGAAGGAGGGTAATGTGTTTATCAGTCTATGTATGTATGTACGTTTGTTCCTATATGGCGTTCCAGAGACCAAACGCGTTGGCCGATTTTGATGATTCATACGTCAATCGATGCGTCTAAACCCTGCAAGTGTAAAATCCGCCATTTTTCTAGTATCCATTCTCATTTTAATGTACTCTAGTGTCATAGAGTACATTAAAATGAGAATGGATAATAGAAAAATGGCGGATTTTGGGTGCCATATTGTGGGGTCCCAAATTATTTTTTCTTCCAAACCCATCGTGTGAGTTATCAAAATTAAGGGTTTTAAGAGGTGATTTAAAATAAAATAAAAATAAAATAAAAAGCCTTTTTATTTGCTCCTATGAACTAAGTAACATTTTGTTTAGTGGATTAGTAGTTATAATGAAATAAAGTATTTTTGTTAGTATTTATTAGTTAAGTTTATTTTATTTGATTTATTCCATAGGAACCCCCGTGCGGGTGAAGGCCTCCTCCAGGTTGTGCCATTTATCCCTATCTTGTGCCAATCCCAGCCAGTGTTTGCCTGCGGTCTCGCGTATGTCATCTGACCAGCGTTTGAGCGGACGACCTTGTTTGCGCTTTCCACTTCCAGGTCCTTTCCACTCTGTGACCACTTTCGTCCAACGCCCATCCTCAAGTCTCGCTACATGACCGGCCCACTTCCATTTTAGTCTCCTGATATGTTGTATAGCATCTCTAACTTTGGTACGTTTCCGAATTTCTTCATTTCTGACCCTGTCTTTAAGTTTTATCCCTAGGAGACTTCTCTCCATCGCTCTTTGGCATACCGACAGTCTATTTGCATTAGCTTGTGTTAAAGACCAGGTCTGGCTGCCATAGGTTAGTGTTGGTAGAATAATAGAGTCCATGAGTCTCCGTTTGTGAACAATAGGTAGCTTAGATTTAAGAAGATTTTTCAGAGACCAGTATCGTTTCCATGCCAGCGCCATTCGTCTGTCTATTTCCTCCGAGTCAATTTCTCTGAACGAAACCAGTTTGCCCAAATATATATACTCTTCAACGTACTCTATTTCTTCGCCTTCGACGCTGAGAGTAGGTTTAGTATGGTTTGTAATGATTTTGGTCTTGTCAAAATTTATTTCGAGACCAACATTCTCGCTGTGCTGATGTAGTGCTGTCAGCATGTCCTGTAGGTCTCTAGCGGTATTACTTAGAAGAACCAGGTCGTCTGCGAATCTTAATGAAATGGGTTAGCCTTTTATTTCTGATATTGATGCCTCCCCTATTCCAGTTTATATCGTGTAGTATAAGCTCAAGTACTGCAATGAATATTTTTGGCGACAGTGGGTCTCCTTGTCTGGTTCCTCTTTGAATTGCGAACAGTGGGCCCTTTCTGTCTAACCTTATTCTACTTCTGCACTTACTATAAATATTCATTATTATATTGATGTATGTGTCGTCAATTTCATGATACCTAAGTGCCTTTACTATAGCGCTGTGGGAGATAGAGTCGAAAGCTTTTTTATAATCAATGAAGGCCAGGTATAGAGGCATATTGAATTCTTTGTATTTCTCTACTACCTGGCATAGCACATGGATGTGATCAATGGTGGAGAATGCTGGTCTGAAGCCAGCCTGCTCTATTGGTTGTTTGACGTCAATTTGTGGACCGATCCTTTTCAGGAGACACTGCGAAAATAGTTTGTAGAGATTCGACATTAAGCTTATTGGTCTATAGTTTGATACACAAGAAGGGTCTCCTTTCTTGTAGAGTAGAATTATTTCTGATTCACTCCATTGAGTTGGAACCGTCTCCTCTCTTAGTATTTCATTAAATAATCTATTTATTAGTCCTAATATTTGTTCTTCTCCTAATTTTAACGCTTCATTTGTAATATAGTCGGGTCCGGGGCTTTTGTTATTTTTTAGATTTCTAATAGATAACTGTATTTCTTTTCCAGTAAAGTATTGTGGTTTCTCGTTTTCAGTTTGATGTTTTTTATATCCTGTAATAATTATTCTTTCGTTTGTTTCTTGTTTTTGTCTATATAGGTGTTTGTAGAAATCAGTGGCCATTTGTACTAAATCTATTCTATCTTCTGTAGTTGCTTGTAATGTTTTCAAATTCGGTATCCATGATTTATTATTATGCAATTTTTTATGAATTCTTTTTATTCCGCTAGTTTGCTCTATACATTTCTCATATCGTTTTAGCTTGTAATTGTCATAGTCATCCTGTATTGTTCTTGGTATTATTCCATATAATTTTTTTAACTCTGTTTTTTCTTCTGTTGTTCTATCTGATTTTTGTTGTAGAGTGTGCCTTCTCGATATGAGTGACTTGATGTTATCGGATAATGTAAAGGTTTCTTTCGGTTTTGATACTTGTGATTCAGTTATGCTTTCTGTTAATGATTTTTCTAAAATATCATAGAGTTGTTGTATTGTTAATTTTTCTATGTCGGTTGATTCACGCTGGTAAAGTTTCTCTTCCAAAATATTCTTATATCTTTTTTGTTCTCTTATTGACTGTAAATTTGATCTTGGTTGTGTATATTTCTTTCTGTTTTTTCGTTTTTCATTTATTATTATTGTTCCTCTTAGTAATCTATGGTCGGAAGGGAACGTTAATTTCCTTATCACCTCTATATTTGTGAAGTAGTGTTTTTTATTTGACAGGATGTAGTCAATTTCATTCTTAGTGTATCCATCTGGCGAAAGCCAGGTCCATCTTTGATTTTCTTTCTTTTTGTACATTGTATTTAGTATTGTCAACTCTTGGTCTATAGCGAATTGTTTCAGTTTTTCACCACGTTCATTTGAGGCGCCTGATCCATATCTTCCTATTACTGAACCTATTTGTACGGGTGAAATACCGATCTTCGCATTGAAATCTCCTAATAAAATTATATTTTCCGTTGACTTTTCTTTCGCTCTACCTAAATCTTCATAAAATTGATCTATTTCTATTTCACTGGACTTCTCCATCGGGGCATAGCTTTGTATGATTGAAATTTGGATACATCCAAATTTTATGTTCAAAACTGCGACTCTTTCAGATATTCCATAGAAACCAATTATATTTAATTTGTGTTCTTTTTTAACTAAGAAGCCCACACCTCTGTGTCCTTCGGACTCTCCATAGTGATAAAATATGCACCAATTTAGTTCTTCAATTTTTAAACATTTTCTCTTCACTTCGGACAGTCCTATCACGTCCCATTTGACCCTTTCAAGGGCATATTCTAGTTGTAACATTCTTTTTTCTTTTTTAAGTGATCTCACATTATAGGTACATATGTAAATTTCTTGTTTAGTATTTGAAGCGTGGTTTGTTGTAACTAATTTTTTTAGAGGGTTTATTCCTGGAGGGTTGTTGTCATACTCTTCCTCGGTGACAAGCCGTTTTGGAAGACGTGCCGGGGGGGCAGCTGATTGCTACTTTTTTGTGTGAGTAACGTAATCTTTCATGTTTAGTTTCTTTTTTGGGTTGTTCTTGTTGTATTCTCCGTTATCATTTTTTGAAATTTCAGGTGAGGTGGACATGTTGCGTTTCTGGTTTATGGTATTTCCACTGTCTTGTGGGCTTCTAGATGAACTTGGGTTATTTACAGGTGTCGGAACAGAAGTCTCACCTATTTTTCCGTCTAGGTATACCAGTTTGTCATATCTGATAGCTACTTTTCTTCCCTTCTCTCTTTCTGATTTAGCAATTATTTGAAGTTCTTTTCTTTTCGAAAGTATGTTTGGAGGATAGTCTTCTTTAACATAATGTGTAGTTTTGTTAATTCTGGACTCTCTCAGAATAGTTAATTTCTTGCCAAATGTAGTCAGAGTAACCACCACAGGACGTGGGTTTTCGTTTTTTTTTTTTCCAATTCTGTATATATCCTGTATCTCCATATCTTCACACCTGACCTGAAATTCATCATTTATAATATCTAGTACTTTTTTCTGTAATTCAAAACTTTCGCCTTCTTCTATTCCGAAAAATACTAAGTTTCTCTTTCTTAAGCCTTTTTCCATGTAATCTATAGTTCTTTCTTGTTTTTGTATTTTTTCTTCTAATTCTGTTTGTTTTTCAGACATTTCCTGAAGCTTTGCATTGACTGTAGAGTCTATTTTCTGTAAAATTTCTTCTCTTAATTCTTGGACAGCTATTTTTTGTGTTTTTTGTTCTTCCCTTATTTCTAACAGCAGTGCTCTCATTTCTTCCATTTTTTTTTTTCTTTATTTTTTCTTTTTCTTTTCAGTTTAAATAAATAACAAACTGCTAGCGCCCTCTATTTTTATGTTCTGGAACTATTGCTTTGGTTAGGTGGCGTCCTCTAGCGGTAGTTAGTTGAAATTTAATTATTAGTGCCCTCTGTGGTCGAGTAGCGAAATTTACTCCACTTGTTTATCGATTTATGGTTCTTATTTTGGTGTCATAAAGGTTCTCGTATAATCCGTTAGATGTCGCTAAATTTTGATTGGAATGAACTTTGGACTCGGAATGATAATGCACTTTGAATGATTTGAGGTTATTTAGATGATATTTTTCTTCACAAAGTTCGCACAATGTTCTCAAAATTAATTAATTGTTTTTCACTTTAATGGCACTGTTTGTTTTTTGGACGCACAAATCGATTTTTATCGTAATTAAGGAGTTCTCAACACTTTTAGTCGGTAATGTTACTAGTCACTTTTTCACTGTTTTCACGCAATGTTTCTTTTGTCCTTCACTTACACAGGTTCATTTCAGTGTTTAGCACTCGATTTTAACGACTAATCACTATTTCAACACTTCATTATATATTTAAACTCAATTTATAACCACAGTCGATGTAAACAACAGGACACCAGCGCCCCCATCGCCAAGATACCTATAAGATAGATATAAGAGGTGATTTAAAAAATATAAAACACTTATATGTTTAAATGTATCTAATTCGAAAAAAACTAACTAAAAAGTTATAAATAAAAAAACTTAATTCAAAAAATCAAAAAATCCGACTGCTTCAAAAGCGAACTAAAAAGTCGTAAACAACGAATAAATCATGCTGTGTAGGCGGAGGATACACCAGATTTTAGTCAGGCGGCTTGCGAATATGTACGTCGACGTTAGACGTCGGTTTATTTTTTGTATTTTTTTTTTGTAAATTATTTTAATTGCTTCTATACCATATTATTCACCACATTCATAGATAACATCGAAATAATCAATTTGACGCGTAATATACGCAACAAATTAAATCTATGTGATCTTTCTCTACCAAATTGTACCGTCAATTTGCCAAAACCGAACACCCCAATACAGTATTGCAGGAAATTGGTATTTCAGCTCATAGAATATGGATACGGATATAATATATTTCCGCATGAATCTAGCAGCTAACTCCAGGAAATGGGTCATTACGGAGCTCAGTGATTCAGTGGCGACCTGTAGCTTGAGATTATGTTGCGACTGGCATAGGCTGGAGTTATTAGAGCTTGAATAGTTGAGGGGGCTCTGAAGGAGATTTTTGATGTATGCCACTTTGAGGAAGAGTTTGATTTTTTGTTTTAGTGGGTTTTGACGGTTTTGCCAGCCTCTGGTACCTTCTTTATTTTTGGTTGACCGTACTATCCCAAGACATAACTTTGTTTATTTTATTTGTGGTCCCAAAATACTACTCAAAACTACTATTTTATATATAGGTGGAATCTGGGATCGCGGTCCCGGTCCCGAAAGCCCCACGACCCCGTTTTCCAAATAAAATATTATTTCCTTATTTTTAGCTAGTTTATATTTTTTCCTGCATGTTTTGATTTTAAATTGAACGTTAAACTACGTGTTTTGGGAAATTTCGCAATATTGAGTCCAAATCCTCATTTTTTATTTCAATTACACGTAGGTTCTACTCAAACTCAATAAGCCAGGGGGTCTACACCCTAAGCACGGAGTCCGTAGTTTCGGCCTTCGTTTATGGCGTTTTCTAGTCTCTATCACCTACGGACACATGATTCGTTCGAACTAGGAATGAATGAGAACACAATTTGATAGTTGTACCTACTCTCAATGTATTTTACCCGTCCGAAAAATTGAACTGAAAACTTTTTTTCACTCCTAAATTTCGTAGTATACTTTCGGACCGGGCCCGTAATTTCGTTGACGGAGATAAGGAGTAGACCTCCAGGTAAGACCTACCCCTTTTCACTATCTGCCATGGATCAGTGACAATTTGTGTTTTTTCTGGCCTTTTCGCAATTATGATGTCGGCATCCAATCCAACTTGATGCAGCTGTATATCAGTATTTTATAAGGAGTAAAGGCGTATCTGACCAGCCTAACTGAGTTACTGTGTATCACGATACACCCTTTGAAAGATTGCTCAGGTCTGACAAAAGCATCCTCGTCAACTCACACGAATAACTCACACCTAAAAACAGAATCCAATACACTTACTTACTCACCGAACGAATTACATGCCTTTTTTGCAAAACAGCCTCGTGACCTTCACAAAACCGTTTATGTACTACATATTTTCCCTTTTACCTCGAATCAAAAACAAAATTAAGTACAACACAACATAACAGACCAATGACCTTCTTTGCGAACGAACAGAAAACAATTAGGGCATGCCCTATGTGATGGTTGGTAGCGGTGAGAAAGGTAACAAAGGGAGGTATTTTATTTCGTAAGAAATCTTCTGATCTGTTTCAATTAACGACGTACCTAAATAATACTTCATTTGGATTTTTAGAAAGACGCAATTTAATGCAGCGGGTAGTAGGAGTTGCCTGGTAGAATTCGTCACGTAACGAAAAAACGTTATGCTACCGAAAGTACGCCTGACCGCAAATGGTTTTTTTTGTTTTATTATTATTTCTCATTAAATTGTAATACGTCCACTTCTAGACATAGGCCTTCACCAGCACATAGGTCGCCACATCAATCAATCCAGTGCTGCTTGATCCACCGGATTTCCTGCGGTCTTCACCAGGTTATCTATATACGTATATTTATATATTATATAAACTTTAAAAGAAAAAACTCTAAATTGATCAAATTATGTTAAGTTATTATGTGTGGCTATGCCAAAAACACTTATTTACAACTAAACATGTGTTTGCTTCTCGTTTCTTCATGTTTCTCAGTACTAAAATTCAAATTAAGGCTTTTGAACCAACTCTTAAGGGGTACAGGACTGCAAGATGCCAGTTCCTAGGATCCTTGCACATAATCTTTGTATGAATTATGGCAACTGGCGTTCACAAGGAGTTGTTCGACACAAAATCGTCATATTCAGAAAAAAGGAAAAAAATAATTTTTCTACAGTAATCCAAGCGAAGAAAAATGTTTGCATCGCTCCGCTTCGCAAAATACAATAGGACACACGCCTAGAAAGAAATCGCGCGTTAAACAGAGGTTTTGGAGTGGTACCGGAAACTCGCGCAAAAACGCCCGGGTTATAATATAATATGGCATTATTTTTCCTTTCATTGGGCGGACAATACG
The DNA here is from genome assembly GCA_949775005.1 of Orthosia gothica. Taxonomy (NCBI): domain Eukaryota; kingdom Metazoa; phylum Arthropoda; class Insecta; order Lepidoptera; family Noctuidae; genus Orthosia; species Orthosia gothica. The sequence goes on from OX459052.1 coordinate 17,926,864, forward strand.
GATCATAAAGTTTTATCGTGGGAGGCTGATTTCACTGTTCGTTAAGCTTTTGTTAAGTATTAGTTAGTGTGTTGGTTATATTTTTGCTGAGCTGTGTGTATTTGTGTTTATGAGAGATTCGGTGGAAAAAGCAACATACTGGAAACAGTCTGGCTATGTAGGCGAACTTTTGCATACCTGTAAGATAACTAAGGTTAAAAAATATATATTTAATGGCAAGCGAACACCATTATATGCCATTATCTGCTTCAACTATATTGCAAGAAGGATGAATAGGGGCAGATTAAAGAAAAGATTAAAGGAGTATGCGCCAATGATTTGTCTAAAAAGGAGAGTGATTATGAGATGACGATAAATAGAGAAGAATAGAAGAAGCTCACACAGGACTGATCAGTGTGGTGAAGTTCGGGGGAGGCCAATGTTCAGAAGCGGGTGTCTTTCGAAATGATGATGATGATGGAAGAAGAAATGGTCGCCGACTCCAAATTAATTAGGATAAAAGCAAAACAAATAAGATAATTATCATTCTGATTCCAACAGTTATATTGCTAAATGCTTGTCTTAATCAAGGGAGTCCCAATAAATAAGCGTTAACCGTCTATTAACCTCAAACTTGCCGTCAAACTCAAATCCAGTGCAACCGACCGTCATACCCAGTCCGTTCCCTTTCTCGGATTAGCGGGGGAAGCACTTAAGATTTTATTTTTCGTCGTCTCTTTTACGTCGTAAAACTTGTACGTGGCTCCTATATTCAGAAAGAGTGAAAAGTGTAGGTATATGTAAAATTTTTAGACGAATATCGTATTTTATGTGAAAATTTTGCATATCTTTTTTTTATTTTTTTAAGAATTGTGCTTCAATTTTCAGGTAACGGTAAGCACTTTTCCTCTGCCGCTCATATTACTGTACTTAATAATTTTAACTATTTTAAGAAACAAATGTACCAAATTTTTATTTGTTTTATGCTGATCATTCGTATAAACGTAATGACTACAAGAGTAGAAAGAGAGCAAAGATAAAAGGAGATAGACTTGGTGAGTGATGATATCTTTTGAATTGGAATGAGTAATGAAGTAACAACTGATATGGATGAAGAAGACCCTTGTTGAAATGGCCTCAAGATATAAGAGCAAGAGAATAACGATGAGATGCATCATACGTTCCCAGAACAAAGAATAACATTGCAAATAAACACTTGAAACAGCATTGTATGTCTTCAAAACAAACAAACACCAAAAACCAAGCCTTCTTACCCGAAATGAACTCCAAATTCTGGTCATCCAAGCAACCAACCTTATTACTTGCATACATTACCAGATAAAATCGCATATTGGAAGCATAAAGTTTAACACTATACCAAAAAGCAATCATGGCAATATAAGCAAACAATTCTAATACTGTGCGACACAATTTATGCTGTAGTTCGATAGCAATTTTCGAACTGATTTAACTTTAGTGAACAATGCGCGTGCTTTTAGGAGATATAGCGGGTTACCGTCGGGTTTCGTAAGTTCTGGTGTGGTCTGGTTCAATTTGAGTCTTCGATTTGCATGGTAATAAGGAGTCAGAGGATGCAAGGGTTATCTCTAAACATAAGACCCTAGATTTGATTTCTGGGTCGGGAATGGTGTCATTGTTTTTTCAATCTGTAATTTCATTCCAGAGAACTACAGGCTTAAACGAACAAGTCAAATTCAAAAAAATCAAAAACCCCCGACACATTTTTGTTTCATGCTAAGTATGTAATTTATTTAGTAGTAGACACGCTTCGGTTGACATTATATTGAAAACGAAATTATTACACGATATCTTGCGAAAACACCCCGATTCAAACTCTGACTCTGACTGATTTTCTCCAAGAACACTCTCGATAAAGTCACACATCACACATCACATCGTCAGCCTATTAAGGTTTCCACTGCTGGAATACAGGCCTCCTCTCTGTGAGAGGGAATGGGCCGTAATCCACCACGCGGGCCCAGTGCGGGTTGGTGGATGTCACATGTCTTCGAATTTGATAAAGTCACATTTCAAACAAAAACAAACGATATCAAAATCTCAATTCATCCGTTTAGGTGCTATGATGCCACAGACAGATACACAAACACACAGGTACACATGTTCTTAGAAGTTTTGTCCCACATTTTCCGTCGGGGGTTAAAAATAGGTTCTACAAGAAAAGGAAGTATTTGACTGAATTATGATAAGTGCTGTTAAATACTTCAATCATTGGTCGTCAAACTACATATTCTGTACGGCGTTGGTTGTTAAAAATAGAAAATGTTTTAAAATTTCATCATTATCAGCCTTATAATGTTCCCACTGCTGGGACACAGGCATCCACTCCGTGAGAGAGGTAATGGGCCTTAATCCACCACACAGACCCAGTGCGTCACATGTCTTAAATTTTTGGTTCTAGGACATGCCAGTTTCCTCACGATGTTTTCCTTCACCATTTAAAAAAAAAACAGCTATTACATGTAATTCAATATGCCATAACCCATAAACTAAGCTTAGTAAGACTCTGGGCAAATAATATTTTATACTTTTACGTACAATATACTGCACGTCGGAAATAACACTTAGACCTAGATCCGGCCTACAGTAATACTGATTTCTGGATGTTTTACAGTTTGTTACCGAATTTATTAAAGGATGTATACTATTAAGCGTTACATGAACGTAATGAACGAACCCCCCATTTCATGTACAGCAAGTATTACTAAAACGGTGTCAGTAAAGTCAACGCGGGTCGCAGCAATTTGTGAACCAATCTACGCTGACGTGAAACAATGCAATCGATGCTGAAGCGGGAAGGAATCCGGTGTACTTCCAACTCGACATGATTCAACAGTTACGGTGTTCGCAAAGTTTTCGTGCAGTTTCGAAACCTTGATACGTGTTTTTGAGAATATACCTTGAGGATATCCGCAGGAGAACCAAAGTTAGCGATATAGCCCGAAGAATTCTGAAACTGAAGTGGTAGTGGGTAGGACACATTACTCGCAGAATGGATGGCCAATGGGGCTGAAAAGTAATGGAAAGACGACCGCGAACTGGAAAACGATGCGTTGGAAGGCCTCTCACTAGGTGGACCGATGACCTGGTTAAGGTTGCGGGAATGCGCTGGGTGCGAGACGCACGGGATTGGTCAATGTGGCCTGGGGGTGGCTTATGTCCAGCAGTGGACGTCTTTCGGCTAAAATGATGATGATTATACGTGTTTGACGTAAAATTTCACTGACGTTGGTCTAGAGGCCGCAAGCGCTACTGCTGAGGGGTCCTAGGCTCGATTCCCGGGTCGGTCAAAGCTTTATTATGTTTATAAATCTGGAATCTGTCAGTAACAGCTCAGCGTCTTTATTTATGCCTGTTTGATGGAACTTCACTCGTTACTTATTACAGAGGACTTAAACATAAATGGCGAAAGGTGGGTGTACTATGTTGCATCTCTGCTTAACCCTTCGGCGAATACAGGTATGAATTTATGTATCATCATCATCATCAGACTTTTATGTACCCACTGCTCGGACATAAGTCCGGACATAAGTCCGAGCAGTGGTTCCCTCTGTGAGACGAAATGGGCGACTCTTAAATCTTAATCTTCTTAATCCACCATGCGGGCCCAATGCGGGTTTGTGGATGTCACATGTATTAGATTTTTTATTTCTAGGACATGCCGGTTTTCCCACAATGTTTTCCTTCACCGTTTTGAGAAAGTAAAGCGGCTTGCGTGGGTTTGAACCCACGACCTACAACATATAAGTCGCGGCCGATACCACTAGGCCATTATTGCACTTAAATTTATTTATAATTGAATTTATGTATTTACTTCAAGCAATCTAGTAATCTATCAAGATTGGAGACTCTACACTCGAAATTGTGGGCGACTATGTGTACCTGGGACAAACGATCCAATTGGGTAGGGCCAACTTCGAGAAAGAGGTCAACCGTCGAATCTGACTCGGCTGGGCAGCGTTTGGGAAGTTGCGCGGTATCTTCTCGTCCAACTTACCGCAGTGTCTCAAGACGAAAGTCTATGACCAGTGTGTGTTGCCAGTGATGACATATGGCTCTGAGACGTGGTCGCTTACAATGGGCCTTATCAGAAAGCTTACAGTCACTCAAAGGGCAATTGAGAGGGCTATGCTCGGAGTTTCCTTGCGTGATCGAATCAGAAACGTAGAGATCCGCAAGAGAACCAGGGTTACCGACATAGCCCGAAGAATTGCCAAACTTAAGTGGCAGTGGGCAGGGCACATTGCTCGCAGAACGGATGGCCGATGGGGCAGAAAGGTTCTGGAATGGCGACCGCGAACCGGAAGACGTTGCGTTGGAAGGCCTCCCACCAGGTGGACCGATGACCTGGTGAAGGTTGCAGGGATCCGCTGGTTACGAGATGCACGGGACCGGTCAATGTGGCGACGCTTGGGGGAGGCCTATGTCCAGCAGTGGACGTCTTTCGGCTGATATGATGATGATGATGATGAATCAAGTTTTCCAGGTATTAATAAAGTTCGGCATACGGATGAAAATACTACTAACCTACCTACCTAACATATCTCAACATATCGTCTTTCAAGATACAGAGGCTAAATTTCTGAAACGAAATTATGTGTATTGACGCTAGTTTAGTTTACAATAGGGATGTAATGGAAGATATCGAGCAGAGGCGGAGGTGCAGAGCTTGATATCTATGGAGTTAAACGGAAGCGAAGGTGAAAACAAAAAGTAAAAAAATAATGACCTACTGATATTTCGTTAAAAAAACCTCTGCGTACTTTCAGAAGGATTTTTTTGTAGTTCAATAATGAAATCAAGTGTATTATATTTATTGATTTGTATCAAATACAGTTAGGGTGCACGGTTGGCGCAGTGGTTGCGCGATTGACTGCTGCGCTGCGTGTCGCGGATTCGATTCCCGCATGGAACAAATATTTGTATGACCTACAGATAGTTGTTCCGGCTCTGGGTGTTGTGTATGTGAGTTTATGTTTGTAAACGCACCCACGGTACAGGAAGAAATTCCTAGTGTGGGACCACGTTTTTTTAAAAAAAAAAAAAGTTTTCCGCCAATTAAATAAGTTAAAAAAAGATACACAAATTTCACACACTAATCTCACCGAACTTCAGATATATACCGACTTGATTGTCTTCTATTCGCCCACAAATCAATGTTCTGTCATAATTTCCACCACATTGAAAGGTATTCACTGAAATCAAATCAAAACAAATAATTTATTTGCATAATAGGTACATGTTAAAAAGGTGTAACAGACATTAAAGGTACATTGTATTATTTTATAACCAAAAAGGTGGGAAAATTATATATCAGGTACTAATGGCAACATTGAATATTATACAGAATATTTTTTAAATTCAATTACATTTAAAAAAAAATGTCAAATTAAAAAATATTGTACACAAGTCAAATCAAACTTCAGTAATTATTATATTTTTAATGACATTTCAGATAAAATCATTGATATTTCATATAAATAATCATTAATTGAATAATAACATTTTGTGACTAGGAATTCATGCAAACTTATTTTGAATTGGTCTATTTTTTGTAGGTCTGTGATACTTTTTGGCAACTTATTGTTTATTTTGGGTGCCGTGCCCGAAATGTTTTTACTAAATACTGCTTTTTTATGACGTCTTACGAATATTTTATTTTCGTGTCGTGTGTTTCTTGGATGGGTATAAAAATTTAGACTCGGTTTGACAAAGATCGCCACTTCATATATATAAAATATTTTGTTATATGTGTTAAGTGGCGATATTTTGATATATAACACACAAACACACATATAATTATGTGTGTTTGTGTGTTATTGTTATTGCAATTATCTATATTAGACCTCTATTACAACTCCGCTAAAAGCTTGCGAAGGCAGATGCAGGATGAGGACGAAACATTTCTTCCGGAAGTTCCACATTTGCGGAGGCAAAATCTAAATCCCATCACAACCCTAGTTTACAATGTCTCCGGCAAAATTCCAACTAAATATAGTTGGCCCGATAAAGGTCGAATTAGGAACATACCAAGTAATTCCCAGCTAGATAGCTATTCGATTGTACAAATACCTTTAGAAGGATTTGTCAAATGTTTGATCAAATAGTTGCTCGTGGAATCTTTGGAGGTTGTTTGGCAAATGTTTGAGCCAAGCTCTCAACTTTGATGGGAGTTGAACGAGTGCATTGGAGGTATGTGCAGAGATACGTAACGACTGTTTTTGTCAAAGGGATCGGTAGATTTGATGCATGGAGAATTCGATTGTTTTTTATATCTCCTGGCTATATTTCAGGCTTTCCTGGCTGGTTTTCGGGGATAACCAGGCGTTCTTGCAACCGGCTACCAAATTGTATGTCATCCAAAGGCCCACTTCGCCCACTGCTGACTTTAGGATCTTTTTTCTTATGCCAACACACTTCGAATGACCTTCCATCATCATCATCACCATTTCAGCTTAAAAACGAACACTGCTAGCTGGGCTTAAGACTCCCCCAAGTGTCTCTACATCAGCTGATCCTGTGCTTCTTGTATCCAGGGGATTCTCAGAGCATTCACCAGGTCATCAGTCTACCTTTTGGGAGGCCTTTCAATGCTGCGTCATCTGGTACGCGGTCGTCACTCCAGAACTTTTCGACCCCATCAACCATCCAATCTGACATAAATGTGTCCAACCCAATTCCGTTTGCCTTATTTTTTTTTTCTGCCTTTTTACCCGACTACGGCGAAGCCAAAAGGAAAGGCTATGATTTTAGCAGTCTATGTATGTATGTTTGTATTTACGTATGTTCCTCCGTAGCCTCTAAACGATTCATCTGATTTTGATGAATGACGTGTCAATCGATTCTTTATTATTGGCAGGGTAACATAGGATAAAAAAGATCCATAGTCGGGTTACAGTAGTCGCGTAATGTTTTATGTGGACCAAACTTCTTCTTCTTCTTCTGTGCTTGTTTCTATTCTGTGGTTCTTGCTTCAATACAAAAACGAAAGGGCAATTCCTCTAGTGCAGTATACAATTTTGAAATTGATGATACCCTGCGGTAATGGAAGATGACCTTGTTGACTAATGTCAACAAGGTTCAAGGACCAAATTGTTTGTTTTAATTTAATTTTTAATTTATTTTAATTTATGAATGGAAATGATGACCAAATTGTTCTCATCTATCCTATATTTTAACATGACAGCTACTTATTTCAATTACAAATGTTGGGCACTTGATAAACATGTTATAATTTGTGTTTGTTTAAGCACGGTGGTTTTGTTTATTTTGTGACACTCTAGCACTTTAGACTATTTATATTGCTGTGCCCTAGCAGGGTTCATGTATGAAACCTTTATACTTGTAACAACTTTGTAAACTACATGAATGCAATAAATTATTATGATTATGATTATGATTAGGTCATCTTCATACGTCGTTCGTCATTCTTCTTTACGGAATGTTCTCACGATAATTCATGAGAACATTCCGTCAGTTTTCACGAGATGGCAGTCCCTTCGGGAAATGACCGCTATGAACGACATCTCTAAGAAGAAAGATTGTCGACAAAAGCACCTTATATTACCTGCATAAGTCGACTTTTACATCGCCCAGAAACCTTTTGTGCGTTTGATTGATTGAGGATATTGCAATTTAACAGGAATTTATCCTTTGACGTACTGTAAATACGAACTGATACGGAGAATTTTCTAATAAAAACATTTGTCTAATAAGTGATATAGATTCTACCTTATTTTACAAGAAAGAAAGAATGAAAAAGTGTTTATTGTCACAGAAACCACCACACATTCACAAAATATTATCATCATAATCCGAAACACGTTCACTGTTGGACATAGGCCTCTCCAGAATATCACCACATTAACCGGTCCAATGCGTCTCGCATCGAGCGGATTCCCGGAGCTGTAACCAGGTTATCGGTCCACCTAGAGGGAAGCCTTCCACTGCGTCTTCCGGAACGCGGTCGCACTTCAAAACAAATTGACACAATTTATGCTGAAACTTAACTATTGTCGATATTATTTGTATGTTATTAAAGACAATACACATCTATCATGTAAAAAAACAAAAAAATATGGGACAGAAAAATACTGTTTTTTTTTTTTGGTTTAGGTGAATCAAAAGTTGGGTTTAAATGGTTGCTGGTTACAAAATTATTGGCCCTTGCAAACTTTGTATTACTATCAACAGAACAGAGTTTTGCTTTTTACCTGACTGCGTGACGCAAAGGTGGGTAATATTTTTATCACTCTCTGTATGTATGTTTGTTCCTATGTGGCGTTCTAGAGGCCAAACGCGTAGGCCAATTTTGATGACTCTTACCTCAATCGATTCGTCTTAACCTTGCGAGTATCAGAAGAATGCTGAGCAGTTGAAGGATACATTATCGCGAGCTGACTGACCAAAACCACATTTATCCTTCCGACTGCATTTATGATTTTCTTCTTGTGTACGTCTTCTTAGTTCGTTTCTTAAGTAGTCGGATCATAATGATTTTATTATAACAGTACCTATTTAGTTTTGTATTATTTTAATAAAGTTTATTTTCTAATAACATTGTAGTAGGTTAGGTTAGGTTAAAACGGGCTCCCCCCGGTGGGTTCCCGCATTGTCGATGCGGGGGGGCTCAGCAACCGTGGCTTGGACAACCACGGTGAAGCCAAGAGGAACCCGAGGAGGGGCCGCTCGTCAGGGCTTTTGCCGATAAGCCGACGACGTAGCGGCCAACATGTAGGTTGCGGTGTTGCCTAGGCGACATCGCAACTGAGGCGGGCCGCGATGTGGTATGGAAGGCATCGCGGCTGAGGGTCGGAGGCCGCGGCGGGAGAGGAGTGCCGGTGTTACGGTGCGCCGCTCGCCCTACCCTCCGCGGCCTGCACGGGGTCGCCACCGTCTGATGGCGGACGGTCCTGACCCGTCACAGGGGGACCAAGGGTGCCATACACGGGGTCGTTTGGTACCCATGTGCTGGTTTGGTTCCCGGGGTGGTCACGGCGTACTGTGTGTTCTGGTGCGCCGGTGATGGGGGTAAACCCCAGAGGTGGGTCCGGAGACGGACAGTCGCGGCGGGTTCACGGATGTATGCTAACGCGTTCCCGTGTTCCCGCCATATGCGGCACAGGAGGACACCGTGGAGTTTTTAGTGGGTTAGAGTCCCACATAACTGCGCTATCTCCCCGTGGTAGCGCAATATGCATGAGCATTTCTCCACGCAAAAAAAAAAGAAAAAGGTTAAGTAACGGGTTAGGTAACGGGCTAAGTATTATATGATCTATGTATTAACTAAAAGTTGCTTATGTTTGTTTGTTTGTCCCCAATTAAAGGCTAAAGTTACAAAACTTTTCAGTTATGCCTTTTTTCTAAGAAGGCTGCCCACACAGTATGGTGTAGTCCCACGGGAGATAGATTTCAGACTTCGCTCAAAACTCATTCTGTATGCTAGGTTCTCTTGGGGATAACTTTGATGCACTTCGTTTTCAGGTTCACTCTGCTTTTAGACATATCAAAACATAAGTTCTTTATTCATAAGAGAGGTATACCAACTGAATCGAATTCTGCCGGGTATGAATTACTAGCTTTTTAACATGACTTCGCTCGTATTGATGAGAAGGTTGACAGAGATTGCAACCTACTCATAATTAACTCTTTTTTTAGGGTACCGTACCCAAAGGGTAAAAATGGGACCCTATTACTAAGACTCCACTGTCCGTCTGTCTGTCTATCTGTCACCAGGCTGTATCTTATGAACCGTCATAGCTAGACAAATGAAATTTTTACAGATGATGTATTTCTGTTGCCGCTATAACAAAAAAAAAAAAAACAGAATAGAGTAAATATTTAAGTGGGGCTTCCATACAACAAACGTGACTTTTTAGCCGTTTTTTGCGATAATGATGCGGAACCCTTCGTGCGCGAGTCCGACTCGCTACTATTCGGCTATTTTTTCTCGCGGCTATTTTTTTTAAGTTGGTAAAAATCATTTATCCATTAAATGAGAACTGGTGTGAAGAACCACTCACCGTTGCTGATTGGCACAGAGGCAGTGGAACGCGTCCACAAATTTACATACCTCGGGAGTGTCGTGTCAGAGACTGGAGGAAGTGAAGAGGACATCGCTTCACGGATCGCCAAAGCCCAAGCAACCTTCGCGCAGTTGAGACCTGTTTGGCAATCGCGGGAACTGACCCGAAGGATTAAACTCAAAATCTTCTGGTCCAATGTCAAATCCGTGCTGCTCTACGGGTGCGAAACGTGGAAGGTCACACAAGGTCACAAAGGACATATGACGCCAAATACAAGTATTCGTCAACCGCAGTCTTCGTTGCATTCTCGCAATTTAATGGCCCGAGACCATCTCCAATGTAGAGCTGTTGGAGAAATGCCACGAGAGCCCGATCGACCGCCAGATCAAGCGTCGCAAGTGGAGGTGGATTGGCCACACGCTCCGAAGGGGCCCGATCACGCAAGCAAGCTTTGGACTGGAATCCCCAAGGGAAAAGAAAGCGTGGCCGTCCCCGTCAAAGCTGGCGTCGCACCGTGTTGACACAAGTGACGAGCATCGGAATGGCATGGAGCGAGGTGAAGTGTGAAGCTCAAGACCGATCGCGATGTAGGACATCTATGGACGCCCTCTGCCCCATCTTAGGACATTAAGTCAATAAAGTCAAAAATCTATTAAACCTTTTTCGTGATTAGTTTAGATGACCCATGTTACAGAAGGTTTTATTGAGAATTACTACACACATCAACACGGTCTAGGGATATTTCATTCTCAATTAAATAACTCGAAAAGTACTGGCCACATTGGAATCTTTTATACACCGATTTGTTTGTAATTTATCTCAGACTAATTCCAAATTAAAATTTTTGAAAATTCTTTTGTTTCGGTGGCATAAAAATGTCTTGATGTGTAGGAGAGGGAATTTTCATGTGTGCGAAATTTAGAAAACAATACGAATTACATTTAGTTACAGTTTTTTTCATTTTTAAACGAAAGATAAAGTTATAATTGAGGTATTGTAGCCATGCAACGCCAACATTTGACGAGGGCGGAGATGTTACGAGCTGTGGGAATGCTGGAAGCTGGGTCTGTTCAGCGTAATGTTGCTGAGGCCATAGGGACCCACCAAAATGTAATTTCAAGATTGTGGACACGCTATCGTGCCACAAGTGAAGTAGCGGAGAGGCACCGGGGGCCAAGTCGCATCACTACCCCCAGACAAGACCGATTTTTGCAAATTACTGCGCGAGGTCAACCAAATGCAACGGCGACTCAATTGGTCCAAAGGCTGCGAGTGGAACACCAAGTGCTTGTGAGTGACCAAACTGTATGAAGGTGACTGCATGAAAGCAATCTACGCTCTCGTAGACCACTCCGGGTCCCACCTTTACGGAGAGGCAATCGTGGACGACGATTAGAATGGATTCGGAACCACGTGGACTGGGGCCGTGAGCAATGGTCCAATGTGCTGTTCACGGATGAATCCAGGTTCGGCTTCCATCCAGATTCACGAAAGACGCGTGTTTGGCGAGTTCCTGGACGATGGAGCCGTCTTCAGAACCCTCAGGAAGTTCACCCATACCATCATCATCTGCCTAGCCTTTTTTCCCAATTATTGTTGGGGTCGGCTTCCAGTCTTACCGGATTTAGCTGAGTACCAGTGTTTTACATGAAGCGACTGCCTATCTGACCTCCACAACCCAGTAACTGGGTAACACGATACCTCTTGGTAAGACTGGTGTCAGATTTCAGGCAAGTTCACCCATACCAAGGAGGAACAATTATGGTTTGGGCAGGAATTCGTCTTGGAGGACGGACGGATCTCGTTTGGGTGCGGGGCAATATGACGGCAGAACGATACGTCCAACAGGTGCTGGGGCCCGTAATCTTGCCCCACAGAACACAAATGGGGCAAGATTTCCTGCTCATGCACGACAATGCCCGGGCACACACGGCGAGAACGGTAGCAGCTTGGTTACATACACACAATGTTAGGGCCTTAGACTGGCCTGCTCAATCGCCAGATCTAAATCCCATTGAGCATGCGTGGGATATGCTGCAAAGAAGAGCTCTGAAGGAAGTTCCTGAAAATCTGGCTACAGAAGATCAACTTTTTGCGCACCTCAGAAGGTCATGGGACAATATTCCGCAGCAAGACATTGACAACCTTGTTCTGAGCATGCCGAATCGTTGCCGATGTGTTATGAACATCATGGGCGCTTTCTCAGACGTAACTTCAAGTTTATAAACACAAATTAAATGATTTTTCTATTTTTTTCAGTTTTTACTCATAAATTAAAAGTTAATTCATATACGGTTTCCGTCTATGCTTCATTTTTTTTCCATAAAATCCGGAAATTTTAATCGAAGTACCATTCTTAAAAAAACCAATAACCATTATTAAAAAATGGTAGAATATTAAATAACGTATCTTTTAAATATATACAACATTGAAAGTAATTCGCTTTTTTAAAAATATCCCTAGACCGCGTTTATTTGAAACAAAAACGATTTGTATCAAACAATAGGATGAGAGGCTTTAGACAAAGTCTCATTCAGTACTATCAACGAATGTGATGATGGACTAAATGCCAAAATGTACGGTATTGACATCGCGTGACATCAATGGCATTTGACATTCTCATAATTTAGGTAACACACGTGAAACTTACAACACCCCTCTTTTGCCGGCGGGAGGTTAAAAATAACTTTAATTTAGCAAGGTGGTGTCAAAAAACGAAGAAACGAAAACAGGAACACCGACTTCCTAAAATAAAGTTATTTTTCACTTTGTAGTGTTTTTTTTGGAAGTCGGTTTTTTTTTGTAATTTTTTTTTTATCGGTTCACTCAAACCAATTAAAGTAAAAGAAAAATTTTTGAAAACTCGCATGTAGCAAACGGCAAAACCATTCTAAATTCTATCTGGAACACTTACTGCGTCAGTTAGTATGTGAAAATTAGCCATCTTCGCTGAATTACATCTACGACTTAATGTCCCGGAACCCTTAGTGTATAGAGAGCTGTAGAGCTGTATATAATGGCTGGGATCGATGTTAAAACGTAGAATTATTTTTAATTTAGCAAAACACCTGAGGCTCTAGACAAGTTACCTTCTATGAAAATAAAACGTCATGCAAGTGATTGGATTAAAATCAAAAATGTATGGGAATGTCATCAATTACTTATATTTTGGCATTTCGACCCACATAGCACTGGTAGCTTCGGAATAGAGCCAGCATTGTCAAAACTTTACACACAGACCAAGTGTATCGATCAGTGACAACGTTAACTCAAATAAATTGACGACCCACCCGTGTTATTTCGACACATTAGTGGTAATGAAACTGTCGCTAAGATTTGTAGACCATGTGTTACAAAAACAAACATCAACTTTTTTTGACAGAAAGTCACGGCAAACCCATCTTCATATTAATATCTCATGCCAAAACGACACGAAAACTAAGAAGACATAACAAACTTGCAGTTGGGATTATTATAGTGAAAAACCAAGATATACGTACTTCCATAGTCCTAGATTTTCCTTGAAAATTTTACACACCTCATTTATACAAAATCAAACAATTGAAAAAATTTAATAAGAAACTCAGCTTTATCCTATCCATACCCTAAGTACGAAACTCATTTTGCCGAGTAAACACAGTCGGCGCAATTTTCGTGTATGCAGTCTGTGCTCAAGACCATTTATTTGTTGAGGATGGAGTCCGCCGGCAAATGTATCGCCTCACCCCCTTATTTAAAGGAGTGGGTAGTGGCCGAAGTTGTGTCAAGGGGCTCTTGAAGTAATTAAACGGTGTTTGCGGGGAGTGGGCCCTTAGAGCGATTGTTTGAAGCGGTTGGGTCTTAAATTGTGGCGTATGGTGTATTATTGTGGGAAGGTATGTTTTTCTAAATGGATTAGGAAGGGCTGTGTGAAACTGCACTGCAGTTCTAGTTCAGAAGTCAAATTCTCCCAGAATGATGAAGTTTGCAATGAGTGATGGAGGGGCAGGGTAGAAGAGTTTACATCTCTCATCATTTGCGCTGGCTTTTGAGGAGCTTGTATGTCTCAGGAAGCTTTTGCAGCTCTATAGGGGTGCAAAAGGAGTTAATGTTCATATAAGGGGTGTCGACTATCCCGTTCTTGTTTCCATTTCTCGATGCGGCTGGTTACATCGCGGCGAGCATCTGGTGGAGCTATACCCGCCAGTGGATACAACATCACAAAAGGGGTAGGATTCAAACACCCAATGACCCGGTTATAATCCAGAAAATGTAATTTAGTTTTCCTGAGCTTATCGCAATTATTATCGCTTATTTGGCGTCGGTACTAGATGTGTTCTTTTTGTTCTTCCTCAACTCAAAAAAATGTACAGAAATAGTTTTTATTACTCTACATGAAAAGAGGGGTTCTTTTTCCGTTGCCATGGCAATTGATTCGAGTGGAGTGGAGGACAATTCCTTCAAAAGGACTTAGAGTTATTTCATATTGTTGGTTAAGATGCAAAAAGCTTGTAATTATCTACCTAATCGAATAGCGGACGATAAAATATTAAGCACATAACTTAAATGATGATGTACTGAGATTCTATAGCAACACAATATACAACAGACGTCTTGATTTATTCATAAATGAGAATGAAGAGTGAAATCTAAAAAGAGTAGGTGCATTTGAACTTAACGCTTCGGAGAACTTGGATTATTACTTTTGTGTATTTTCTTTTTCCTTATATGCCAAATTTCTTAGAAATCAGAAGCTACTTCCGACACACTGGCAGTACTAAATAGAACACGAATCAATAAATAAATGAAATTAGCAAAATCATGAAAAATAATTGTCATCAACTCACAAACAGTACTAAAACCTATATTATCATTTATCCTGCAAATAAAAACCAATTTACTCCATACGCCGTCAATTGTTACCCAAAAGAAAAGTATTCTCAATATAAACGTGACCTAGATGCAGTGTATGCAATATACGCAACTGAGTTAGTAGAGCTGCGGGCTGTAGACTGGTCGTATATTATTAGTTTTGTTTTGTAGTAGTCTATCTGTATATGAGAAGCAGAGTTTGATTGGAAGCGTATCTCGAGTTAGTACATACACACACATACACACACATACATAGGTTACCTTATCATCGCGATTATAATATGGGCTGGCTATATATATAGGCTGTATCTCAATAAGTGTGATAGCTAGACATTTGAAGATTTCCGCTATAACGCCAAATACAAATTACAAATAAAAACAGAATAAAAGAGAGCCCCACTTAAATATTGATATTTAAGTGGGGCTCCCATACAACAAACGTGTTTTTTTGCTGTTTTTTGCGATAATGTTACGGAACCTTTCGTGAGCGAGTCCGGCTCGCACTTGGCCGGTTTTTTAAAAGTAATACGATAATAGAAGTAGTGTCGTTAACTCATTATCATGCACTTAATAGAAGCTAATGGCTAGGACTGTTTTGTTATTGTTAAATTTAAAAAGTCTAACGGGAACACATTACTGGAATAATAAGCGTCTGACATCCGAAACCAGGTCATGGCCTATCTTTGTTCCACTTTCGCCCAAACCTGCAAACATTCAATTCCACAAACCATCAAACATACTTCAAATTTATAACCTTAGATACTAAGCACTACATGAATGAGATAAGAGGTAACCTTATTGTTTTCCAACAACACTCAAGAATTACATTTCAAAAACAACCCAAAGTCCAGTAAATCAGTCCAATCCATTACTACCCAGAAATATTTCAAATATTCCTTCAGTACACTGCTCTACTTTCAGGAAGTTATACCCTGAAGACAAACTTTGTCCCTGCGGACCTCAGGGGTCAAGCGGCAATCGTCGTGAAATCACTGCTTCTGAGGATTGTAGGAAATTGAGTAGTAGATCTGGTAATAACAAGCTACTAGATTTAAGTTTAGTCTAGAATAATTCATGGCTTAGTAATATGGCTGTTTATTTACGCCGATTACTAGCTTTTGCCCGCGGATTTGCTTGAGTATGAAATCTTCTCACCCCTTATGACAGCGGTCACGAATTACAGTACTAACATTTTATTAATGTCCCTCGGCAAACTTCGTGTTTCGTCCGTCGTTGGATTTCTATAAGTTGCCTTTTGCACTTAGTGCAGACCGGACGCTCTCAACCAACTTGAAAGTATATAGAGTTGTTAATACTCTTTTAACACAATATAATTTATTTCAAAAATGGGAGGAAAGCTGCTATTACATATACAGCTCCATCTATTTTACACGGAAATCAAAACAAAACTACAATTAAGTAGTTCATTGCTGTGGCCTATCTTTCAGTGAAAGATTGATATCTAATTGGCCAAGTACTTCCAGAGATACCTCCTAATAACAAACTAACAATTTAACAATCAATCAATCTGCCTAGCCTTTTTCCCAACATGATTGGGGTCGGCTTCCAGTCTAACGGGATTCAGGTGAGCACCAGTGTTTTACATGGAGCGAATGCCTATCTGACCTCTACAACCCAGTAAATGGGTAACACGGTACTCCTTGGCAAGACTGGTGTCAGATTTCAAGCTTCTGAATACCCGTGACGACTGTCAAAGATCTACGAATGACAGCCGGGACCAACGGCTTCACGTGCTTTCCGAGGCACGGAGGAAACTCGGTATGTTGAAATGGTCACCCATCCACTACCGACCTTGCAAGCGTTGCTTAACCTTAATGATCGACCAGTGCGGCTGTTATTATTTAGCCACGAGCTCCTCAAACTAACAATTTTATATTTTATAATATTAATTTATAAACCATTACTTTATTTACATATTGCAGGCTAAATGTCTCGTCTCAGTGAAAGAAGGAAAGAGCAGTGATTACTAGGGTTGTTTACAGCGTGTTGGTACTTAGATCATTAAGGTTTTCCTTCCTCCGTTTTCCTGCCTTTTTCCTTAAACGGGGAAATAGAACTTGAGAAATGTCTACTTGTAACATTGAAAACACTTTTATGTAGGTTAAGTGTCTGTACATTTTTGTGTAATAAATAAATTAATGAGTCTTATTCACATACCGGGGTAGCCTTGGCATAAAGATTGCTTACTAGAGTGCGCGCAAGATAAGTCTGCGCGCGGCCAAAATCGGAAATAATCGTTTGTCATTTATGTCAGGTGCCAAGAGATTTTATTGTATTCCGTGTTTTTATTCGTTTCCGAAGTAAATAATATCCATCATTATGCTAAAAGTAATTTAAAGTGATGGCAGGGATGTTTCCTTGAAGTGAACAAGACAATAACGGGCCTACGGTACGGTTTTACAAAGATAGAGCCCATGTTGCTTATTTGACAGGTAACTTTTAGGGATACCACAATACTAAAATTTCCCTAAATTTTCGTACTACCGGTGCCCGACAGTATTGGTTTTGGGTGGTACATAAATATATCAGCGGGACAGGATCGGCATCATGTAATGTAATGCTTCATTGTTATTTTGTTTTAGGCGTTTCTGAACGCACCGTTACCCAAATAACTCAAGAGGATTATGTGGCAGCAGCTTCTTCAGTAATTTTTTATGAAGTAATTAAAAAAGAATTGAAATTTAAGGTATTAGCCACTGCAGGACCATTGGTAGACCAAATTTAACAGTAGGATAGGTATGCTAAGTATGTAGGCTAAATTTTCAATAAAAGATTAACAATAATTTCATGAAGTTTTTTCATCATATTCTATGCAAGGAGAAAAAGCTTTTAATTAATTATGCTTAACTTAAATTCGAGTAATGAAAAATGACTATTGTAGGAAAAAAGAACAGTTATGCTGGCAACATTAAGCACGCCACCCGTCGCGCGCAGACTTATCGTGCGCGCACTCTATCTACTTTTATAATATATTGTTGTGTTAACAATTGCAAGTGGCATATGACTACGATTATCCCCGTAGAATATTTTCTTATTTCATACTTTTTGGAGCGCTATTTTGTTGCAATCGGGTTTTAGTTTTTAATAAATAAAAAAATATAAATTGTTTTTTATGTTTCTTTTTTTGATCAAGGCAGCGTTCGGACAGTTGCGCGGTATCTTCTCGTCCAACTTACCACAGTGTCTCAAGATGAAAGTCTATGACCAGTGTGTGTTGCCAGTTATGACCTATGGCTCTGAGACGTGATCGTTCACAATGGGACTCACCAGAAAGCTTACAGTCACCCAAAAGGCAATGGAGAGGGAGCGGCTATGCTCGGAGTATCCTTGCGCGATTGCATCAGAAATGTAGAGATCCGCAAGAGAACCAGGGATACCGACAGGACAGGGCACATTGCCCGCAGAACGGATGGCCGATGGGGCAGAAAAGTTCTGGAGTGGTGAACGCGAGCCGGAAGACGTTGCATTGAAAGGGCTCCCACCAGGTGGACGGATGACCTGGTGAAGGTTGCGGGGATCCGCTAGATGCAAGACGCATGGGACCAGTCTAAGTGGCGACGCTTGGAGGATGCCCATGTCCAGCAGTGGACGTCGTTCGGCTGATATGATGATGATGATGATTATGGGATTTTATTTTATATGTGCAATACGGCTTTTAGTAAAATTCTTGTCAAGCCTTCTGAAAGATTAAAAATGAAGTAAAAGTCAAGCTAAACAAAAAACTACCAAACACACCTGAAATCCTGCCCACTCCAAACCGGGCAACAGGGGGTGAAAATATATCAATCCAATCCATTTATTCCCCTGAAATATTCCAAGCATTCAGCCCCGTTGAGCTGGCCCACTTTCCGCGCGTTATACCCTAGGGACAAAGAGAAAACTTTTTGGAGAATAAACTTTTAAAATAAGCCTTTTGAATTTGCGAAAGTATCAATAATAGCCTGCCAGTCATATTTTGTGAATATGGAGTTATAAACGAAGTTGAACAAAAAATAAGCAGTCATGGGACCTGCCAACTGAAGTGAAACTTGCAACTTTGGAATAACTGTGTTTTTGATACAACACAATTATTACATCACGTCATTAGCATTTCGATGACGATGTCGTATTAGCATGTCGCTGACGCAAACATATAAAATTTGCACGTCCCAAAAATCACTCAACGCTCCAAAAAAGGGCTCACTTAAATTATTGCTAAAAAAGTTTTATAATCGCGTAAAGTATCCTATGTACTCGTATGTCCTTTTCCAAGATTCATTCTATTTCTAAACCAAATTCATCAGAATGTGTTCACCGGTTTAGGCGTGTTACCGTAATAAACATACAGAAAAAGTTACTCTGCATTAACAATATTAGTAAGTTTAAGTATATGAATAAATTACGTTTCGATTATGTGAAATTTTTAATTATATGTAGAATCGTATTTTTTAATTCGTTTTTCATTCCAGCTATTTTGTATTCCGTTGAGGTCTGATCGAATTAATTAATAATGTAGAGTTCTCTTACATAAAATTTTATTTAAATCGTTTATTATCGGAAAGTCAAGCCTATTGACTTTCCACAACACCATCATCATAATCGGCATCAAAACATCCAACAACCAACATCCTTTCCAATGCACATAGTGGTCTTGGTATAGGATGATTCCATTCACGGATCGACCATGGCAAACGTAGCTTTTCCTTCGATCGACCCATGTTGCTGATTTTATTTAGACAAGAGCCCAAGAGTTTAAGAGCCAAGTGCCCAAGAGCCAAGAGCCCAAATGCCCAATAACCAAGAGCCAAGAACCCTAAAACCCAAGAGCCCATGAGCCCAAGAGCCCAAGAGCCCAAGAGCCCAAGAGCCCAAGAGCCCAAGAACCCAAGAGCCCAAGAGACCAAGAGCCCAAGAGCCCAAGAGCCCAAGAGGCCAAGAGCCCAAGAGCCCAAGAGCCCAAGAGCCCAAGAGCCCAAGAGCCCAAGAGCCCAAGAGCCGAAGAATCCAAGAGCCCAAAAGCCAAGAACAAAAGATCTAATAGCTCTAACTGAACTTAACCTACCAGGGGACATAACATAAGATTTAACAAAACAAAATAGTATTAAAAAAAAATATGCAAAGTTCAGAACATGCAGAGAACTGAAATGCAAACTATGGGTACGTGATCCAAAGTTCTTTTGACGCTCAAAAAATCAGGTCACATCGGCAAATGGTAAAAGTCGTTAAAATGCACATAAAATGCATTTCATTTCGAGCATTTACATATATTTTTGTACCCGAGTTTAAAACTTGGAGGAAATTTTAACCAGGAGAGATTTCTGGTTTTTGTAAAGTACACATTCTGTGAAACCAAATTTAATGTACTTTCATAAGTAGAACTTCTTCTGTGAAGCCTTATGTAATGTGCTTTCATAAGAACAACTTCTTTGGCAACGTTCAAATCTCTGACATTATCACAATCATTCGCAGAATGTTTCAAACAAAGTTCTGAACGCTTTCAGTACATTTAACGTGTTATACACACAATACTGCCAACATTAAAATTCCTTGCGTTTTCTTCCAGACTACCATTCGTACACAAATTACTGTATGTCCATATAAAGATACCGTTATACCGCCAAAATTCATTCGCAAATACCAAAACAGCTGAAAAAGTTGACTACTCATCTAAAACAATCCTTATACCTTTGAAATAAGAACGCAATCAAATCAAATTTCAGTTGGCCAGTAGTAAAATGTTACCTTGGGATAGCTTGACAGGGATGTTTCGCTTCAGTACCGTTCTGGACGTTGTGCAATTCAGACGCGTGTCAGTTTTTGCGGTTCCCGCGATATAAAGTTCGGTATTTTAAAAGTTTTCCTCGCGATGTCGGACATATTGGATATTTTGTGAAGATTTCGTGTGTTGACGTTGATTAGTTAATCTTTTTTTGTTTGAAAATGTGGATAATGTGATTCAGCTTATTGTGGATTTGAAAGGTAAGGCCTTTACTTATAAGAGGATTTTAGGATTTGCTTGTTAAACACATTTGTTCGCATAACAATGTTAAATTTTCATTAGTCCATAATACTACTTAAATATTTAATATCCGGATCGTGTTATTTTTTGTTACGCTGCTCTGTTTAAAAATGGAATACACATTTTGGCTCTTATTTACAAACATATCTGAGCTGCTTTGGAACTGATTAGCAGATTCTAAATTCAAATTCTAGATAATAGATTTGTTGATGTTTATAATTTTCACTCGTTAACACAGAAAATGATTCTTCCGCAACACAAATTCTAAATTTGAATTTAAATATCAAAGAACAAAAGACGAACCATGTTCTATAATTTTCTCTTTGAGATCAAACAGTTGCCTTATTAGGAAAATTGTTCATTAACTACCAGACAAAAATTTATATCGTACACATACTGCCTGGTTTATGTATTTATCGATATCGAAATAAAAAGTTTTGAAATATTTAACTACGTTTATTATCTCAAATGACACCGATAATTAATTCAGGCGTTAGGCAAAAACACGATTTAAGTATGCAAAAGTCAACTCACAAGTGAAAAAAATGTTGTTCAATACTTTTTGAGCGCACAACTAAACAGGATGTAGCGAACAGCTGTTTTTCTTTTACGGGAAGTGGTTTTTGCATATTATATCGAATCTTTCATTCATAAATAATTCCTAATGCCTGGATAAATGTTAGATAGTGAAAATCACGTGTTTTTATTTTAACGATTTATACTTGTTAAAATAAAAATGTTTAAAATAATATGCGTTCATTTTAATTTTAACTCACAAGAAAATTATTACCAAAGAAAACAAAAAACACTTATAACATAAGATTAAGAGTTTGAGTTGGCGGTTTGGGTTCGGAGTTTGAAAACCTCCAAACCAAACCAAACAATTATTACCTAAGATTTTGTAACAAAATCCCAAGGCCTTGCTGCTGGCGGAAATTTTCCGAAGGACACTTAAAATAGATGGTCGTTATTATCAATTATCTTCCGTCGTTTGTTAACATACATTGACAGCTTAAATCATGGGCTGTGAAGGCAGTAAATCATCATCATCTGCCTAGCCTTTTCCTAATTGTTGTTGGGGTCGGCTTCCAGTCTTACCGGATTCAGCTGGGTACCAGTGTTTTACATGGAACGACTGCCTATCTCACCTCCACAACCCAGTAACTGGGTAACACTATACCCCTTGGCAAGACTGGTGTCAGATCTCAAGCTTCTGACTACCCGTAACGACTGTCAAAGATCTTCAAATGCCAGCCGGGACCAACGGCTTAACGTGCTTGGCGAGGCACGGAGGAAACTCGCTATGTTGAAATGGTCACCCATCGACGGACCGACCTCGGCAAGCGTTGCTTAACCTTGAATATCGACCCGTGCGGCTGTTATTATTTAGCCACGAGCTCCTCAGGCAGTAAATCATTGGTTAAAATTAAAACTAACGTCAAAAATTATGATCCTTTAGATTTTCTTAATTTAGAATAAGAATAATTTTTTGTTAAAAAATTACATTCAAATGCGTTGCTTCCTGGAACTCACACTAGGATTCCCTGTGTCGTGAGATCCAGGCTCCTTTGTTCCGATTACATTTATTGCTGTTCATGTAATAGGTAATATATAAAACGATACAATAAATTTCCAAATTAAATCTAATCTACTTGTAATTTGCAATAAAAGGAATATAAAATAAAAAGCTAAAACTAAAATAAAACAGTATATAACTAAGTATTTGTATAGTTATGCAAGTACCTATGTTGTGTGTGATTGTGATGGTGTGTATGTATGTGTGTTGATGTGTGTGTATGTGTGATAGTGCGTGTTTGTGCGGGCGTATGAATTAAGATAGTGTGTTGGTGTTGCGAGTGTGTCTATTTGTTATACCTATGAATGTTTATGATTATGTGGCAGTTTGTGATATAGAATAATAAATATTAAATAGAGATATGTATTAGTGCCTATCAAACATACTTTTTTTTTTAAGTGATTAAGTTTTCGTCATATCATAGTCCAGAGTAAGAAGCCATTTGGTAACCGTAATTTCGCATTTAATTTGAGTAAGTTGTAGAATTTTGAGTTGGTAATTGAGTGTTGCGTAAATGTACGGTCCCATAAAACCGAATGGCCTTCTACCGATTATTTTAGGAACCTTTTCGCATTGTACCCTTCGACTTGACAGAATACAAGTGAACATGGAGGTTTTGTGAAATCTCAGAGTGACAGATAGGACATAAAGCTGTCTGACTCGAAGAACTCCCACTTCGGTGTAGAGTGTGTTAGTGGGGTACCGGAATGGTCATCCGTTTGCAACCTTAAGCAGAGCTCGTTGAGCTCTTTCAACCCTTATTAACTATGATTTCAAGCCACCAGGACAGGACAGGCCAGGACTGATTGACAGAAAGAGAAGTATCATCTTTAGAACTGAGTCATCTGCAATTTTACCCCGTTGCTTAAACATACGGAGCATCTTTTAAAGCATCATTTAAAAGCAAAGTATAAATATTGCTAAAAACACTTATAGTCGTGGCAATATAAGAAGTCGGATTTGACAGCTATAAAAATACTTAATAATAATTAAAGTTGATGCTTGCGAATGATACTCGTTGTTATAGTTTATGGGTAGCATAGTAACCATCTTCTTTTTACCCGATTGCCGAAGGATTTTAATGTGTTTATCAGTATATGCATAGATGTATATTTATCCCTAATTGGCGTTCTAGAGACAAAACGAGTAGGTCAAATTTGATGATTCTTACGTCAATCCATTCGTCTTAACCTTGCGAGTACTGGCTACATTAAAATGGGAAAATAGAACAAGTAAAATTTCACAATTTAAAAAACCCCCGACACATCTATCTTGCGAAAACACCCCGATTCAAACAGTAAAATGACCATAACTTTTGAACGGCTGAACCGATTTTATTCAAACATAGCTAAGAACACTCTCGACCAAAGTACCTCTCAAACAAAAAAAAATAAATCGAAATCGGTTCATCCGTTTAGGCGCTATGATGCCACAGACAGACACACAGATACACAGCAACACACGTGAAACTTATAACACCCTTTTTTTTTCCGGCGGGGGTTAAAAACTTATAACAACCCTTTTTTTTTTCCGGTGGGGGTTAAAAATGGCGGCTTTTGGGGGTTATATTGTGGGGAACCAATCCTTTTTTTCAGTCCCATCTGAAGGGTTTTAAGATGTGACTTCAAAAATATATAACACTTGTATGAACCGAATTCGAAAAAAAAAAATAACTTAAAAGTTATTATGCAGTCGGAGGATACATCTGGTTTTGGTCAGCCAGCTCGCGAATATGTTCGTTTCTTATGCAGTCAGGTTTTTTTTATTTACTATTTTCCTTCTTATCTTTCTCTTTGTCGACATAAGTACACGCTTGCCTATAACCAACCAACTCACTCAAAATTGAAGTCTCCTATTCTGTTACTACCGTAACCATGGTAACCAATCATTCCTCTTCGCATTTCCTAAATATGTCGGCGATCTAACTCGCTGTGGTCGGGCTTTTGCCTTTATAGGGAGATATTGCTACCCGGATGCCGCAAACCAATTAATTCAGATACCACTACCTTCTGTAGTTGACCTAGTTTTGGAAGTTTTATTTCCATGTACGACTGTTCGATTTTTCATGATATTGGGTGGCTAGCAAGTTGGTGACTTGTCCATGGGTAGCGATGGCCATTTAAAACTAGATATATCATCGGAATACAAGACGTACAGCGATGCGCTATCAGTACACTATCGCTACCACTGCTACTACTGTTCTTGTTCTTGTAATGTTTGTATGACGTTCTGTGGCAGCTAAATACTTTTTATTTCTTCTTTCTTTCTTACAAGTTGGATATCCCACTTATACGCAACATTTTGGGTATACTTTGATTGTGCGTAAAGCTTATGAGTGGAATTCTCTGCCGGAGTCTGTGTTTCCTGATAGCTACAACCTATGGGACTTTAAGTCAAGAGTGAATAGGTATCTTCTAGGCAAGCGTGATTCACCGTCGACAACATCATCGCTTACCATCAGGTGAGATGTTGGCCAAACGCGAGCTTATCAATTAAAAAATATCGATGCTAATGGTCATATTATGAGCTACTTATAGACTGTGGGCATTTATATCTTGAAGAAAATTAAACTGAAATACCAAATCATTATCGTCATCGTCCTACCCTTGTCTCATATTACTTGGGGTCGGCGTAACACATTTATTTCCAACTTTCTCTTCTGGCAAGCTATCATTCTAACATTCACACCCTTTTAGCCGACGTCCTAAAAGGAGGAAGTTCTCAATTCAGAAGTTTTTTTTTTGTTTTTTCGGGCAAAACTCTGTCATAATAAACGGATTTGCAAAAATCTATTTTTTTAAAACAAGTTTATTTGGAAATGGTCCCATTTAAATTTGGCAAAGCTCTGATGAAGAACTTCGAAAATATTCAACAAATCTGCAATAAGTGACGGCAAATCTCTCGGGTTTGCTGCATTCGCATGTCTGTTTATTGTTGGCACCATTTCATAACATACCATCACGCCAGAATGCTCTAAACAGGTACGCAGAATATTTACAGTTCACCCTGGTACACTCTCATTCCACCGGTTATGTTCAATTTATATCTTATTCGCGTAATCTATTCTCGCATCACTTTGGGCATTATAGGTATTTTACTATAGAACTTGTCAATTATTAGTCTGAAATGTACATCGTGTAAACAATTGTTGGTTAACCTAAATAAATAAATAAATATTATGTACCACAAAAAAGTGAAAAATAAAAACCTTTTTACAAAAAAATACAACCGACTTCCAAATAAAAACACTACAAAGTGAAAAATAACTTTAACTTCATACGGAAATATTTTCATACGGATACGGATCATGTTTCCGCGCCACTCGCATCGCCCGCCGAATCTGATGACGTATACCTAGAGCATTTTGCTGAAATGCGGCTCGTGCGGCGCGGATAGGTGCGCGAGGCTGCATACGATTTCATATAAAGATGTATAAAATGCGATGACTGCAGCGCGTGCGGTTCCTACGGCGCGGATAAGTGCGCGTCCACCTTAATACCTCAATGTACTCTTCAAACCGGAACACTGCAATGGTCATTATTGTCAGCTGAAATTAGTCAATCTAGCTGCTATAAAATCTCGATAAGTTTTATTGTCGAAGAACAGAACTCAGTGTTCTTCCTCCTCTCTTCTACTTGATCTATACTGTGCCCGACAGGGTCCATAATTGTGACTAATATTATTATTTCCCTACCAACTATATACGTATACATTATGGTACGCCATAAAGAATTGAGAATTGAACAAGGTCAAAAATCTTTTAAATAAATTTTTACCCTCGGGATGTAAGGTCGGTGAAAACTCTCTAAACAGACCACAACATTGACTTTGAAAATAACGCGAGTATTTAGATTCCCTGAGGCACCTACAGTGTAAAAAAATCCGGGCAAGTGCGTGTTGGATTTCGCATATTTAGAGTTCCGTAGCAAACCGCAAAATCAAGTTGATTGTAGTAGGAAAAATGAGGGAATTTCAAAAAAAAAAATTGGTACTGATTTATCAATTTTTGTATTTGTTAGTAAAATATACATAATAAAAAACATTATCGCCCAAGAAGTTCCATAGGTCAATGGAAAGTTAAATAATTCTTCGCAACATTTTTTTTATGAGAAGCTGACTTTGATGTCTTCTGATTCCTTTGTTTTCCAATACTTTAGAAAAAAAAACAATATTTATCTACTCACCGAGCTTTAAACAACGATACCTCACTTGATAGGGTAGGTTAAAATGGTTTTTTCACGCCCCCTCCTTAGCTGTACGCAATCCCCATTTAAAAATATTTTATGATAATTTGTATGGTTTTGAGTCAACAAGATGCATAAACTGAAAATTTGAAGACCCTAAAAGTTTTGCTGTAAAACCCGTGTGACAGACGACGGACAGACAAACGGAGACGTGAGTAGAGACAGCAATCGGGCTCCGTTTGTACTCTTTGGACCCTTCGTGTACGGAACCCTCAAACGTAGGCATCGAGTATCAAATAAACTTTTGAAGGTCGATGAAAACTTCACGTTTTATGTTTTTAGAAGTGTGAGAAAATCTTATGGGATTTAAAGTTGATTAAACTTCTTTGTTTTTGCAATCACATGGGGTTTGCTGTCAGAAGTTCAAGTTAATGTAAACAAAGGTGTGGTTTATGAAGTTTTTAATCTGGGGAAAATACCGACTGTAGGAAGATACTTATATTAAACATATTTTCGAGGTTGGAGTTACATCTGTCTACCTGGGTTCTGAGGCAGTACAGAAAGTGCAAGGGTCTATCTGGCAGTTTCAGCAGTACAGAAGGTTAGAACCTGCGGGGAGGTGCTTGTTTTGTGGACAATAATGAGTGAGTGGGGGAAAAGTATCCTATCACAGTTTGTAGAGACAGGGGGACTACTAATTTCAGGAAGCTCTGTCTACTTTTCAGACTATAACTGTTGCGTCGGTAATCGTGCACAGAATAGCGAGTGACTAGTTTACGCTCCGGCTTTTGTTTCTCGACTGCACTCGCAATTTCCCTTTGGACGTGTTGTGGTGCTATATCAGCTGTGGACACCCCAGTAGCTCGCCGATAGGAGTCGGGTACTACAGATCGACCGCCAGATCAAGCTTCGCAAGTGGAGATGGATTGGCCACACGCGCCGAAGGAGTCCCGATCACATACCCAAGCAAGCTTTGGACTTCAATCCCCAAGGGAAAAGAAAGCGTGGTCATCGCCGTCAAACCTGGCGTCGCACCATGTTTGCAGAAGCGACGAGCATTGGAATTTAACATTGGGCGAGGTGAAGCGTGAAGCTCAAGACCGATCGCGACGGAAGACATCTGTGAACGCCCTCTGCCCCATCTAGGGGTTATAGGATATTAAGTCAAGTAAGTCAAGTTGACGGAAAAGCGGCAGGGTGTGCATGTGGTACCGAGACGCAAAACATGGTCCACTTTCTGTCCTGTCCTCTGTGCCCCAAAATATGCAACCAGCGTGATCAATGCGCTGTCACCGACGATGCCGTGGAAGTAACTAAGTTTTGGACCCAATAAATTTGAACGACCGTCGTGCCAGTGACAATAAGAAATGAAGAACCTAAGTATATGGGCAATGATCTTCCTACAGCCGGTATTTTCCACAGATTAAAAACTTTTACTTTTTACTTTTTTTTAACTTTTTAAATAATAAAAAAACTTTTTTGCAAAAAAATACTACCGACTTCCAAATGAAAAACTACAAAGTGAAAAATAACTTAACTTTTGGAAGTCGGTGTCTTTCCTAGGTACCATTTTTTTTGCGATATGGACACCGACTTCCAAAAGTTAAGTTATTTTTCACTTTGTAGTTTTTCATTTGGAAGTCGGTAGTATTTTTTTGCAAAAAAGTTTTTTTATTTTTCCCTTTTTAGTTTTACCTACCTAATAGCAAGTTGTTTATTAAGGTCCCTATAACTCCAAAATAGATTAACCGAATAATATGAAACTTGAACATAACCGGTGAAATGAGATATCTGTGTACCCCTTTAGAGCGTACTGGCGTGATGTTATGTTATGAAATGGTATAAACAACAAACAGACATGCGATTGCAGCAAACCCGAGAGTTTTGCCGTTATTTATTGAAGAGTTCTGTTGTGTATCTCCGAAGTTCTTCATCAGACCTTCACCAAATTAAAATGGGA
Organism: Orthosia gothica; assembly: GCA_949775005.1. Classification (NCBI taxonomy): domain Eukaryota; kingdom Metazoa; phylum Arthropoda; class Insecta; order Lepidoptera; family Noctuidae; genus Orthosia; species Orthosia gothica. The sequence continues at coordinate 17,955,497 of OX459052.1, forward strand.
CCAATTTCGAAACATACTCTTTCAAACAAAAAAAGAATTTTCAAAATCGGTCCACAATTGACAGAGATATCGGTGAAAATAAACAAAAAAAAAAAAAAAAACAAACATAAAGTCGAACATAGAACCTCCTCCTTTTTTTGTAAGTCGGTTAAAAATATGAATTCGTTTTTGCCTTATAATTTTAAGCCTTCTTCTGCTACAAAGCTGCACTTTTGCAATCCGATTTGAATAGTATGACTGACATTAAAGATATAAGGAGTAGTAGTAGTTTTTGCCGCGGCTTGGCTTTTGTGACCTATTTCATTGGTAGGTAATGTGTATTTTTCCGGGATTTTAAAGTAGCATACACTACAGCAGTGGTGGCCCAGTGGAAGCAGCCGTGACTAACAAGTTGTAGGTCTTGAGTTCGAATCCAGGCAGGCGCTTTACTCTTTGTAAATTTAAATTAAATTATTTCTTCACCACTGCTCTCAAAACGGTTTCGCGTTGTAAGCGTGAAAGGTAACAGACAGACAGAGTTACTTTCGCATCCATACTAATATTATACATGAAAAAGTAACTCTATTTGTTGTTTTTTTTACCTTTTTACTACTATAGGTGTACCAGAATCTCATGGCATTTTTAATTTTTTTTAAATTGTGATTTTCATATGGCAATGTCAATTGTCACCTGTCGAATCAAAGTACTTGATGTGTCAACCGCTGCTGAAATTTTTTGATATTATCTTGAAAGTTTGTTATTTTTGTGAAAATGTCGAAAAACCCACTTCGATCTCATGCGAGACATATTGTTTTCAATGTGTATCATAAAATAAGGGAAGAAGAAGGCGTAAATCAAACTCAATCTTTGATTTTAAAGTGCGTCGTAGAGTGGACCGGTAAGTTGGACTGACTTGTTTTGATACTTTTAGTTTAATTTATATTTTTCGTACTTAATTTTAATTTCTTTCCATTACTATTATATGGTAAATCGTAGGTCAGGGCACATCGAATGATGGCCGGAAGGAAATGGCAACAATAATGTAACTGTTAATAATTCTTCGAAAAGATATTGATTTTAACGGAGATTGAGAATCTTTGACGTAAGAAAAATATTAAGTAATAATCTGCGCAGTGGGACGTGTATATAGACGGGAGTTTTTGGCGGGATTTTGTCGAGTGAAGTTCAGTGGCTGTTAATATTATTTGCAAATTGATTCCTAGTGGATATTGTGATATATTATTGGTGTAGTTTTGTGTCTCAACTGTTTACGCAACTGGACAATTTGTAAAATCATTGAGAGAAGCAAACTCGGGATAGTGGAGCGGAGTATTTTATTGTAGTTTGACTGCATCTGCAAAGATTACTGGGAAGACTGACTCGATACAATTTGCTGCCAAATACTCCACAAAACATTAGAATCTGTTACATCCGAATTCTAATGCATAATAATAATAATAATAATAATAATAAAGCCTTTATTTCTCACCAATTGCATGCATACATTTATAAAATATTTAAACCTTAAGTAATAAGAAAACATTCATAACTTGCTTATTTTATACATAATTATAAATTACATTAATCACTTAAATTCAGTTTTACTATTTCATGAAATGGTAAAACTTAATATCCAAATTATTTTATTCTATATAATTAAATAAAAAATTGAAATATATTTAATTATATTATTTTCTAATTAAATTTAATCAAATTTTATTTAATATTAATTAAGTTTATTTCAATTTTATTTTATATTTATTAATAAAAAATATTATAAGGTGAGGCACCCATTTTGGGCATAGGCCTCCTCCAACTTTGTAAAAAGATAATGTTTGTATGTATGTTGTTGTATTTTCGTAGTTTTGTTTGGTTGGAGGGTTTTGGTCTTATCATCCCGCGGGGACCAGCCGTATTGGGATATTTTTGTAAAGTTTTGTGATTGTATGATGTGTGATACTTCTGGAGTGGAGATGGCCACTGTATTTTATAAAGGTGTGCGATCTTGCAGTTCTTGCATTATTTTTTCTGACGTCTTCATGTAGTTTGTGATGCGGTTGTTACCCTTTAGTTTTTTGCTAGCTTGAGTCGCTGGGTTTATAAAAGATGTTGCAGGTGGAGAAGAAGACGATGCTGACCGTTTGTTACCGGTCTTTACATTCTTTTCTCGCACGATGAGTTTATCATACCGTATAAAGGCTTCGTTTCCCTTTTCTATTTCTCGTTTCTGTTGTTTTTTAAGATCTTGCCTTATTTTAAGTACTTTTTGTGGAAATTCGTGTTGTACGTATATTTTTGTTTCTTCCAACTTTATCTTATTTCTTAAAATTTTAATTTTTGTCCCTAGTGTGGTGAATGTGACAGCAATTGGACGTGGGTTGCTACTTTTCTTTCCAATTCTTCTTACTGTTGCTATCTCTGAATCCTGCATCTCCAACTTCAACGTTTCGTTTGTGACTTGAAGAATTTTATCTTGTAACTCCAGATATGATTCTTCTCCCTCGATTATACCAAAGAATACCAAATTTCTCTGTGTTGCTCTTTTCTCCAATTCATCCAGCCTCTTTTCTTGCTCTTCTGTTTGTAATTGTAGCGAATTCAAAGTACAATTTAATTGATTGAATTTTTCGTTTAAGTTACTGTTAATTTTGTCTGTGATTTTCTCTTCAATTTTCGTTATGCTGTCTTCTATTGTAGAGAATTTTTCCTGCATCTCCTTCCTCATTTCTAATAATATTTTCTCTAGTTGACCCATCTTTGTTTTTGAAAGTATCACCCTGTAGTGGTGTTTTGTGTTCTTTATAATAATATAATATAATTGGGATTGCTATCCAATAATTTTTAGTCCCACGTTTTAGGGAGGTTTCTTCTAGCTGGCAACCCTTTTGTTAGACAGATGTCAAATGTCAGAATCTCAGTATTGGAATGACAGTTGTCATTTGAAATTGACAGAAGTACACGAATTCCAATGTGGGTACTTGGAAAACTTGTTTGATGGATATAAAATAATACAATACTTGCGGTTGTATTTTCTCTAAAAATCAGCTGTGTTCCACGTAGATAACAGTATCAGGGCTTGCTGTGATATTGATGAGCAGACTGCAGTAAAGTGTCAGAGTTTTCAATTCGAATTTATCACTTTTTCGTAAAATGTAACTCGGACCGCAACGAAAACAATGTCAGTGCTATCAGTGTTGCCACTCAACTCTAATTCATTCTAATGCATACTAAAGAATAAATATAAGATCCAAAACTCTTTCCAAAGACGTGGCTAAAAGGTCCTAGCAACCAGGCCATAAAACTTACATAAAAAAGTATATATAGACTGATGATGATGAATGACTATAAGTAACATGATACATTTTATTATTTTTTACAAACTTTATACATAAAGAGATTGGTTTTGAATATGTTAAATGCCAATGAAAAAGAACCATTTTGATGGAGAGAGATGACATAAAACTACAAAGATACAAGTTTTTGAAATGCCAGTGGAGTTCATGGAATCGTATTCTAGTTTTCTAGTTCTGAATGAGGTTTTTAGTTATTAGTATGATTTAAATGATATATAATAGAACCCGATGTATAAAAACATTATTCATACACATACCTATAATACTCACAGTGGATCTTTGTGTCTCTGAAAAAGACCCCGCGCAGTAGCTATTTTTGTGTCAATGTTGAAGGTGAAGATAGCATTGTATAACTGTCTCTTTCACTCGCTTATGTATGTCACATAAGCTTACGGAGTTTCTTGTGCATTCTTCTCCATAACAAGCTACTTTCCGAATGCACGGTAAAATCAACTTTTATTCCATGTAAATTTAAATTGTGACAATCAAAAGTGCCGCTTGGTGGCCCAGTTGAAATTAATATCTTTTGTCTTTTTTGTCATCGTCCTATCTCGCTTACTCTATGCAGTATACTCGATGACAAACTGTTTCTTACGCAATGGTTGGCAGGACCAAGTTCAAAGACACAAAGATCCGTTGTGACTACTATAATATAGGTACCTCATGTTCATTAATACTAAAGACATAAATAAAAATTAAACAGTATCAAGATCGTTTGATCCAATTTCCCCAGTATTGCATACAACAAATTTTTATTTCCCCTTTTGCCATGAGATTCTGGTAGACCTATAAACAGCTCAACCATTCTTCAATCAAATGAAATAATCCTTAGAAGTTCGAAGTACTAATGCTACGCAAACGAAATCGCGGGGAAAAACTAGCTTATTATAACTTCTCCCGAAGACAGCCTTATTTGCAGGGGGCACCGTAGCGTGGTCGCGCAAAACATGGCTCTGACAGGGATGGCATTTGCCGAGATGGCAGGTGACATTACCCTTGCGGTTGAGTGAGTGTTGGCAAGACTGCAAATGATAAGGAAACATCTTGTCTATGGTGGGCATAGCACTATGAGGGACTTTCTTGATGGTGCAACACAATTTAAATTGCTTCAATAGGCGATATTGCACACAAATTTCCTAAGAAAATTTCAAGTGCAAATCGGTCATATTGCATCACATTACGTTCATGTCACGGGTACTCAACGCGAAGAAAGAAAATTTGATTCAAAAAAATTGCAGTAGATGGCGTGATAAGCTTCGACTTGTTATTGAGTTTGATGAAATATTAAGATTTTCTAGAGACGCTCAAAAAAATTTTATGTTCTTGTTTAATTAACTCTTGTAAGCACAAAATTCAGGAATAATGGGCTCTTAATGCACGTTTCAAAGATTATTTTTATGGATCATTTAAAATTTATTCCAATAGATGGCGCTGTTTTAAATTTCGGAGGCATACATCGTTTTTTTTTTTTTTTTTGTAACACATTTTGGTACAATGAGACTATAAAAACGTACAAAAAATACAATAAAATAAATCGTCGCTGTTTTAAAAAAAAAAGCATTCACTGACCGAGTTAACTCTATTAATTGTAAGTCGCTTCTAACACAATCTATTTCCATGAAACGGAACCGAACGCGATTGATGTTCTTAGAAAAATAATCAGTTTAGTCAGACGAAATACGCTAGCTACGTTGGCACAGTATCTTTGTATGGATTGAGGCATCTAAATGCTAATATTATAATCTGTGTTCATGTGAACGTACTTGCAATTTTGCTTAGTAAAAATCACTTATCGGGGTGATTGAAGTGAATCGCGTCGAGCCTTTAGGAAGTTTATTAATAACCCTCTGGATCTTGTGGTACCCGGTTCGAGTAAAATAAAGGCGTATAATGTAACTTCCCCCAAAGACAGCCTCACTTGCAGTGAGCACCGTACCGTGGCCCCGCGCAACGGGGATCTGACAGCTTATCTGGCATATGCCGAGATGGCAGGTGACATTTACTTGACTGTAGTACTTTGTTTTAGAGAAGGAACTTGTCGTTGAGTCACTGTTTCTGAGACTTTAAAAAATATGTGTATGGTTTGGTCATAGAATGTTTACTTTAGATAATACATACTTTCAAGCTGTCTCCTAAGCTTACTGCCTTTTGGCTACTGCTGATTGAAGCAAGGGTTTGGGTTTTTCTGGATTGGGATTAGGGAGAGTGTTGTTGGGTTTTGCCACATGGAATTAGCATTATCACCCCAGAGTCTGGGTTTGTGCGCAATTGATGGCTAGAGCTTGCTACCACTACACCAAATATGCAGTCAAATCGAAATAACATGGGACCAACAAAAAAGCTAGAATAAAACTCACCCCGTGCTGAAATCCCAATCACTACCTGTAGCGCTGAAGTCAATCACTAGCAATTTGCCAAACTTAATATTAATTAGTTTCCCCATACGAACTGCTACCGAGAATTCAAATCTGGTTAGTTTATTAGGATGACTTGTGTTTGATGTACTTAGGGTATGTGTATTACAACTTTTAATGAGCGAAGTTCTGGTTTCGATTTCCAGAGGCTGTGGACAAAATATCAATCTGTCAGCGATGGCGTTTGTCGAAATGCTAAAAGTAAGGGATTTATCACGAGGCATTTTAATTCAAATTCATTTAATTAGAACAACAGTGATACATATAGGGTTAGTATTACAAGAAGTTTAAATTCTAGTGTTAGTATCATTTATTTTAAAAAAGAAGTCTAAATTATAAACACTGCGTGCCAAGCATGACCAGCCAGTAACACATGTTTCTTATCTAATCACCCTCCGCACAAAATTTCGAATATCTGGAGTTATAGCTCTCAACCACAGCATTTGGATAGCGCTTGGCAATGCCATTCATTTTTAACCCCCGCCGGAAAAAGAGGGGTGTTATAAGTTTCACGTGTGTTGCTGTGTATCTGTGTGTCTGTCTGTGGCATCATAGCGTCTAAACGGATCAACCGATTTTGATTTTTGTTTGAAAGATGATTTTGTCGAGAGTGTTTTTAGCTATGTTTGAATTAAATCGGTTCAGCCGTTCAAAAGTTATGCGCGTTTAACTGTTTGAATCGGGGTGTTTTCGCAAGATAAATGTGTCGGGGGTTTTTAAATTTTGAAATTTTACTTGTTTAATGTTATTGGTTTGCTCTTGACTCTAGTATAGATCAGAGGTGAGTATTATTTTCCTTTTGTGATTTTTCAGTAGTGCAGTCAGGTATCTTATAGAAAGTATTCAATTATTAAAAAAAAAACTTTCGAATTTTTTTTCCTGTAAAATCAATCAAGATATATTTTATCGGGTACAGATAGATCAACGGGACAATTTTTGATGGATATTTAACATGAATTGAAAACTCAATTAATAGGTTGTATTTGTGGTTTAGTATTTACTTTGTAAGGCTCTGCTACATAGGTAGCGGAATATTACAAACTGGCGTTGTGGCGATTTAACGGCTCTTTATTGTTTTGCATTGATACTGACAAATTTTGCTTCGAATTACGTGTTCGTAAATATTAAGGCCGGTATTCCGGCAGCATTGACATTCGAGTTGTGATTGGTTGGTTTGTATTTCTTGACATTAACGTGCTCAAGTCCAAGATCCCAGACGCCCCAAACGTTACCGAAATCTTTCCACACAAAATCAGCGGAATTGAGTACTGTTAATATTTGTACTTTGACAATACACATACTTGTTAACTTAATTTTCATTATTGATACCTATTCATGAAATCAATCAAAATCAATAATTTTTATTTCACATAGGCCTACATGGGCACTTATAAAACGTCGACAATGTGCACGGTTCGGGTTGGTCGATTCCTATGGAGAAGAACCGGCAAGAAACTCTATGGTTACTCTTTTAAAAAAATTGTTTGGTTTTACAATATTTCCATGTTACAGCAGTACTTAGATGGGGGGACAACGCAGGCCCGATAATAAGTCGTAAGAAACTAAAACAAGAAATGATTATATAATAAATAAACAAAAGATTAAAAAAAGTAAAACGAGATGAAATGTTAACAATCTAGAAATCTAGAAACTGTGATCAAATCCGTGTCTTGTGAGTGTCCTCACTCAAGGTGGCCAACAGCTCTGAGACTATTGTTTTTATTATAATTACGCGTTGAATACTATTTAATTGGCCGTCGTCAGCCGTTCAAAATACATGCTAAAACTATTATACCTACCCCACATTTTAAGTTGAAAGATTCAGTAACGTCTGGAGCGTCTGGGATCTTGCTCTATTGAGCACACATAATGGCAAGCTGAAGAATCATATGTCAAACTCGAAAGTTGTGATTGGTTGGCAGTTGATTGGTAGTTGTGGCCAATTTTGAGGTTGAGTTGAGTATGAACATCTGGAATACGGGCCTGAGGTCCTGTTGCTCATATTCGACTCAAACTCTATCAGCCATGTATCCATAAGACTTCTCTTCCGTTTATACGGTCGTCGCATTTTATTCTAGAGCTGTAGCAGAACTGATGCACAAACATTTTTATTTTTTTTATTGATTGGTTAAATACCCTCTGGAGGCAAGCGGAACAGGGTGTAAAGTCGCACAAACCTCCATAGAAAATGGAGGATCCTCCAACCAGAGGAATGTTGTGTCAGGTCCGGGTATCTGGCCAACGGTTGTTTTCGGACTGTTGTATGAGTTCTAATCGCGCCGAAAACTTTGCTTGTGCGGTGCAGGATTTATGTGACGTCATGTCATTAGTTCGTAGGTGGCGGCGTTGGTACCGCTACACCCTATAGACTTGTTATATTTTAAAGTACTAGCTTCTGCCCGCGGCTTTACTCGCGTGAAAAGCGTTTCATCATCCCAAGGGAATACAAACTATCCTATATCCTTCCCAGAGTCTCAAACTACCTCCATGCCAAATTGCATCTAAATCGGTTCAGTAAAACCAGAGATTACGACCTGCAACATTTCAAACTCACAAAATTTACCTATTTATAATATTATAGTATAGACATAGCGTAAACTTTGCCGTCGAAGAGCTCGTTGCAATAATAATGCCTTGACATATACACAAAATCTAAAATGGAAATTGCGAGGCTTACAGACCAACGAGGGACCATAAGAGCAACCTTATGGAAGGGTCCACAGCCGGCTCAAACTGGAGCCATATAGCAAAAGACAGAACACATGGGCAAACACATGTTTGGAGGTACATTTAATACAAAAAACTAACCCTCTATCATATACCTGCTAGAAATTAAGTTATTATTGTACATACGAATTCAAGGCATTAAATGCTTTTTTTTATTTAATGGATTTTGGAGGTTAAAGATAGGCACTCTATGGAAAATACTGGTACTCAGTCGCATACGGTTAGATTGGGAACAGACCCTAACATACTTGAGAAAAGGTTACAGGCAGATTGATTGATCATTGATTACTCAATATTCCTCACCCTTAAGCACAAAACGTTTTGCTAATACTTTCATTGTGCGCACAGCTAAGGAGTGGAAATCCCTGCCAGAGCCTTTGTGCCCAATAACTACAACCTTGAGGTTAAGTAACCTATTCACTCTTACCCTTAAATCAAAAGTGAATAGGTAAGTTTTAGACAAGCGTGTTTCACCGTAGACCACATCATTATCACTGTAGACCGCTTACCATCAGGCGACCGCTTCTCAAACCCCGCTTTCTGTATAGCGTGTCTTAAATCATTTCGTATCGAAACAGTTGTGTATTTAAGATGTTTACTTAGTACCTCGTTCAGGATTTGATTATCTTAAGGGATTTAAAGGTTGACTTAAACAGATATACCAACGTTATGTCAATACACCCTTTAGCTGTAATTTACTCTGAAGTAACTATATTAATTATTATTTTTTGGATTAATTTTGTACGGAGATGGAGACGAAGAGCAAAGAAATTATTTAGGATAGATTTTGTGATGAATGATGCCTCACGTTAGGCAGGTGAAAACTGATGTGCTGATAAAGGGCGATGAATTGAGTCCTGAAAATAGCACAGTATATTTAGGCTTAACTTTTGGATGCTAAGCTTCAGTGGGGCCCACATATAGATAAATTATCGAAGAAGCTAAGCTCTGCAGCATATGCTGTCCGAAAAATTCGTAATTTAACTGACATAGAGACAGCCCGTTTAGTATACATAAGCTATTTTCATAGTGTAATGTCGTACGTTATTCTGTTGTGGGGAAATGCCGCCGACATCCAGACTATCTTTGTTTTGCAGAAAAGAGCTGGTCGATTAATTTATGAATTAAGCCCGAGACACTCACTCAGAGAGAAATTTAAGGAGATTAATGTAATGACTGTGCCCTCCCAGTATATTTATGAAAATCTTTTATATGCCCATAAAAAAATAATAATTAAATACTATGAACAATCACAAATTTGTAGTACCTACAACAAGGCTCAAAAAAAATGGTGGCTCGTTTAGATGTCAATGTGTACGCTTTTATAATAAGCTTCCAAGCCACGTACAAAATCTAAGTCTTAATAAATTTTAATCATTCATGAAACGTAAGTTGTGCTAAAAAGCATTAAAGATTACGTTAAGGATAAAACGGCTTGGGATTGAGCTGCTCCAATTAATTTTGTTTTTTTTTATATATTTTGCACCGTGAATTTTGTTATTTTTTATACATTTTTTTTTTTGTTTTCTTGCAATGACAAGAATATTTACTTTTTAAAGTATTATATTATTTGAATGTGAATACTATGTGGATCATATTTTTTTTTTGTCTTTAATTTTAATTTATCTTAGTTTTTAATCATGGTCTGGCAGTTTGAGTAGTTTATGCGACCTACCCGAATGTAATTTCTTTAGTATTGATCGTCGAATCGTTGAGCTCCTTAAATTCTGAGTTCAGCTGCTCAGTTATTGACAAATGCGTGCACTGACTGGATAGGTCCACTCAATCTGGCTGGTTCTTTCCTCAAAAGACCATTTCAGACATCAGTCTACATGGTCTTCACATGATCTTACCAAGATTTTGTCAGGACTTTAAAAGAGACTGTGACCTCTGAGTTTGTTTCGGCCTTCTCATAGTAGTCAGATAGGAAACGCCGACCTCATCTAGTTTTAAAAAAATATGTTAGACATGTAAAAGTTTTTGTACAAACCAACTTACAGAAATAAAATCATTTATCATTATCATTTATACACACACGCCGTTTATGGGTACTGCGCACTTTGCCTTTTTGAAGAACATCACCTATAAGGTCTATGTATGTCTGTCTTGTGAGTTTATATGTTTTGTAAACGCACCCACGATAAGGAAAGAAATTCCTAGTGTGGGGCAACGTTTTATCAAAAAAAGAAAAGATATTTATGTAGATAAAAATTGAGCTTATTCTTCAAGAATAAAACATGATGATGACAACAATGCAACCTCTGAATCATACTAAATGTAGTGACAGTTTAATGTGGCTATATTTCCAAACAAAAGTGGCAGTAGGAATGGCACATTGCTTACAGAACTAATAGTCGATGAGCTTTACCACAGCGAGGATGGTCCAGGAGATAGACCAAAGACCTGATGAAGGCAACGGGAATCCATTGGATGAGAAACGCACAGGGCCAATTGAGGTCGCAATGCTAGTGGAGGCCTACGTCCAGCAGTTGATGTCTTTCGGCTGAATTTTCTTGGGACACTTGTCCCACTGCCAACGATCAGCGAGTAGCGAGTAAAGCTAGAAACTAAAAACGAGTTGGTGAGCAGCAAATAGCGAGTGTGTAGTTCCAATAGTTTTACCACTCGGCTATGTGCGAGTGTTTATGTGCGACAGGCGATTACTCGCACCACTCAGTCGGGGCGGCCGCACGTAGAAATGACCGCTGCCGCTGCTGGTTGGTCTCTCGGCGTGAGTTCTGCCCGCCAAGCGAGCAAGCGAGCATCGCTGAGCGAGTATAAGTTTGATAGCTCTTGTCGCTGCGAAAAACTTATGGTGAGAGAGTACACGCCGGCCAGTGTGAACAGCCAGCGATCAACTACCTATTACTATATGTGTCTCTTTTATTGACACGGGATCTTATATCTTTTGTACGTTTCTTCAGCGAGAATATAGTCGATAGCTTATCGCTTACTCGTCGGTGGTGGGACAAGTGCCTCAAAAGCTATAAAAGATTATTTAACAACGCCTTTCTCACCCACAATGTTGGGTAAAACCAAACCAGGAAAAATATATAAGTACCGCAACAAAATGGAAAATATTCGCCATTTATTTTATAGGTTTTATTTGATAGTGGCTTTTCAATATATCTGGCAAACATATATTGTTCACAATTGAATGAAATGAGAGACAATCAAAAGGGTTCTCCCGAGGGAAGACCTCGATAATTTCCCATTCACGCTTGTAAATATGAAAGTCAATTCCTTTTTTTCTTTAAAACGTAGGGGTTTTCACATTTGTTATCATTATTTTTTTAACTTGTATTTAGTAACATAATTTAAGAACTACTAACATTATCGTTAAAGCACAGATACACCTGAGTAGCTGATTTTAAAATGACAATCACGTCTAAACGGCTAATAGCATTTTTTTTGAAAAATATATGTTAGGTACATTAGAACATTTTGTTAATAATTTGGTCTAAGAAAATTTTGAGTTTTATTCGTATTACATAGTGCCAAAACCGCTGGCCGTATTTTAATGAAATTGAAACCATCTCAAAGACAATTTAACTATCAACATTTTGATATGAGGCTTTTTTAGCTTTGTCTGTCCGTCCGTATGTCACAGCAACTTTTTTCCGAAACTATAAGAACTATGCTGTTGAAACTTGGTAAGTAGATGTATTCTGTGAACCGCATTAAGATTTTCACACAAAAATAGAAAATAACAATAAACTTTGGGGGTTCCCATACTTGCAAATGAAACTAATTTTTTTTTTTCCATCAAACCCTTAAGTGTAGTATATATGGATAGGTCTTCAAAAATGATATTGAGGTTTTTAATATATTTTTTTTCTAAACTGAACAGTTTGCGCGATAGACACTTCCAAAGTGGTAAAATGTGTGTCCCCCTGTAACTTCTAAAACAAGAGAATAATAAAACTAAAAAAATATATGATGTACATTACCATGTAAACTTTCACCGAAAATTGGTTGGAACGAGATCTAGTAAGTAGTTTTTTTTTAATACGTCATAAATTGTTAACCGCAATTTACCAAGTACGGAACCCTTCGTGCGCGAGTCCGACTCGCGCTTGGCTGGTTTTTTTTTTGAAGTCATAAAGAAAGTACAAAAAACTACTATAATTTGGTTCGCACGGGTGTAAAACGAGTGAGTGTTTTGTTCCCTCAAGATGGTTGACGACAGTCATCATCCTAAGGGTTTAAATTAAGCAAAATCTACCTACTACTTATTGTTTTTGCTCTTGTAATCTACTAATGTCGATTTGTGGCAATTAAATACGTTTTCTTTCTTTTTTACTTTCTTACATACATACATAAACTCACGCCATTTTCACATGCGGGTAGGCAGAAACTACAGAACGCCACCTGCTACGATCCTTACATACTTCTTTTGCTTCACTCACGTTCATAGACCAGCCACCCTGCGAAGATCGTCGCTCCACCTAGCCTGAGGGCGACCCACATTACATTTACTCATTCGTGGTCTCTACTTAAGAACACGTCTTCTCTACGTTTACTATGGCCGGCCCATTGCTACTTCAGCTTCCTTATTCTGTGGGCTATGTCGACTACTTTGGTTCTCTGTCGGATCACCTCATTCCCGTATTCGATCCCTCAGAGAGACATTTTGCACAGACTTGTATACAACCCGCAAACTATGTACAAATATGAAAACACTGTCTTTGTCTTTGCCTGCGATATATTGAATGGTAACAACAATTAAGAAGGGATCGATTTTTGTGCGACTTTTAAAGCAATTTACATAGCCTGGTTTGATAAATTGACCCATATTTTCACACAGATGAAACCACACAAAGTCAGCCCGAACAAATAATGCAAATTTCACATTGAACCCCATCGTAGAACACGAATTAGCGTCAATGACAATAAAATTTAATTCAAATTAAAATATGGAGCTATAAAATTTTATGGGGGTTTTAAGGTGCCTTTCCACTAAAGCTGGGCGAGTTAGATAGGCGGTGCGGATATATAGCGACGCTGTGAAAACGTGTGCTAGTTTCCACCAAATCTGGGCGAGGAGCTTACGCAGTGTGGAGATGAAGATTAAAATTTTGGCTTTAGCACCTTCTGCGCATGCGGCTTCCCTGGTAATTTAAAAACGGCACAAATATGAGGATATCTCTAACTATTCTCAATCTCATTTTTTCTTCTTTTAATTAGACTTTTTACAATGGTTTTCAATCATCTTTATAGCCCTTTGCTAAGAATAGTTATAGCACTGATAACAACATTTGTGCCACATGTTAAATTTTGTCTTGTTATACTTTGTATAGATTCTTTTACCGATTGTTTTGTAAATGTGGGAACATTGTAGGCCTTCCAGATTTCTAGACGCTTGTTAACATTTTATCTCGTTTTGCGTTTTCGCACATTATTCGTACACATTCTTTTCTCGCATCCGTCTTACACACATCTCACTATTTGAAAGTAAAAATATAGAGCTTTCTTAGCCCTTTTCCGCTGGCTAAGAAGAAAGTGATCCCATTGTTGTATATTATCGCCGCTTCGTCTCACTACATAGCAATGAGCTACAATATAGCCACAGCTAAAAAATGCAAAAAGCAAGAGATGTATCTGAATGTATACGCTACAGCTGAAAAGAGTCCGTTACACATCCTCGCACCACTCAGATAAACACCGACACACCACACAGCTTCACCACGCATTTTTACACCACGTAATCCATTCGGTTGAAACACACACACATTTTTCTCACAGCTTCGCTACACATTCTCACACCGCTTAGCTACCTCGCACATTTCTGGTGGACAAGCACCCTAAAACCGCTGTAACTTTGATGGGGCTAGTAGACTGGGTGTATTAGTTAGTTTTATTGTACCCCAAGCGTTTATTAGGGGTAACAGTTGAATATCAAGCTGGTACATACATAATACTAACTTATGTAATATAAGGCAGAGATATATATAGTACACCCACGTTTAACCCACTAAAGTTTATTTAAAATAAACCTTTTCATTTTTTTTTCAATTCTAAAGTACCTCCGATTTGAATTGAAAAAAAAGTATGACCCTAGTTGCAAATTCGCAAGGGTCAGTAGGTCTCAATAGAGAAGAATTTGCATGAAACGCCACGGATACTCTTTTCCATCAGTTTGAATTACAAGTATTTGGTTACATCATTCTTGTTAAAAAATACATATTTGTCAAAAAAACGATATAAAAATACCTGTACGTAGGCAGCTAAGTTATGACCAATGCAAACTGATGGCGCCCGTTCACGAACATGACGCATGGATCGACCCCACTCAGATCTACCATCATGAAGGGAACCGAATGATCCAACAAATGTGCCACCATCAGAGAGACATTAGAGACACACTCAACTGCCAGGGTACACAGATGTCAACGAACGATACATGGACATGAACAAGGAATGGTAGATTTACAGTCGGAACATAGTATTAGAGTACAGTACAGTTATGTTTAAATCCTATGCAATAGGAAGCGAGCCTATTGCCATCAACAAGGTCATCATCTAGAGCTCAGGGCGGCCAATGAGCGATCGGCTTTGACGACCTCTCGCGTCCGGCCCTGGTTTAGGCCATGGTTCGGAAAGACAGGGTATGGGAAGCTGCCTCCTCCTTCTGCGATGCAGTAATGCTCGCGACGGAGGAGGCGCAACGCGTGAGGTAGACGCAACGGAGACGCCCTCACGCCCCTAGCCACCGCAGGAGACGCCCTGGGCGTCGATTCGCCTTGGAAGTCGCAAGCCGATTCCCGGCCACCGTAGGCGCGGGTTTGCGCTCGGCGAGTAATGAGTAGCTCGACGTCGGATAAGGACCAGGCCCGTGTCGACGGATTCAAAGAGATGTCAGCAAAACTGACGGGATCCGCGAGGGCCGATGCCTACCCCTGGGTCGCGGATAAATTTGAAAAAGAGTTACCGCGGTCATGGCTCTAGTAACTGTAGGAACACAGGTGGGTTTTAGTCAGTAAAAGTCTGACACGCCCTCCTGCGTCACCCAGAGCGGAAGAAGTCAACAAAAAAAAATGGCAAATATGTTTAAATATTACTGTTGAAATGCGGGTAGTTTCTTTATTTATTTAGACTTCATGCAACAAAGGTGGACTTAATGCCTCAGGCATTCTCTACCGGTCAACCAAGGGAGGTGAAGAGACAACATGGCAGGTGCATAGTTTAGTAATAAAACAGCTAGTAGTTGTTATACTAAAATAGGTAAAATACACGTCAATATACATTAAAGAAGTAACAGAAAAGAAGAAAGTGAGATGACTCTGCTTATTTGTGTAGAAAATAAAGCCGCAAATTCCGCTTAAATGCCCGAAGACCTTACTCCACCTACCTACCGACCTAACCTACCACCTTACCTTTTTTGTTCGATGTCCTTACTCTTTGCCTAATCGTTCAGAGGTACACAGGCGTCAATTGTTATGTTGTGTAAGTCCCCTTTCTGGTAAAAGCCCCCATGGGAAAGAGGGATGAGTTTATTTATATTACATGTATGTATTTATCAGTTGAACTGGGCAAGGCATCTGTGTAGACTGGAAATTACTAGGTGGACAAAGAGGGTTACCGAATTGATACCACTAGAAGGTAAAAAAAAGCAAGGAAGACAAAGAAAGAGATGGAGAGATATATTTACCCAACGTTTTGGACCAGAGTGGATGCAAAAGCGCGCGATAGAATCGTGTGGAGTGATTTAGGGGAGGCCTACACCGCGACCGCTACGAATAGCGATGGCAAACGCTCATACAATAAAGTAAAGAAGGAAGTAACATATTGAGTTTGAGAAGAAGAATTTCTTTTAAAAGTATTTTCTATATTTTAAACAGTGTTTCTATACTTAGTTAAGTGTGAAAATTGTAAGTAGTGGAATAAAGGGCATTTTTTTATTTTTATTATATGTGTTTATCAGTTGAATAAGGCCTTAATCACAGTGGCAGTCACCTGGTGAAGCGAAGTAGAACCAACGTAATAAAACGTTCTTTACCGGCATTATGAATAAAACTGCTGTCTATGCCCAATTTATATACTGTGATTGATCTTAGACAGAAACAACATCAATCAATAGTAATCGCTTTACTCAGAAATCTTTTTTCACGCAAAAACCACTTCCACTAAACCGAAACTATCAAAAACAGCTTAAGAAACCCAATATAGAATCAAAGACACTTTAACCCCAAAATACTAAGAAAACCTATCTAATACAATCGGCAACATTCATACAACACTCTCGAGCCAATAGTGATTGAACCCAGAATGCGTTACATTGAACGTTTAAACCGTACGTGCCAAGTTGAAGCACGAATAAAACAAGTGATGTACGATTATTGTCGCGATAGCATCGAGTTAGCATTGAAGTAAACACACATACAGTGAATGTTTTAATGTGGAACTGTTCGAGAAATCTCGATCTCGACTTTTTATACTAAGTAACTATTTACCCGAGTTGAGTAATACCTTTTAGGAGGTTTTTGTGAGCTGCGGTAATAATATTGATACATACTTTAATTGTATTTGGGGTTCTATTTTAGCGTATTATTCTTTTGAAAATAGCTGAACAACCATCGAGGCGACATCGCTGTGCAGCGCGGGAGTTCGGGTGTATTCGTGTTTTCAACGAATTAGTCCAAGAGCGAGCGAAGCGAGCTCGGGCAATCCGTTGACAAACTTTTATTTTTAAGACGCTGTTTTAAACATTTCTATTCGCCCACTGTTAGTCAACCACTTAGTATTTTAGTAAGACTTATTCAATATTTTTAATACCTTTAATTTGAATTTATTTCGCTCGTTTAAATTCTATCCATATTATAAAGAGGTAAAGTTTGTGAGGTTGTAAGAAGTCATTGGATGACATAACAAAAAAAAGATGTGGTAATCTCTGGATCTACTGAACCGATTTAGATGAAATTTTGCATAGAGATGGCTTGAAACACTTTTTACGCGGGCGAAGCAGGCAGAAGCTAGTGCCCTTTACAAACAATTATTTACGGATCAATAGTCATCATCATATATTCAACTAAAAGTCATCCACTGCTGGATATAGGTCTCCTCCGAGGACGGCCTAATGAAACCGGCTGAGTCTTTCCACATTCAGTGTGCAAAGTATAGTCCAGTAACTAGAAGTTTTGCAGAAATGTTTAACCCCATTGGTCATTCGTTCTTCAAGCATTGTGCTACTTCAGTAGTAGCTGATGATTCAGCATAATATATTATTATTTTGTTGTTATAAGCTCCAGATCATGAAATAATAAAATTTGATGTCTGGTACAAAACCAAAGCATATCAGTAAAAATCGACACAGAATTGTTGCGGTCGTGAAGTCACGTTGCCGTCTCATTCAACTAATACAATTTCAATCTGCCTAGCATTTCTCCAACGCCAACCATGTTGTAGTCCAACTGGATGCAGATGATAGCAGTATACCACAAGGAGCCCCTGCCTATTTGACTCTCGCAACCCAGAATTTTGATAACCCTAACGCGAAATTGAGTATTTTCTCCTTACAAGTCGCTGAAAAAAAAGGACCAAAGGGCCTATAGTGCGCGCGGAACTAGATGGCCGCGCCTTAGGTGGTGCAATCTCATGTGCGTTTTGTCTAAACTAGCCGGAACTTTCAACGCGTGTTGCCGTCGCGAAGTACGGCGCCGCACTAGTTTAGACAAAACGCACATGAGATTGCAATAGCGAGATGACGCGCCACCAAAGGCGCGGCCAACTAGTTCCGTGCGCACTATAGTCAATTGACATTCTGTCAACGAAAGTGTCATGACAGCGATTGGAAAAATGACAAAAAGTTATGTAAATGTTAAGCGCTATAAGGTTCACAGCTTAGATGAAGCACCTAGATATTTATTGTCAAAAAAAAAGACACAAAGTCACTTACATGAGAACAATGCTTAAAGAAAATATATTAACAATACAATTGACATTCTAAAAAAAAAACAAGTCGATATACAAATACAAAGGAAAGAGGGAAAAGGGCTAATTGTACATCTAAAAATTCGTTTACATCGATGTAAATGGGAAACGTTCCCAGAACGCTGGCAGCATAGCCTCGTTGGGTGGCAATGCGATTCTCTGGCCGAAAAAAGGCCAACCCTCTGGTCACGTGAAGAGTCGACGAGCTTTGTGCTAATGTCTTGAATAATTCGATGCGCACTCGGACCCCATGGAACTAAAGTTTCAAACCCAAACGGCTCAAACATATAACTTCCAATAAGGTTATATTTGTGCCGATTGAGGTTTTCTGCATCGGCAGCAACCACCCCAGCACAGCCCGCCGTGCTAAGAAGATGGGATGGCGCAAGGGTGTCGACACACGTTGCATCTCACACCAAAGGCCTACCCAATTTCCAAGGCATTATGGTTATCCCGTTTGGTCTCTTCCCATCGTCGCGTGCCAAGCCATTGGGTTCAAAAATAGCTGGCAAACCGTTGGTGACAAGAGGCTGACGTATGATATAATTAATGCTGGCGTGCCGTGCTATCCGGCCAGCGCTCCTACTACAGGATAAGCCGTGGTGACCATAAAGTAAATTATATAAAGTTCGTCACAGAAGTCATGGTAAAAATTATGATGTACCCATCCAATGCTTTCAGCTTTTAGGAATTTTGTTATTTATGATTAAATATGCAGCTCTGGAAAAGGCCAGGTGTGCAGTACTAATAACCGGCGTGCGTATATGACTAGATGTATGAACGTGAGTGAAGCAAAAGAAGGATGTAAGGATCGTAGCAGTTGGCGTTCTGTAGTTTCTGCTTACCCCTAGGGGATAAAGGAGTAAGTTTATATATGTATGTAAATATGCAGCTTCTTCTTCTCCTTTTCGTGTGAGGCGTGGCCACTTCAGGTCTCAGAGAGAGAGGCAGAGGCCTGTGAGGTTCCTAGAGGCGGCTTGAGACTTTGCTTTTATAGTTAATGTATAGTCTTAAATATGCAGCTAATCGCCATCGAAATGTAACGTGACTAATAACCTTACATGTTGGCATTTCAATCGTCTTCGCTAATAAAATTAGATAGATAGATAAAACATTAATTCAGTGCACACAAAAGACACAGCACAACACACAAAATCACATACATGTGGGTATTTGGAAAAAAAGGGTGCCAAAATACAAAAAAAAAAGAAGAAGAAAAAACAACATAATACGAATAAAAGTGACACAAGTAACATACCTACTTCAATTAAAACACAGTGCGGTGTGCGTCTCAAGGTTGCACCAAATGGGAGTCAGGCAAATATACCTGACGCTGATATTCTGCTGGATCCCTGCAGTGACATACGGTCGCTGAGCAGTCGTAATATGTTGGTGTTATGACAGTGTGATGTGCGGTACATAGAAGCAATTGTTTTTCTATTGTGTTTGCTAACAGCATTCAAGGGGTAAATATATTTTCAATAAATAAATATACGTAAATAACATGAGTATTTAAATTAGTAGGTAAGTTATTAAATTATCAAGAGACCATACCTATCCTTTGTTTACAGGTTTTGACCACGAGATACGCCAAATAGACAGATCGGCTCGGAAAGGACATGACAGCCAGTTATATAACGGACGTGTTCAAAACAGTCATCCCCAGTTTTTTCTGTGAGGCTATAAGAAACTGCCGCAGTCGAACTCTGAACGTTACAAGGCATTTAAGATTCCTCATCGGCGGGGGAATATTGTTCCAGCATTTAGATGCGGCGTATCTAAAACTTCCCCTGAAAGCCGCTGTCTTGTGCGAGTGTGTGGAGAGTTGCTGTGAGCACTGTCGACTTGCGCTCTGCAGGACTTGATGATAGCTACTTATGCCGCTATAAACGTGACCATCCTATTGGGTCCAAACCATCTTCTCACAAATAAGATTAAGACTTTGTCCAAAACCTTTCTCTTTAAATAAACGTTATTTTAAATTCGACAATCCCCATATAGGTCATAGAATTACATTCGAAACACTACTTCATTGGCGCCGACGTGAATGGCGCGATCTGTCCCCGCTCTAACACATTACACGATTTAAAGCCTTTTATCTTCAGTGTGGAGGATTTCTGCTCAGTTTTCCTTAAGCGCTTTGAAGCGCTAAGAAATTATTATTGTGATATTTACATAGTTGCTGTTAAGTGCTTTTGATATGGTTTTTCAGTACAACTAATTAACAAGAACGTTACGTTTATTTATTTACTTCATTAGGATCCATAAGCCATAACATAGAAATAATTAGAGGCTCATGTTTATATATGAACAATTATGAAAGTGCATCGTAACAATTTTATTAGTACCATCGTTACAGTTGCAGATTTAATTTAGTTCGCGCGTAGTTTCCAGCCAGTCACTTGTTCAATACAATGTTCTCGTGCGGTCCGAAATAGAATTACAATCGATCATTAGCCATTCACCTCATACATTGGTCGTAATCGATTTTATAGATGTAATCCTATTTTGGACCTCATGGTTTGTGATTCATCTCTTTGCTTTCACCACCAAACCAAGCCAAGCCACTTTCCAAATTCAAATCACTTTTAGGGATCAAGGGATTAATGAGCTATTTGAGTCCCTGTTTACGTAGACTCAACTAGCTGTTTGAATACATATGATAAAAAAAAAATTACCGTAATCATCCAGCTTTTGACCTTGTCCTTGCCTGATATATCAGTATAATGCAATGAAACAGTCTAAAGCCAGGCAAAAGTGTATTATACTCACATTTCTCGTGTATAAGTCTCGCGTACCTCACGCTAACGAATGAGGATGTTGACCCTAATCGAGAACAAATCTCGACTCCGAGCTGATACTGAGTATTTTCGTCTAAATTTGGTCAAGAAAACTTTATTCGTCCTAAGAAACAAAACTTTCTTGCTCAGTAATCACTCTGTCGACTACTTGGACAATAAGGCAGTATTTTAAGTTTCAAAAGATACCGATAAATTCCTACAAAATGACTTATATTACAAATATAAAGGTCTTCATTATATTTGTTAATCAATCACGCCTCAATAGCTGAAAGGATTCAGATAAAGAACTCAGGTAGACCATAAGAAACTTAATTAAATAGTATCATCATCATTATTTCAGCTGATAGACGTCCACTGTAGGACATAGGCCTCTACCAATCGTCGCCACACTGACCGGTCCAGTGCGTCTCGTATCCACCCGATTCCCGCAGCCTCAGGTCATCGGAACACCTACAGAGAGGCCTTTCAAGGTTGCGTATCCGGTACGCGGTAACTTCTAGGCTCCACCGACCATCCGTACTGTGAGCAATGTGCCCTGCTCACTGGCACTTCAGTTCGACAATTTTTCGGACTATGTTTGTGACTCTTGCGGATATCCTCATTTCTGATTCGATCAAACAAGGAAACTCCAAGCCTAGATCTCTCCATTGGCCTTTGGATGACTTTAAGCCTTCTGATAGGCCCATTGTGACTGACCACACTCAGTGCCATATTTCATCACTGGCAACACACCCTGGTCATAGACTTTCGTCTTGAGACCCTGTGGTAAGTTAGACGAGAGGATTCCACGCAACTTCACGAACGCTGCCCAGCTGAGTAAGATTTGAAGATTGACCTCGTTCTCGATGTTACACCAATCTAACTGAACCGTTTGTCCCAGGTAGATATAATCGTCTACAACTTCGAGTGTAGAGTATCTGATCTTGATAGGAGTGGGTGTAACAAGTAAACAGTATAGGTCTGATTAAGACGTAGGTTACTTTTATCCCGTTAAACCGTTTACACTGTTATAAATTTAAGTCTTTCACACAGGCAAAGGCGACAAATGCCATTGTTATTTATTTTAAATCAGTCTGTCCCCTTACCCTTTTCTCAGTAGACAGACTTCCAAAAACGTCCCGATAAGGTCACATCTTATTTTCCGTTTATTACAGAAGAACGGGTTGACAGCGTAAAATTGTTTTCAAGCTGCAAAATTATGATAATATAAGGATAAAGTGACAGCTTTGTTCCGTGTATCGAGTGGAATGAGTTGACAGGGCATTGTTTTGGTGACATTATCATTTTGTAATTAAAATATTAATTTACTACAAGCTTTTGCAAGCGAAAATTTACTCATGGTATATCCGAACATCTAAAATACAAACTAACATTGATAGTAACGAGACAGGGTACGATAAACCACGTTTCAGAACAAGTTTATTGGTATTTATAAATAGCCCAAAGTGCATGTAAAGTCCACTTCATACCTCACTGGACAACTTACGAAATTTGAAGGAGAATTTATTTGTTTAAAAGATATATCAGACAACAATGTCTGACTCAGCTTTGTGATTTTTTTGCTGTTTAAACCAGATTTTCAATTGTTTCAAGTAATGATTTCACATTAAGGTATGCTCTCATTTCTTCAGATATCTTAACTTGGCATAATATACGCAGAAACATTGAACGTCACGCTTACTTAAAACACAGTCTTACTATAAAGCCCAAACTCCCGTGAGCAATTACGCCAAAACACATTGCCTTCCCACGTAAAATCTAAAACCGCGCATGCAATTTTGACCCAAATTCCACCCTCCATGCTCCTAAGTTGATAAGGGAACGATCGAGAGTGATTTGCATAGATGAAGTCCTTAATTAGGAGAATAAGGGGCTCAAGGCGACATCCAACGTCGGTTTCAGATTAAAGCCTGTAAAATCTACAATTCAAATCCCGCAGTGGAATTCAAATGAAGAGACTTTAGAATAACTTCGCGTTTGTGTAAGTAGTAGGCGAAAGTCTGGGGACTGTTGAACGTATAGCTGTAAAACAAGTCCGGGAGAAACTAATTCCATGTGGTCTTAGTTCTCAGTTTGAATTCAAAAGTCGTTGACACAAGAACCGCCATGCAATCGATTATTAAATCAAAACTCTTAACGAGCTCATGGCTAATTCAAAGAGCCGTTAGGATGGTCTTCCAGGTTCAGAAAATCTAGCCAAGGTTGGTATGTGATGGATGACAATCCCTGACATATCGAGACTCCTGAAAATCATGTTAAGCCGTTGGTTCCAGCCGTGATTTGCAGAACTTCGACAGTAATCACGATAGTCGTAAGCCAAAACTTCTGATACAAGTCTTGCCAAGGTACGTATGTTAGCCGGTTACTGGGTTGTGGAGGTCAGATAGGCAGTTGTTCTAGGTGAAATTCTGATAGTCAGATGCATCTAGTTATTACTACTATCTATCTAGCCGGTTCCGGCCACAGCGATCGCATTCATTGGCTACTCAATGTGGTTGTGAGCTTTGCTTCTCTGTTATGTGCTTTCATGTGACTTGCATAACCAAACTATGCAAAAAAAACTCCGAACACAAAGCGCACCGTTAATTACACTAGAAGCTGACAAAAAAGTTAACACTACCGGCTTGAGTATAGATGTATAAACGCAAAAGTAGCAAAAGGATTATGCAAGGATCATAGCAGGCAGCAATCTGTAGTTTCTGCATACCCTCATGGGGAAAAGGCAAGAGTGGATGTATGTAATTAACCAGGATTACCAGGAAACGTATTTGACTGGGATAGCAATCAAGTCTACTTCATGAACTGATAGTTTTCGTAACATATTAATTAAACTAACCTTATTTTGCATTTAAAAGGCAAAGACCTCTTTCTATGCAAAGAAGAACGAGCATGGTGATTTGGTGATTAACCGCGCTTGTTTACTGTGTGTTTACGAGCAAAGTTCCCTCCAAATTTTCCTTTACCATCAACCGGTTTGTATATTTTATTCTTTAAACAGAAAAATACATATTTTTACAAGCTTTTATTTAACTTGCAATGTATATATGTATATAATATGGGTCAAATCTTGCAACTGAATTTTAAAGCAGTTATCCTCAACTGATTAAGATGAAATTTCGCATACACGTTAAGTTTTGATGACAATGCATGGATAGCTAAGTGACGTCATTCTAAATCCAATATGGTGGATGGCCCAAGATGGCGGAATGGTTATTGTTTGTGCACTCCCATGATATGGGTATCTAATGAAAAAGGTTTGCAAAGAAAAATACGAAAAAAGCTTGTTTAAAAAAAGATTTTTTAATTAATATATTTTTTTCAAGCATTGCTTTGGAGCTTAAAGTTGTCAAAACCTAAACCCCAAATTATCACCACCAGTCAATCTTTAAACAAAGTAACTTGAAACGATTGCCAAACGTTCCTAAACCTTTATCAATAAGGGATCTATCTACTTAGATCATCAACTGCCTAGGCTTTTATCAGCTGTGTTGGGATCGACGTCCTTTCTAACCGGTTGCAGTTGACTACCAGTAGGTAACTGCTGCATGTCTGACCAAACCAATTAATTACACTTACACTTCATTTTTAACCAGTGGGTGCTTCAGAAAATGCAGGTGCACCTGGACTTTCATTCATTTGGTCATAGATGCTTCAGCTTACATGTATGAACGTAGACGAAAATAAGAAGCAAAAGTAGTATGTAAGGATCTTAGCAGGTGGCTGTATGTTGTTTTCGCCTAGACCGAGAGAGACATACTTAGATATGTATGCTTACTTGTAAGTGCTAAAAAAGTTCATCAAAAGCTGTATGCTTTCGCCTTCAACCAACCCAAAAATAAATCACACGATCGCCAAAGCCTTAGAAAACTTCGATACAAACTAACCAAAAACCATCACCGAAATCTGCCTAAAACCTCATCCATAAGAGACGCATCTACCTAGATGAAGCCCTTAATTAGCCCGATAACAGCTACCGTTCGGGACATCCAACGTCGGTTTTAGATTAAAGCCTGTAAAATCTCCAATTCAAATGCTGCCATGGAATTCAAATGAACGGATCCCTTACTAAGTATCGCTCGATTTGGGCACGAGAATTTTGGCTCAGGTCGTTTTGTTTTATGTGAAGATTGTGTTGAAGTTTGCCTTGAAAGTTTGCAAGAGAATTTGGATAGCTTGAATTGAAACTTGTTTAGAAGGCTGCTGTTACTGTCCACAAAGGTAGTGGACATTTTCTGAAACTTTTAAGTAGTAATAGCATTTTAATTTCTCTTACGCTGTTTCATATAAACCGTTAGTTAATAGGGTTTTAAACTACTTGTTAAAAGTACGGTCAGGAGACGTACATGCTTTACAGAAATCGCTTTTACGACAACTTAAAAGAGGCTCTAGCTATCTACTTCTCTGTCTAATTAATAGTGTAGACGTATAGTTATCAATACGAACAAGTATTTTGACATAGCACAAATCAAATTAGACTGGATAATGTATTGCCTGAAAACATAACAATTGCGGGTACTTTTAACATCTTATGCTTTGGTCTCTTGACCGACACTCACAATGCTGTGGTATTAGGTGTCGGACGTATAACCGTATGGAAAATTTCTTGAGTGGTCATAATGTTCCCATTGCAGTATGCGTCAGCTGTAAGGAGGATTATGTGGCCGGCATCGGATACCACAGAGTTGTTCGAACCAATCAAGAGACCGAAGCAATGAATCCGGAAACTGAAAGACACGTCTTATCAAAATCAATATTTCATCATCATCACTTCATCCGAAAGATGTCCACTGCTGAGCATAGACCTCCCCCAAGCGTCGCCACATTGACAGATCTCGTGCTTCTCGCATCCAGTGGATAAAATCTATATTTAATCTATATTTAAGAGTGAATAGGTTACTTCTAGGCAAGCGTGCTTCACCGTAGACTACATCATCGCTTACCATCAGGCGAGATAGTGGTCAAACGCGAAACTATTGATAAATAAAAACTCTTTATACGTAATAGACTCTCAGTACCTATGTTTAAATGACCGATAAAAGGTTATGATTGTGTTAACACGCGGATAGCTTTTCATGTAAGAGAAGAAAGAAAGAATAATATTTATTTGACACTAAGGCTGCCAGGCGTTGATCGATGGCCTGTCAAGAATATTGGACAGCAAGGTTGACCGTTTCAAATTTCATCGCAGATGGAAGCCCTTTCAACACCCATTAGTAAGTTTATGGCGGTCGGGTCGATTTTTTTTCTGCGTCTGGTAAAATTGAAAGCCGACTATAACATATGAACGAGGCTCTAGTCACTAATAACATTCCTGCCTGCTCAATACGCACTAAATTGAAATTTCTGCCGTCACGTGCCTAGTCAGAATGGTCATAGGACCTAAATTTCTATGACACAGTGACACTGATTAACACACTTGGTTTGTATGGAAAGTTGTGACAATTCCGTCTCCAGCAGCTTCCGTAGCTTCCCTGTGCTCTGTTATTTCACGTGTTAGTCGGAATCTTAACGAGCAAAGAATTTTACATTCCAATTGCTCCAATCAAAAGCCATTTATCCCTGTAAATTATCCTAATGTTAGCCATATAACCTTACACAAAATCCAATCGAGAACAGTTAGTAGGGTAACAAATTCAACCAGGGTAACGTTGGAGGTTGAATTTTAAGCAAGGGGGCTCGTTCGAATCGGTTCACCGTCTTGCTCAGAAAATTTATTTCTGTATTTGCATCAAGCTCTCGTTTGTAATAGGTTGGAAGATAGCTTTGTTTTCTGGTCTCGGTTTTTGGTTTTGAAAGTAGAAAGTAGAAGTGTAGTAGTGCTTGTGAGCATTTTGGATTGTTACTTAAGAGATACAAAAGTATTTTAGTTTTTTTTTTTTGGAGATTTTCGTACCCACACTTTGCCAGATATGTTTAACACCAGCTATATCACATATGTTCGCTGCCTTAATTAGTGAAACAATTATAAAGCCATTGTGTCTCGCGCGATATGAGTCCTTGGCAGGCTACAAATCCAGAAATGGAAAACCTAACAGTACCTTGCATGACCTGGAAATTGAACTCAGAACCTCATGCTTAGTAACAATGCATTCGATCGTACCATTAACGCGAAAATGCAATATTTTTGCTATTTGTTGCTTGATGTTATTAATACTTCAGACTTAATATTATTATGATGCAAATATTTATTATTATTATTATTTATATAGTCAGAATCAGAATCAGAAGTCTTTATTTGTGAGTCATAGGTAAAGTGGATGTTAAATGGTACAATTTCAAGTTTGCTACAACCAGCCGTTATTGGCATACAAAAAAAACCCGACTGCTTCAAAAGCGAACTAAAAAGTCGTAACCAGAATTAATTAACCAGATTTTGGTCAGCCAGCCCGCGAATATGTATCCTCCAACTGCACAGCATGATTTTTTCCTTGTTTACGACTTTTTATTAGTTCGCTTTTGAAGCAGTCGGGTTTTTTGATTTTTGAATTAAGTTTTTTTATTTATAACTTTTTAGTTAGTTTTTTTCGAATTAGATACATTTAAACATATAAGTGTTATATATTTTTGAAATCACCTCTTCAAACCCTTTATTTTGATACCCCAAACGATGGGTTTGACAGAAAAAAAAAATTTGGGCCCCCACATTATTGCACCCAAAATCCGCCATTTTTCTATTATCCAATTTTAATGTAGCTTATGACACTCGTAGGGTTAAGACGCATAGATTGACGTATGTATTATCAAAATCGGCCAACGCGTTTGGTCTCTGGAACGCCATATAGGAACAAACATACATACATACATAGACTGATAAACACATTACCCTCCTTCGGCAGTCGGGTAAAAATTACATAAAACAATTTAAATTAATAAAACATTACATTAATAAGCATTATAAAATTAAAATAGATTTAAAATATAATAATAAAAACATGCTTAATACTAAAAAATAATAAAAAAAACAAGTGTATAACAGTAGATGTAAAAGAAAACATTAATTCAGATTGTAATTAGTCATAAACATAGATGTCTAATACTAAAGTCAAATTTACAAAAAGTTATGTCAGTTTTTTGTCATCCATAAAGTCATTTGTTGAGTAGTAACATAGTGTTAATAGAATTAGAAAGAAAATCAACAGTGGCAGTACTTAAGGTTGCCCCAGTCAGTCATTCTTCCATACAAAAGTAGTATGGCGATTACTCCACTGTTTGATGGTGTACGCTCAAAAAAAAAATATATCAATTGGTCTCATCATTATCTAGCCTTTTATGGAAACAAAAAGTAAAAAAACGTGTATTTCAAAGTTACGAGCGTTGAAAGTTCCATATTTCAACACTAATTTCAACGTATCTTTGGGCGGAAATATACCAGGCCCCTCAGAAAGTATTGCGAAAAAAAGTTTTTATATATGGGAGACTGGCCAGTTATAATGTTTTTCGAAAATATGATTATTTATAAGTAAAAATAAGTAAGTTCCAATTTCAAAATTTCCCTCCACATTTTTTGCGAGTTAATTCAAAGTATTGTGTCTCACTGAAATATGGATCTGCGCCGGGAACATTTTAGAGCTATGATTTTATACGATTTCAAGTGTCGCCTGAAACCGGATGAATCGTACGATAGACTTCAAATGGCATTCATGGATGAAGGCCCTTCCAAGGCAACCGTGTATCGTTGGTATAACGAATTCAAGCGCGGTCGACCAACTTTGGGGGATGACGAAAGAAGCGGTCGCCCTTTGACGGCTGTTACCGAAGAAAACGTGCTAGCAGTGAAAAATTTAATCCAAGACAATAGGCGAATTACATATCAGGAGATTCAACACATATTGAAGATTGGATCGGGAAGCGTTCACGAGATTCTACACAGCCATCTTCGCGTGAGGAGGATAGTATCACGCTGGGTGCCGCACAACCTCACCGATGCTCAGAAGCAGGCCCGGGTGGAATGGTGCCGTGATATGCTTAACAAATTTGAAGCAGGCTCGTCTCGGCGTGTTTACGACATCGTTACAGGTGATGAGTCCTGGATTTATCAATACGACCCAGAAACCAAGCGCCAGTCGACTGTTTGGGTGTTTCAAAATGAGCCAACGCCTACCAAAGTGAAGCGATCTAGAAGCGGGGGTAAGATTTTGATCGCTAGCTTTTTTAATTTGACTGGCCACTTGGTATCAATTCCCTTACGGGATCAAAGAAGCATTAATGCCGAATGGTATACTACCAAATGTTTGCCAGAAGTTTTCTCTGTTATAAGCAACAAGCGACCAAACACAGGGCTCCGCGGGCTACTGCTCCACCACGACAATGCACCTGCGCACACCGCACTCAAAACGAGGGACTTCCTGGACAGCACGCCAGTCAAACTCCTGGGTCACCCTCCTTACAGCCCTGATCTAGCACCGTGTGACTTCTTTTTATTCCCAAAAATAAAAAATCAGCTCAAAGGGATACAATTTTCGTCGCCGGAAGATGCGCTGGCTGCGTTCGAGCAGGCTGTAAACGAGGTGTCTGCGGCGGACTGGAAAAAGTGTTTTGAAAACTGGTTTAGGCGCATGAATCTTTGTATAGAGGCTGGTGGAAAGTACTTTGAAAAGATTTAATAAAAATATATGTACGTATAGAACAATTTTTTTTAGTTTCGCAAAACTTTCTGAGTGTCCCACGTATATCATAAAAAGAAAGAAAATTTCAAACCAGTCACCAAACAGGGATAGATTATCAGTTAAAAATGCAAATAATTTTATTTTAAACAAATACATTCAGTAGTTTTTTCATGATACTCATACTCCCAAAGGTATGTTTATAACATTTCACGCGCTCCTTTTCGTTCTATATCATCATCCATTTATTATTTTTACACCATGAGTGTATATTCGTACGCCCACTAGCTTCTTACTGCTCCTCACAGCGTCTATCCCTTTCGTAGGTGTTGTGAGATGAGATAGCATGCATCCCAGACACAAAATAGTTCGTGCCGCCGACTAGGGCAACCTTAAAAGAAACCCACAGCTAGCTTGAAACTGAGATTTAATGACCTCCAAAACCCTATAGAAACATAATTTCCGGTTCCTTAATTTATCCACATCCCTATCTCCCAGCTAAAACATTATACAATAGAATCCCACAGCGGCGATTAGACCAATAAAAACCCGATTTAAATGTTCTACAGTTATACTAAGATTTAAACTTAACGTTCCGCCGATAATTTTATTACACCCCTCGGCAGCTTTATTACTTTTTGCGAACAATGCTTTTTGATTTTATCCACAGAGTACCGAGAAAATTCGGTGGCCAGTAGTAGAGAAGGCATTGTCAAAACTTTTTTAGAAACCAAGCTTGTCAGTGTGTGATACTGAAATTTTATAGAACTTGACGGCCCGTGACAATTTGAACTATCAAATACATTCTAAGTCACAACCTGTCACAACTGTATGGATCAAAATGTTGGGCTGTGAAAAAGATTAATGATAAAAAAACTTTTTTGCAAAAAAATACTACCGACTTCCAAATGAAAAACTACAAAGTGAAAAATAACTTAACTTTTGGAAGTCGGTGTCTTTCGTAGGTACCATTTTTTTGCGATATGGACACCGACTTCCAAAAGTTAAGTTATTTTTCACTTTGTAGTTTTCTTATTTGGAAGTCGGTATTATTTTTTTGTAAAAAGTTTTTTACTTTTTAGTTGTACCTACCTAATAGGCAAGTAGTTTAGTAAGGTACCTATACTCACAGAATAGATTTCCTGAATATCATGAAACTGCACATAACCGGTGAAATGAGAGATCTGCGTACCCCTTTAGAGCGTACTGGCGTGATGTTATGTCATGGAATGGTTTAAACAATAAACAGACATGCGATTGCAGCAATCCCGAATGATTTGCCGTTATTTATTGAAGAGTTCTGTTGTATATCTCCGAAGTTCTTCATCAGATCTTCACCAATTTAAAATGGGCCCAATTTCGAAACATAGTCTAACAAACAAAAAAAGAATTTTCAAAATCGGTCCACAATTGACGGAGATATCGATGAACATACATAAAAAAAACATACAAGAAGTCGAACATAGAACCTCCTCCTTTTTGTTGGTAAGTCGGTTAAAAAGAGATTGCATGTAGCAGAGATGAGAATGTTGAGATGGATGTGCGGAGTAACAAGAGTGGATTAAGTGAGAAATGAGTATATTAGAGGAAAGAGGACTGGACTGGCGACAGGGACAAACAAATTTAACAAAATTTGTCCTGGTATGGTCATGTAATGAGGGGGGATAAAACGCATGTTTCTAAAAGAGTTATGAATATAAATGTGGATGAATGGAGAGGGAGAGGAAGACCAAAGAAAAACGGATCGACTGTGTGAAGTTTGATATGAAAGAAAAGGGAGTCAGTGATAGACTGACAGGAGAAAGGACGGTATGGAAGAAGAAAACGTTTTGCGCCGACCCCAAGTAACGTGGAATAAGGGCAGGATCATGATGAAGCACATTGTAAGTCAGTTCCTCTATTCAACTCAACCTCGACTCAGCCTCCAATACATGTGCTCAGTGAAGCTTTGCGCAGGCATGAAAAAACTAGTAACTACTTTCAGCCAGCTTCAACGGCGTGAACGTGAGAACTGTTTCAAGGGGAGCGTACTCCCGGCTTAGAAAGATATATGTGTTTATCCCATGTTCTATCTATTTCTATATCACAGTCGTCCAGCCGTTCACGCGTGAAAACTTAACAAACAAACCAACAGACAAAGCATTCGTGTTTAATGTCTTCTTTTTGATTGGACTAAAATTTTGTCCGACCAGTAAGGCCTCCTAGACAGCTTTGCACCACGATGACTGAAACCCAAACTCAAACTCATTTAATAGGTAAGTATGGAAGATACCTCTAGTCCCTACCGGAGATTCTATACTCTATAATTTTATCGCACTTCTTAACTTGAACAAGGGATTTAAGGATACCTACTGATAGGAATTCCGATACAAAAGGCGAATTGACTTTAATTATCAGATTTCAAGGTCATGAGAATTAGAGAGGAGTGATTGGAAATGTGTACTTTATCGACCTTGGACCGTATTTTTAGGAGTTGAAGAATCTTGTCATGTTGCGTATAGGAGATGGAGCTATGGTGGACGTATTAAGCTATATTATTCTAGTTTTGAAGTTATGATAAAATTTCTTTTTACCGATTTTCGTGTGAGGATTTGGCCACCTCTGGTATCAGAATTAATTAAGCCGCCTTTAGGAACCACATGACTTAAATTAACTATATAAGTTCAGGTTTCCTCACGATGTTTTCCTTCACCACTGCTTGTGATATCCAAGATAAACTTAGAAACGACATAATTATATACGACGATTATCATTTAGTCTGACTAAGAGCAGTGGTGGCCTAGTGGTAACGGCCCGACTTAACGGACCCGACTTACGTGTCGTAGATCGTGAGTTTAAACCCAGGCAGGCGCTTTACTTTGTGTAAATTATTACATCCCCACTGCTCTTAAAATCGTGAGGAAACCGGCATGTTCCAGAACCAAAAAAATCGAAGATACTTTCACCAACCCGCATGGTGGATTAAGGCACTTTACCTCTTTCACAGAGAGGATACCTGTGTCCCAGCAGTGGGAACATTATAAGGCTGATGATGACATTTAAGTCCATAAATTTTTTGTGTAGAAAATTCCTTATAAAAAAAAACAATAACATGTTTACCAACTTGAAAATCAAACTCAGGTCTCATCTCAACAACTATACTTTCAGCCACAAGACTAACTTGGTTGTGCTGAATCTCTAGAAGAAATTAACATTCAACAATGAATAGTAGAAAAGTGTGTGTTGCCAGTGATGATATATAGCTCTGAGACGTGATCGCTTACAATGGGCCTTATCAGAAAGCTTACAGTCACTCAAAGGGCAATGGAGAGGGCTATGCTCGGAGTTTCCTTGCGTGATCGAATCAGAAATGTAGAGATTCCCAAGAGAACCAGGGTTACCAACATAGCCCGAAGAATTTCCGAACTTAAGTGGCAGTGGGCAGGGCACATTGCTAGCAGAACGGATGACCGATGGGGCAGAAAGGTTCTGGAATGGCGACCGCGAACCGGAAGACTGGAAGACCGGAAGAGCTGGTTACGAGATGCACAGGACCGGTCAATGTGGCGACGCTTGGGAGCCTATGTCCAGCAGTGGACGTATTTTGGCTAGTATGATGATGATGAATAGAAAAGTCAAAATATTAACTTTAAAACTTTCGCGTTTCATAATTGAAAAAAATATAATTATCACGGGATATATAAATCATTGCGTTAAATTACCCGTGATGATTATATTGTTTTCAAAGTCAAAATGTAAGAGATTGAACACGAAACATTTCGGTAGCACATAAATAGAATAAATAAAGACATAAAATATATCATATCGATCCCATACATTTTGTACTTGTGTCAATCAAAACCGTTAATAGAATATCTATTCGACATAAATGTTTTAACGTCTTTAACGTCTGTTCTTATTTAGCAAACACACAACACAAGACTAGATTTATTGCTCCCAAAAAACATTCCAGAGAAAATCATTAAATTCCGTAATAAGAGAAACAAGGAGCTTTCCCGAATTTATAGGACGTTAGAAAGACATTTATTTCAGTCAATTGTTAGGTTTGTTTTATATAAACACTTTGGGGAATAAACAATACTTCGGCAGTCAATAAAGGAACTTTGCTTTTAACTTTTTCTCTTTTGTTAAGGTGAGTGTTCAATGGGAGCAATCGCGTGTAAGGTAAAGGTGAGTTTAGATTTGAAATCCAACACGTTCTAGAAACAGCTTTCTCTGTGGTTACACTCCGGCCACATATACCATATGGGATACCATAGGAAGCTTGTTTTTTTTTGGGATACAAAGAAGGCTAAAATATTTTATCTAATCGGATCAAAACTTCTAGAGAACGTTCAACACACAAACAAATCTTATGACATCTTTGTACAGTACGATCGAAGAGTCTTAGCCCATCTGAAGTTAGCGCCAATGGTTGCGCATAACCACAGATAATAATTATAATACTAGCATAAAGATGCCTCATCTAATACAAA
Source organism: Orthosia gothica (assembly GCA_949775005.1). NCBI lineage: Eukaryota > Metazoa > Arthropoda > Insecta > Lepidoptera > Noctuidae > Orthosia > Orthosia gothica. The sequence continues at coordinate 17,989,779 of OX459052.1, forward strand.
GAAACCGCGCCGACGTAACTAGCGTTTTTCGTCTAAGATGATTTTTTTTATAAGTACTTCCGGTCCATTCCACGGTTGTGATAGTGATCAGCGGATTGGCAAGTATAAGGGTTTTCTCGGTTCGTGACTATTTTTTATTAACCGACTTACCAAAAAGCAGGAGGTTCTAAGTTCGACGGTTCACCGAAATCTCCGTCAATTGTGGACCGATTTTAAAAATTATTTTTTTGTTTGAAAGAGTAAATTCCGAAATTGGTCCCATTTTAATTTACTGAAGATCTGATGAAGAACTTCGGAGATATAAAACAGAACTCTTCAATAAATAACGGCAAATCTCTCGGGATTGCTGCAAATTCATGTTTGTTCATTGTTTATACCATTTCATAACATAACATCACGCCAGTACGCTATAAAGGGGTACGCAGATGTGTAGAATTCACCTTGCTACACTTTTATTTCACCGGTTATGTGCAGTTTCATGATATTCGGGTTATCTATTCTGGCATTATAGGTACCTTACCTAACTACTTGCATATTAGGGAGGTACAACTAAAAAGTGAAAAATAAAAATAAAGTTTTTTACAAAAAAATACTTCGACTTCCAATTAACAAAACTATAAAGTGTAAAATTATTTTATTTTTGGAAGTCGGTGTCCATAACGCAAAAAAAATGGTACCCACCAAAGACACCGCTTCCAAAAGTAAAATTATTTTACACTTTGTAGTTTTGTTATTTGGAAGTCGGTAGTATTTTTTTGTAAAAAAATATATTAGAAACCTCAATATCATTTTTGAAGCCTTGATACTTTGTAACAGTCATCTCAAATATAAGGAAAGGAAGGATATCACTGCTTACTCTGTTGATCGCTTATGTGAGGTAGCATGTGCAGAGGTCGAGGGGCATACTATCTTGTGTGTTTACAGACCACCAGCATCAAACTTGTCATTGTTTTTAATTTCAATGGAAGAACTATTATGTAAACTTTTCAGAGATAATAAATTAGTCTTTGTTTGTGGTGATTTAAATATAGATCTGTTAGTCAATTCACCTGAAAAATGTAAGCTCATTTCATTGTTCAAATCATTCAACTTAAAATATTTATTTAATGAACCAACAAGAATAACAGGAACTTCAGCTTCGTGCATAGACAATGTATTCACTAATTGTAAAGTAAAAGATTCGTTTGTAATTAGTGGCGTTAGGTCAGACCATACTGGTCAACTAGTATCTTTTGAGTCGGATATAAAATTAAACCTAGTTAAATCAATTCGATTAAGACCTCTTACTAAAAATAAATTAAATTCTTTTAATAATAACGTTTTTAGTAACCTTTGTAACGCCAGTTTTGATTCAAAAGACCCCAATATAAATTACGGCACGCTGTTTTCTACAATTTGCCATGAATTCAATAAAACGTGTCCTGTAAAAACAGTTAAAGTCAACAATTCCAAATCAAAATTTAGTGAATGGGCCACTGTGGGCATAAGAAAAAGCCGAGATATCTTATATAATTTATATTACGAAAAATCTTTGACTTCCGATAAAGTTTTTCACACTTATGTTAGAAACTATTCCAAAATATTTAAAAGAGTCTGCGCACAAGCAAAATCTCAAATAATAATTAACAAAATTGGTGTTTCAAATAATAAAATAAAAACTGTGTGGCAAATAATAAATAGAGAAACTGGAAAGACACAACAACGCGATCAGAATGAGTTGTCTTTGAAAATAAATAATCAAACCATTTCTGATAAGCAAGAAGTCGCTGAGACATTAGAAAAGTTCTTTACCAACATTCCGTTAGAGGTTATGAAGTCTCTTCCCTCCTCATCTAAATTAGCTGAAGCTCTTCTTAAAGAAAACTTTACCAAAGACATACGGACCTTTAAATTTAAACCAATATGTATTGATACAATTAAAAATGTGTTCAAAAGTCTCAATATAAAAAATACTGAAGACTTATGGGAGGATATCCGTTAGGGTTCTTGAAGATATTATTGACTCAATTGCTCCTGTCCTAACAGGCATATTCAATCAATGTTTGGACAGCGGCACGTTTCCTGACTTAATGAAACACAGCAAAGTAGTACCAATTTTCAAATCAGGTTGTAAGAATGATCCCTCTTATTATAGACCTATATCCGTGCTTCCAGCATTGAGTAAAATCTATGAAAAAATCATGCTGGATCAGATGTTGTCTCACTTCAATTCAAATGGGATCCTGCATAGTCAGCAGTTTGGTTTCACGAAAGGTAGGTTGACTACCGACGCGGGAGTAAAACTCATCAGTCACATTTTGGAATCTTGGGAGAAGTCCCAGGATGCCATTGGCATTTTCTGTGATCTCTCAAAAGCGTTCGACTGCGTCGACCACAACACACTGATCTGTAAATTACACCACTACCGAATTCGAGGACAAGCTGCTGATCTTGTGCTTTCATATTTATCAAACAGACAGCAAAAAGTGAATGTTAATGGGGTGACGTCCTCCGGGTCTCTAGTCAAGATGGGCGTGCCCCAAGGTTCAATTCTCGGCCCTTTCCTTTTTCTTGTTTACATTAATGATCTCCCTTTTATGATGGCCAATTATCGGATATAATTCTATTTGCTGATGATACTTCGCTAATTTTTAAAATAGATAGGAAAGATACGGATGTCTTACATGTCAACGAAAGTCTTATTATTCTCACAAAATGGTTCGCAGCTAACAATCTTTTACTGAATGCGACAAAAACTAAATGTCTTAAGTTCTCTTTACCAAATGTACCACAACGAGACCTAAATTTGAATCTTGACGGCAAAAGTCTTGAAGTTATAGCTGAAACTGTATTCTTAGGGATAACTATCGAGTCGCCGCCGAAACCACCGCGGCAGAACCCTCACAGGGGGCTCGGGAGGAGGCGGAAATGGATTGCCAATAATGGCCCCATTACGCCTCCTTCAGGCGAATATCAACCACTGCGCAGCTGCTCAGGATCTGCTATTCCAGAGCATAGCGCAGTGGTCGATTAACATCGCCGTGGTTGCTGAGCCGTACTTCGTCCCGCCCAGGGATGACTGGGTAGGGGACCTGAGCGGCTCAGTGACCCTAATTTCGTCAGCCGCCGCCGGTACCCCCCGTCCTTCGAGGGTGTCAAGAGGGGACAGGGTTGCGTGGCAGCAAGGTTCGGGGAGATTTACCGTGGTGGGGGTATACTTCTCTCCGAACCGAACTCTCGCGAGTTCCACAACTCCCTTGCAGAATTGAGAACCGTCGTCGTCGGGTACCGCTCCCTCTCTGTGCTCGTCGTCGGGGACTTTAATGCCAAGAATGTGGCTTGGGGTTCCCGGTATACGGACGCACGGGGCAGGATGGTGGAGGACTGGGCTCTGGAGACAGGCCTGGTCGTCCTAAACCGGGGTTCTGTCCCCACGTGTGTGCGGATGCAGGGCGAATCGGTGGTGGACATTTCGTTCGCCAGCGCCGCTCTGTCACCACGTGTAGTCGACTGGCGCGTCATGGAGGAGGTGGAGACCTATTCCGACCACCGGTATATCCGGTTCGACGTCTCCGCCCAGACCTCAAGCGTGCCGGTCCGACAGACCCCCGAGTGGTCCGCGGTGGGCGCTGAAGCAGCTGGACCGGGAGCTACTCCTGGAAGCCTCGATCGTGCAGGCCTGGGTGCCATCACCAGACAGGCCTGCCGACATCAACGACGAGGCGGAGTGGATCCAGGAGGCCATGTCCGAGATATGTGACGTGGCAATGCCCCGGGTCCGGCCTGGACACGCCCGGCGCCAGGTGTACTGGTGGTCGCCGGCACTTACGACTCTGCGCCAGGCGTGCGTTGCTGCGCGACGCCGGTACACCAGGCACCGCAGGCTCCGTATCCGTCCCCCGGATACGGAAGCCATTGAGGCGGAGCTATACGAGAGGTACAGAGCTGCGAGGATCACCCTCCGAGCGGAGATCAAGCGGGCCAAGGAACTGGCCCGTGAAGAGTCGCTGGGGACTCTGAACCGGGATCCGTGGGGACGCCCCTATAAAATGGTGCGAGATAAACTCCGCCCATGGGCTCCCCCGCTGACGCAGAGTCTCCGGCCGCAGCTTGTAGAGGACGTGGTGAGCACTCTGTTCCCTTCGCGAAGGGAACATATTCCCCCGTGGCTCCGCCTCCTGCGGTGCCCGATGCGGACCACACCGCCGATGACGACGAAGCTTTGGAGGTGACCGAGGTAGAGCTGAGAGTGGCGGTACGCAGGCTGAATGCCAAAAATACCGCCCCAGGACCCGATGGATTACCTGGAAAAGCCTGGGTCCTGGCCTTGGAGGCTCTCGGGCCTCGACTAAGGGGGCTCTTTAGCGCATGCTTGGAGAGGGGCCAGTACCCACTTCGTTGGAAGACGGGGAAACTGGTCCTCATCAAGAAACCGGGGCGCCCTGCGGACTCTCCGTCCGCTTACCGGCCCATCGTGCTGCTCGATGAGGTGGGCAAGCTCTTTGAAAGAGTTATTGCAGACCGCCTCGTCGGGCAGTTGGTGCGGGTGGGTCCGGATCTGGCCGAGAGCCAGTTTGGTTTCCGCAGGGGTCGCTCTACGGTGGACGCCATCATGCGCGTGCGAGCCCTTACGACGGGGGATGCAGTGGCCCGTGGTAAAGTCGTCTTGGCGGTGTCTTTAGACATCGCCAATGCCTTCAACACCATGCCATGGAGCTGCATCAGGGAGGCACTCCAATACCATCGGATGCCGCCCTACCTCTGTCGCGTGGTCGAGGCCTATCTGACGGACAGGGCCGTCATCTACCCCGGTCACCAGGGAGAGTGGAACCGGCGAGAGATGTCGTGCGGTGTCCCACAGGGATCGGTTATGGGGCCGCATCTGTGGGACATCGGGTACGACTGGGTGCTGCGCGCCGATCTCCCTATTGGTGTCAGCGTGGTATGCTACGCTGACGACACGCTGGTCCTGGCGCAAGGGAGATCGCACCAGGCGGCGGCTGAAATAGCGACACGCGGGGTTGCGATAATCGTCGAGAGGATCCGGCAATTGGGACTCGAGGTGGCCCTGCACAAGTCCGAGGCCATGTGTTTTCACGGTCCTCGGAACGCGCCACCGCCGGGATCCCAAATAACGGTAGGAGGGGTTCACATCGGCGTCGGGTCGACGATGAAGTACCTGGGACTCGTCCTCGACAGCCGGTGGAATTTCGTTGAGCATTTCCGACGTTTGGCTCCCAGACTGGAGCGGGCGGGGGCTGCCCTCAAGCGGCTGCTGCCCAATCTAGGGGGTCCAAACGCCTCCTGCCGGAGGCTCTACGCGGGGGTCGTGCGGTCCATGGCCCTTTACGGGGCACCGGTATGGGCGCGTTCCCTGAGGCGGCGACCAGCCCGCCGGTTGAGCGCGTCCCAAAGGACCATGGCCATCCGGCTGATCCGGGGATACCGCACGGTCTCCGGTGAGGCGGCGAGCCTCCTTGCCGGATTGCCGCCATGGGATCTGGAAGCAAAAGTCCTCGCGCAAATATGGGAGTGGCGCGAGGAGGCCAAATGCCGGGGCGAAACTCCGTTACCGCGACAAATCGCGGCTCGGCGGACAGAGCTCCGGCAGGATCTCATGGTGACATGGAGTGAGCGATTGTCGCAACCCAGCGCTGGGCACGCCACAATTGCGGCGGTAAGGCCCCTCTTTGAGGAGTGGCTAGAGAGGCGTCACGGCGTCCTCACCTTCCGTCTGACACAGGTCCTCACCGGACACGGCTGTTTTGGGAGGTTCCTGTTCAGGATTAGGCGGGAGGAAACGCCCGGGTGTCACCATTGTGTGGACCACCCAGAGGACACGGTGGAGCATACGGTGGAGATCTGCCCCGCTTGGGCGGAGCACCGCCGTGTCCTCGTGGAGGCGATTGGCGGTGGCGACCTCTCGCGTCCGGCCCTGGTCCAGGCCATGGTACGGAGCGAGAGGGTATGGGAAGCTGTCTCCTCCTTCTGCGAAGCAGTAATGCTCGCAAAGGAGGAGGCGGAACGCGTGAGGGAGACGCAAAGGAGACGCCCTCACGCCCCTAGCCACCGCAGGAGACGCCCCGGGCGTAGGGAGTCGCAAGCCGATTCCCGGCCACCGTAGGCACGGGCTTGCGGACGGCAAGTTATGGGTAGCTTACCGTCCGATAAGGACCAAGCCCGAGTTTACGGCGCGTAGTGTTCCACGCGCGCCTCAAAGAGATGTCAGCAAAAGTGACGGGGCCTGATAGGACCGATGCCTGTCTGGGTCGCGGATAAATTTGAAATAGAGTTACCGCGGCCCTGGCGCAAGCAACTGAAGGAACACGGGTGGGTTTTAGTCAGTAAAAGTCTGACACGCCCTCCCGCTTCACCCAGGGCGGGAGAAGTCATTGGATGATTTCCCACCCAAAAAAAAAAAAAAAAAAAAAAAGGGATAACTATCGATTCAAAACTGCAGTGGGGCGCGCACATTAGAACTCTTTCGGGTAGATTAAGTTCAGCTGCATATGCAGTAAGGAAAATAAGGCAGTTAACCGATGTAGCCACAGCTAGGTTAGTATATTATGCTTATTTCCACAGTATTATGTCTTATGGCATTCTGCTGTGGGGATCAGCAGCAGATGTTGACTCAATTTTCATCTTACAAAAGAGGGCAATCCGCGCGATCTATAAAATGGGTCCTCGCGAGTCCTTTAGAGAAAAATTTAAAGAAATCGATATACTGACTCTACCTTCACTCTATATTTTGGAATGTATTTTGTATGTCCGCAAAAAACGAGGGCTTTTCAAAACTAGAAGCGACTTACATAATTTAAATACACGCAGTAAGCACGAAATTGTTATACCCAAATTCAGATTGACAAAAACTAGCAAGTCTTTTTATATAAACAGTATACGCTTTTATAACAAGTTTCCAAAGTCAGTTATAGAACTGACCGATGGAAAGTTCAAAAACTACATCAAACGTGTCCTTGTTAAAAAAGCATATTATAAAATCAAGGACTACGTTGAAGATAAAAATTTTGGCTTTAGCTCCTTCTGCGCATGCGGCTTCCCTGGTAACTCATAAACGGCACAAATATGTGGTTGTCTCTAACTATTCTCAATCTCATTAATTCTTTGTTTTTTTTCCTTCTTTTGATTATTCTTTTTACAATGGTTCTCAATCATCTTCATAGCCCTTTGCTAAGAATAGTTACAGCACTGATAACAATATTTGTGCCACATGTTAGATTTAGTCTTTTTTTTATTTTACTTTTGTATAGATTCCTTTACCGATTTTTTTGTAAATGTGTGAACATTGTAGGCCTTCTAGATGCTTGTTAACTTTTTAACTCGTTTTATTTTCTTTTGTTTAAATAATATGTAATCTTTTTTTTTTGTTTTCTTACGACTTATTGTCGGGCCTACGTTGTCCCCACATATCTAAGTACTAATGCTGTAACAAGGAAATATTGTAAAACCAAACCATTTTTTAAAAAGAGTAACCATGGAGTTTCTTGCCGGTTCTTCTCCATAGGAAACGACCAACCCGAACCGTGCACATTGTCGACGTTTTATAAGTGCCCATGTAGGCCTATATGAAATAAAAAAATTGAAAAAAAAAAAAAAAAAAAAGAAGACCTATCCATAGATACCCCACACGTATGGGTATGATGAAAAAAAAAAATTTTTGTTTCAGTTTCAAGTATGGGGACCCCCAAAAAATTTAATGTTATTTTTCTATTTTTGAGTGAAAATCTTTATGCGGTTCACAGAATACATCTACTCACCAAGTTTCAACAGCATAGTTCTTATAGTTTCCGAAAAAAGTGGCTGTGACATACGGACGGACAGACAGACAGACAGACAGACAGACATGACGAATTTATAAGGGTTCCGTTTTTTGCCATTTGGCTACGGAACCCTAAAAATCGAGTGAAAAACCATGTCATCTATTGGAATCAATTTTTAATGATCCGTTCAAATAACCTTTGAAATGTGAATTATGAGCCCAGTATTCAATCATTTTGTGCTTAGGAGAGTTTATTAAAAAAAAACACACAAATTTTATGATCAATTTTATTCTAGAAAATGTTAATTTTACACACAATACAATAACAAATCGATGCATATCGCGCTAACTAGTGAAATTTATTTGAACCAAATTTTCTTTGTTAGCGCTGAGACCGTGGGGCAGAACATACTTTACGAAGCAAATGGCTGTTTTCTTCACGAGTGTACATGCGCGAAAGTTAGCAAAGCCTATATTCAGACGGGCCCCGACTCATCGCTCGTACTGTAACATTTTTAAGATGACAAGTTTGGTGGCTCGTTCGGTCTAAAATTGCAAATTATTCTTAAACTAGATATTCATTCGTTTGGTTTGGCTGTAACAGAACCTCACATCTTCCTTCACAAATAAAATAATTTAAAAAATATAAATCGTTTATTGTATCTTCATACAGTCCTTAGAGTTCACAAACTAGATTTAATTTTTTTAGGAGACTCGTGCCTGTAATAGTTTTCTATAAGAACCTGTATAAAAGGGCATCAGAGGCACTTGCCAAACACTGCTGTAAATCATGATATAATAGCCTCTAGTCTAAACTCACCCTTATATTACACACTAGCTGTTCCCCGCGGCTTCGCTCCCGTGAACCACCCCACAGGACCCGTTTTCGGGATTAAAAATAGCCTATGTCACTTAGGAATAATGTAGCTTTCTAATGGTGAAAGAATTTTTTAAATCGGTCCAGTAGTTTCGGAGCCTATTCGGTACAAATAAACAAACAAAAAAATCTTTCCACTTTATAATATTGGTATAGACAAATACTCCCAGTAAGGTCGTTTGTTCACGAGGCCCACACGACACGCCACACTGCAGACGGTATGTCGTGCGTTCGTTTGTACACTAGACACGATTCTGCAACGACACTGCAGTGCACTTGTATTGTTTTATAAGCGCGTGAGTGACGAACCACGCGTGAGCCGTGCGGTGCGGTGTATCGTGTCGTCAACCAGCTCATACTTGTTTTGTACAGCCGCTAAATCGTCACCGCAAAAAAGTCGCAATGACATAGCGGCATCGACGACATAGTCGTAAAACTGTTTGTAAATTTGATTTATCAAATAATAATATTAAACTTATACCTACTAACTTTTATTTGTCAATCATCACAATTATTAAATTTATTTATTATATATACGTAACACACTTAGGACAAACCTCACACCAACACACATACATCAACACTTCACACAATTAACTAAAACCTAACTACAAATAAAAAAAATAAAAAATAAAATCAGTATAATAATATGTTAACATCAGAGCTAGTGCTCAATTTATAAATACATACTTGTACGAAATATGTAAAAATCCATTTGGAGAAAACTGTTCTTCAAGATACAGGGTTTTCCTAGTTTGAAGGACAGGGATCTTATTATGTGTAATAGCCATGTCCATTTTTGTAATGTAAACACTGATGTAACCTAGGCTAATCCTTTTTGAAATAAATTATTAAATTATAAAAAAATATTATAAATCGTGTCGCGTGTGGTGCGGCGTCGTGCAATGAACAAACGGTTCATACAAATATATGGAAGTCTAAATCGTGACCACATTTTGTCGTGTCGTGTCTCGCGTCGTGAACAAACGGTCTAAGAATCCATCGTCTTAACCCACCTTTTCCTTTTGTTCCGAAAATATGGCGCGAATAAGAAATAAACTGGCCTCTTGTTTCTTTTCTTATAAATTCTTCTTTTGTTTCGGATAAATGTCCGTGCTTTGATATAAAGGTTGTGAATTTAACTTCAGTGTCTTTTGTTTGAGTGTTTTCGGGATTATTGTGTTTTGAGTGTTTTCCGTTTTAGGAGGGGATATTTTGTTTAATACTGTGACAGATTTATTTTATACTAGATTTTTTGTAGTTTTGGTTTCCTGTATAACCGTTCCTGCCTTACAGTGTGTCATCATCATCATCAGGCTTTTAATGTTCCCACTGCTGGGACACAGGCCGCCTCTCTGTGAGAGGGAACGGGCTATAATCCACCACGCAGGCCCAGTGCGGTTTGTTGGATGTCAATTATCTTCTAATTTTTGGTTCTAGGACATGCCGTTTTGAGAGCAGTGGTGATGAAATAATTAACACAAAGTAAAGCGACTGTCTATCGAACCCACGACCTACAACTTGTAAGTCACCGTTACCACCACTGTTCTACAATATGTAGTTAGATATAACTAATAACAATTTTGGCTTGTTAAAGATCAAAACCATTCTCTAGTTGAATTTATAGTGGATTTATAGTAGATTCAACTATCTGTATATCTTTTTTAATGGTAATGGTCTCGCGTTTGGCCTCTATATCACCTGATGGTAAGCGATGATGTGGTCGACGGTGAAGCACGGTTCCCTAGAAATAAGCTTTTCACTCTTGATTTAGTGTTCCTCTGGTTTTCTAATAGTTATTAAGAAAAACAAACTCCGACAGGGAATGCCACCTGTAGAACGGGCCATCATTGAATGGCCTACCGCAAGGAGAACCAATTTCCTATTAAGAGCCGTTAGATGTGAGAAAAAGCACAGGACCGATCTTGTGTGGACTCTTGGGAAAGGCCACTGTCAGTAGACATTCTTTTATCAGGAATTTTGTTGATATTTTTCTTTTTTTGAGTTTACGATCCTCAGAGCCAGTAATTGCACTGTCGGCCATTTCAAAGATTATATTTGAAGAAATGGTTGTGTTGACTCTTGGGGAAGGCCAATGTCCAGCAGGGACGTTCTTTTGACAACTTGTTGATGATCTGTTCCTAGTTTTCAAATCTAAAATCCTTAGAGCTCAGTCATTTTGCTTTCGGCCATATTCAAAGAGCTATTTTTTATATTCCTTTTATACCCACCTACTTTCGATAAAGTTACAGACAGTTCCAGATATAACTAAATAACATTATTCATTCTTGCCGAGAATATGAATTTCCATTTTTCTATTGCATTATTTAAGGAAATTCTTCGAATTTTGGGCTCTTCATCTATCCTATTTCTGATTCTAGGAATTCGTTCATATTTCTTGAATATTTGACATGTCCTAGGTTAGGAATAAGAGGGCAAAAAGGTTTTGTAGCAAAGCATTCAGACCGGTGTAATAGGTAGAGGAAATTTTATCTAACATAGCAGTAGATAGATGAATCTTTAAGGTACAAGATTAAAACAGATGGTCAAGACTCAGTATTTTAGCAACATGGATTGATCTTCAAGGTTAATAAGTAACGCTTGAATGGTGACCAATTTAACCATTCTTTATACACTGAGTAGAAGATCCCCCCGTGCTTTGGATAGTACATTAAGCCAACGGTAAAGGCTGTATTTTTAGGGTTATTATTGCTGTCACTCACGTGTATGTCTTTCCGTCTGTCTGTCACACAGGTTTTACATCAAATTGTTTGGAGATTCAGTTTCAAGATTCAAATATTCACACTATGAGCATCTTGTTGACCTCAGCCATACAAATTGTCAAAAACTATTTTTATTATGTTTTCTAAGGGGGCTCTCATATCTATAAAGGAGAATGAGAAAATAAATTGACCTACCCTATCAAGTGGGGTATCGTTGTTTAGAACTCGTTGAGTAGATAAATAACGTATTTTTGTAAAAAAATATATTGGAAAACAAAGGAATGAGAAGCCACCAAAGTCAGCTTTTGTCACAATATTTTGTGCCGAAGTATTTTTTTTACTTCCCATTGAGCTATGAACTTGAAATATTGGTGATAATGTTTATTATTACGTATATCAGATTTTCTTTGAAATGCCCTCATTTTTACCCGACTGCCGAAAGAGGGTAATGTGATTTTCTTCTTGTTTAAGTTTTATTAGTTCACTTCTTAAGCAGTCAAGTTATTAGATTTTTTAATTAACTTGTACAAAAACGACTTTTCTACAGATTTATTATATGTATTGATTTGAAATTTCAAAGGTTTATGAGCCCTCTTTCTGTGAATACTCGCACCCATTCTACACAAAGCAAAAAAATGAATTACTCTGTATTACTGAATATCAAGTTTATTTTGGAATGATTTAATCATTTGATTAAATCCTTGCAAAATAAAACTTATTCGCTGGAACTGAATAAGTATAAAAAAGTTCCGTCCATTTTCGTTCTTCTCAATCGCTTTCAAAGCCAGCTATTAATTCACGGAATCCCATCCAATTTTATAATATAATTCAGATTCATTCCTTAAACTATTACTTGTAACTTATTACACTGCTCGTTAGTCCAGTAGTTGCAAGTGGTACTGCTAAGCATGAGGTCCTGAATTTGATGCCCGGGTAGGTAACATTTAATTGGGGTTTTTCATCTGGAATTATTCAGTTGCAGCTTTGCAGCAGTATTCTGGGTTTGTGCTCAGTTGATGGCAAATAAGATAAAAAATAAAATTCAAAAAAGTTAATACAAAAAATCAAAAAACCCGGGTGCATAGGAAGCAAACTATTTTCTTCTTTTTTACGTATTTTTAGTTGGCTTCTTAAGTAGTCGGGTTTTTTTGATATTTTAATTAACTTTTTTTTTTGAAACTTTTTCGTTTACTCTGTGTGTTGTGGTGTGTAATATATTTGAAATCACCTCTTCAAACCCTTTTATTTTGATACCCCCACAATGACTTAGGAAGAAAAAGAATTGGGTCCCACAATAGGGCGCCCATAGTCCGCCATGTTTCTATTTTCCAATTTTAATGTAGCCAATGACACTCGCAAGATTAAGACGAATCGATTGACGTAAGAATCATCAAAATTGGCCAAAGCGTTTGGTCTCTAGAACGCCACATAGGAACAAACGTACATACATATAATGATAAACACATTACCCTCCTTCGGCAGTCGGGTAAATAGGCTCGCTATTACATGGGACTTAAATATAACTAGACAAATGGGTGTACTTACTATCTGGTGCAAGTCTGCCTAACCCTTTGGGGACTACAAGGGCGATGTTATTTTATGTGTGTCCATCAAAGTTTTCATCTACTTCAGATTCATTTCACAAATAATTACCTATTTGTAAATTTTATTTATCAATCGCATGTTTGACATTTCCAAGTTTTTTCTGACATTTACAAGTTCCTAAAATGTATTTATGTTAGATCGCTTACGATTTCGGTACTTTGTTGAAAGGTCAAAAACTCTGTTGGGTTCTGTTGTAAATATTATTGTTGGTTTATTAGGAATTTGAGAAGTTTCCACGATAAACTCTTCAGGTGTTCTGAGTTATTGCTTAAGGATATACCTAGTGTCTCAACTACCTGTTAATAAAATAGATTGTACGTATAATATTCAAAACAAAAGATCATAATCGGTGAAAAGGCCAGGGGGTGACCATAAGATCTTAGAGTAAGGTTCAAATTCAAATTAAATTGATTGCATCCATAACGTACATACGTGGTAAATATAAGTTACAGAAAAAACCGGCCAAGTGCGAGTTGGACTCGCGCACGAAAGGTTCCGTACCATTATCGCAAATAACGGCAAGAAAATCGCGTTTGTTGTATGGGAGCCCCACTTAAATATTTATTTTATTCGGTTTTTAGTATTTGTTGTTGTAGCGGCAACAGAAATACATCATCTGTGAAAATTTCAACTGTCTAGCTATCACGGTTAATGAGATACAGCCTGGTGACAGACAGACAGACGGACCGCGGAGTCTTAGTAATAGGGTCCAGTTTTTACCCTTTGGGTACGGAACCCTAAAAATTATGGACCCTGTCGGGCACAGCAACATTCTAGATACAGTCAGTGTCTAGGAGAGAGGAACAGCGCTCAATATTATTACAAATAAAAATATTTTGCTTATCCATTAACATTATTACAAATAAAAATATTTTGCTTATCTATTAACATTTTAGTTATCTATTCCCTTTCTATTTGTTTTTTATTTGGTTTAATGCACTAATACGTATATCTTTTAACGGAGATATTTAGACAAGTCATATACATCTATCTGTCCTTTACACACACTCAAAATAACCTTACTCTAAGAGATTATGGTCACCCCGCAGGTCTAGCCAATTCCCAACTATGTTGTTGCCAGCTTCCAGACTAACCGGCAACAGTAGAATACCAGTAGTTTACACCGAGCGACAGCCTATCTGAACTTCTCAACTCAGTTTCTGGGTAACACAATAATCCAAGTCATGCCTTCAACTAAAGTCGTGACAATCTAAGAAGTCTGATTTGACAGCTATATCTAAAAATACTTAATAATAATTAAACTTGATGCTTGATTTTTCAATGACCTTACTCATTAAGTTAT